>FLSR01000075.1:14797-37751 GCA_900092035.1 Leuciscus waleckii
GGTAGATTTTTGTGTGGGGGGTTTTTTTTTTTTTTTTGGTGCTCGAGTTGCCGATTTGTTTTGTAAATTCTTGCGCAACTGGGATTTAAACCCGGCTAGTAACAAGTCCTGTGTGAACAGCAGCTATGGGTCATCTGTGTTGTGTATGTGACAACTATTATATAAAAAAAGAAACTTGAGTTTTGTTGTGGTGTATACGAGGTTTTTGCTGAGGTTTCATTCATTTCATTCATTCATTATTTACAGTAAGATTACCCATAAAACATATAATGCATGGCTGGCTGAATTGAGAGGGTCCACACTGGAGAGAAGCTGCATACATGTAATCAGTGTGGGAAGAGTTTTGCGCGAACAGGAGTCCTGAAGGATCACATGAAAACTCACACTGGAGAGAAACCTTACAAGTGTTCACACTGTGAGAAGAGTTTCAGTCAGTTAGGAAACATGAAAACACGAGAGGGTCCACACTGAAGAGAAACCGTAACACTACCCTCCATGTGGGATGAATTTCAATCAATCAGACATACGAATGACCAATGTCTAAAATCATGATCTATGTAGTTCATGTTCAGATCCAAAATTTTCAAGTGCGACACTGCGTCCTCACCAAACAGACCCAAAAATAGTTGAGCAATAAAAGCTCTCTTTTCCATATTAATCAGGGCAAAGAAACATCATACAAAGTTGTCACTGTGATCAGAGTTCAACTTAAAGACAGTTTCAAGTGTAAGATTCAGATCTCACTTCTTTTCTTGAGAAGCTTTGACTATCTTCTACATCAATCAAAAGAGAAAGGGGGTATTTTATACTAAGTCTGTGAGAAATCAATGATCTAATTTCTTTATTGATAATGTAGTTATTGGAAAATCAAACTAAATTTAGGTTCAAATGAATATCTTATCCCACTGTTAGGGTAGGCTAGTTATAGAATGAAACGTCTCCTAAATAAAAGAAGCAGAAAAGAAAAAAACTACTGCAAAGATGGTTGTCATTTGTATTTTTATTTTTATTACTGATGTTTTATTTGTCTCAGATTTTGAGAAACAATATAATGACAAAGCAGTTTTTTTTAGTTCAGCATATCCTGACTCAAATAAAGTCAGATCTCTGCTGTTGATCTGTAAAGCTTGTTTCAGGAGTGTCACTATTAACAGCTGCTAAAAAGCCTCTATTTTGAATGTCTATAGTTTAATAGTTTTCAGCTCATTCATTATGCTGATGTCTTCAATCACCTGTAAACTGACACTTAAAGCTCATTTCACTGGTGTCAACAGACTGAGACAAACTGCATAATCACTTTTGAAATCTACAATTTATTTTGTTATAGTCTGTGATAAACCATGTTTTATGTAAAACAACTACAAACTAAAAAACAATTTAATGAAAATGAATCTAAATGTGTTGCTTATATTAGTCTGTTAGTTTTAGTTTAGTTTATCCTATTGTATTTATATTCTTACATTTTCTTTATATTTGGATTATTTTAATTTTGGTATTTATTCATGTTTTTCTACATGTTTTGTACAAATATACATTTTGATAGATGAACATAAATGGATACAATGTGTAAAATTGTGAAAACAAATTTGATGATTTATTTTTGATGTGGGCAGATCTGCTCCTCCTACCACACACTGATTCCCCTTCAGTGAAGCTCCTCCCACTGCAGTTCACCAATAAATGCTGGATTATTCCCATCAGTCTACAAGTGAAGAAGATTGAGGACAGTGAGAACATGAGTGATCCAGAACTCTGCAGGATGGAACATGAAGAAACTGAAGAACAAAGAGGTTGGTGTTTATTTTTGATTCTTTATTAATGATGCTGAAGATCATTAAGGTTATAAAACTTCATGCAGTTGAAAAGATTTTATGGTTGTAGTAAAAAAAAAGAAAAGCTATAGGAGCTGTGAAATAACAGTTAAAGTAAAAAAATAACGTACAGGGCCATTTTTAATTTATGTTTTGACATTTAATCAGATTTCCAATACACTTATGTTCATTTTTCCCCACAAAATTTTGCATTTCATTAGATTTTATAAAATTACTGTGCACCAATTTTTTTTGCTGCTGAATTATCGACTCTCCTTTATAATATATTTTGTGTTGTTGTAGATTGATAATTTTTTTTTTTCATTTGTTGTTTTTCTCTATAATTCTCTATAATAAGTAATGTGTGTATTTAGTGCAATGTGTTTAGTAACCAGTTCCACACACAGAGAGGTATAGATATACTACAGTGATCAAGAAAAAAACAGCAATGTTTTCGGATCGGTATCAGCCGATACTAAGAATTTGGAATATCGGATGGTTTATGAAAATATGGTATCGGTGCATCCCTAGTTGTCAACATCAGGAACTCAAACTAAATACTATCCAAGTGGTTTTATTTTACATTTTACATCTGGTTCACAATTTTTGCAACCATGTTACTAAACTTTTGTTGTAAATATTGAAAAAATTTGACATTCACATGATTTTATTAATTTCTAGAAATAAACATAAAATATAAAAATTAAACAGTTTCTTTTAAATAAGTAAGTTTTTCTTAAATAGGTAACAGGAATGCAACTTTTGCGTAAATGAACCAAATACTTATTTATAGTGAGGGGTGCATATAGATAACTGGTGCACATGTGGTAAAAATAAATGATGCGCACCAGAAAACACATGTGAGTCGTGGATTAACTGCTAAGTTTTACCAACTGTGAAAGTTTATCATTTGGACGTGTTTTGTCTCGCCAATTTGACATTTTAAACGTAGAAAAGAGGTGAAAATCAGGACTCACGCTGTTATCTGTGCGCAGTTATAACTTTCGTATAGCGTCTGTCTACTTTCTGATGTTACATCATTGTTCACTTTCCCCCTTCACATTTCTCTCTTTGATGTTTTTATGATTTACAGAAAACTTTTTTACTTTCATTTTAGACTTGCAGGAGGAGAATGAGGAGAGCGAAGAACTGAGTGAAGCGGAGGAGAAACATGGAAAGAGTTTCTCATACAAACAAAGTCTTAAACTTCACATGAGAATCCACACGGCAGAGAAACCTTTCACATGTGATCAGTGTGGGAAGAGTTTCACACACAAATGGCACCTTAAGGATCACATGAAAATCCACACTGGGGAGAAGCCGTACACATGTGATCAGTGTGGGAAAAGTTACACACACAAAGGAAACCTTAAGGATGGGGAGAAGCCGTACACATGTGATCAGTGTGGGAAAAGTTACACACACAAAGGAAACCTTAAGGATCACATGAAAATCCACACTGGGGAGAAGCCGCACATATGTGATCAATGTGGGAAGAGTTTCACACATTTAAGCACTTTTAAATCACATCTGCATTATCATTCAGGAGAAAGACCATTTAACTGTGATCAGTGTGGTAAAAACTTTGTTAGGGCAGGTACGCTGAAGGTCCACATGAAAGTTCACACAAAGGAGAAGCTTTACGTGTGCTCTTTATGTGGAAAGAGTTTTAGTCATCTGGGTCATCTAAAAGTACACCAGAAAATACACAGTGGTGTGAAGAATTATTTGTGCTTTGATTGTGGAAAGACTTTTATTACAAATGCTGAACTGAAACTGCACCAGAGAATTCACACTGGACAAAAACCTTACAAGTGTTCACACTGTGACAAGAGATTCAGTCAGTTAGGAAACATGAAAACACATGAGCGGATCCACACTGGAGAGAAACCGTATCACTGCCCTCCGTGTGACATGAGTTTCACTCATTCATCTTCTCTACTCTATCATACAAAAAAAAATGTCTGAAATCATGAGTAATGTTTGAATTCATCTTCAGATCCAGCTCTTTCAAATGCAATGCTGTGTCCTCATCAAACGTGACTCAATAACATGTTGAGCAATAACATTACATGTAAATCAGGACCAAATCAGACATGATCTGTCCAATAAATACTGTTTCTTATGCTAAAACAGTGTTAAAAAAAGCTAAAACCACCACCTACTGCACATCTTTCTCTTGCATGGGTGATGTTTCTGCATTGTATTCTTTCATGAGAATGTAGTGCCTCATCCACCCCAGAGGATCAGACTACTTTAATATCCACCAAACTTTTCTTAATGCTTTTTGTTTTTGTTGCTAACTCATAACCAGCTTCATTCCGTTATCCCAACATGTGTCGGTATTCAACAAAAGTACAATTATACTCTCTGTTTTCAATCTATAAAATAATGCAGATATTATACTTTTGAGAGCTGATGAAGAATCAGAACAAATTACAGAAAACCCTCAAGACTTTTTCTTTAGGTCTATTGTGAGGCTGCTAAGAGCGACGAGCCGGTCCCCGATCTTTACGAGGGGAAGCACGACACTTTCTTTTTTGTTGATGCTAACGAATCGCATTTAGAGGATTATGTTTTCTCATTGAATTTCAAAGAGCATCGGAAAGTTGTGTTTGATAGAGGTTCATGTTTAAATGAAGTGTTTTGTGAGGGAACTATTTCCAATTCGATGATGAGGTCATCTTCTGGTTTAATGCTATTCAGGGCATTATATGTAGTGTGTCTTTGGTGTTAGATTTTGGTGTGGAGAGTTTTTTTATTCTGGTGCTCGAGTTGCCGATTTGTTTTGTTAATTCTTGCAAGACTGGGATAAACCAGTTTCTTCTGCTGGTTAGATCAGCATTAAATAACTTTCTTAACTTACACATAAAAGATTCAAATAATATCCGATTTGTTATTTTAAATAAACCCCCCAAAAAACAGATACAAAATTAACATAATACATTTTTGCAATGGTTAAATAAATGTTCAGTAATAACTATCTCCCAAATATTTCTAATTTTAGCGCAATTTATTCTCTATATAGTGTTGATATAGCAACTAGTAAATGCACGTTTCGTCATGCTGGCATGTGTGGAGGTATTTAAAACTTTAAAACTGCAATTAAACCTAATTCATACGACAGGTTTAATTTTTATTTTATTATAATTTTTGCCAGTACTATTAAAGCAGCTCAGACATTTAGTACACGTTCTTGTGAGACAGACACCACCAGAGGGAGATATATACACAAAACGTAAAATCTAGTGCATGTTTGCAAAATGCAGAGCAAAATGGGTGTAACTTGACCATGTCCAGCTTCACACAAGTCCTGTGAGAACAGCCGATATGGGTCATCTCTGTATGTGACAGCTATTTATATAATAAAATTAAAAAAAAATGGAAAAAAAAGTAACTGAGTTTTGTTGTGTTGTATCGTATATGATGTTTTCGCTGTGGTTTCACGCAGATGCTTTTGTGCACGTTGTGGGGAATAAGACCCTCACTATTACAACTTCTCTTTGTACAGCCTAACTAAAGATCATTGACTTTTTAAATAACACTAGTGTACTGCAGATGTCATCCAGTGAACATTGTACCTGACGTCATTTCAATAAACTTCTGCTTCTTGGAGCTGAATAAAACAACAGATTTCATTTTCAGCTCTTGGTGTGAGCTCTGACACCTCAGAGTGACTTGTATTAAAATATTATAAACACAATATAATCTGATGAACAAAGACTCAAGAAGATAAACCAGCATGTGGATTCATTATTTACAGTGATTACTCATAAAACAATGCATGGCTGGCTGAATTCTGAATTGTATACTACACTTGAGGCATATTATTGCACATGTAATCAGTGTGGGAAGAGTTTTGCGTGAACAGAAGTTCTGAAGGATCACATGAAAACTCCCACAGGAGAAAAACCTTACAAGTGTTCACACTGTGACAAGAGTTTCAGTCAGTTAGGAAACATGAAAGATCCACACTAAAGAAAAACCGTAACACTATTTTTTTGTGATACTTTCCTTCATGCTGTGTATAAAAACTAAAAAGGCTCAGAAAATTGCAGATGATAAGAGACATTGGTTATTTATTAGAAGAGGAATGAAAAGCCTGTCACAGTGTCTGGTTTGTTATTCCTGGTGTCCACTAGAGGTCCTCTTCCCCACGGTGTCATCCACATTATGAACTGCATTCCCCACAATCCTTGTCTGTACCAATCACTGTTCATTGCACTCAGCTGTTCCCCATCATCATTGTTCCCAGCTGTTCCCTGGTTCATTGTTAGTTCTATATATACCCTGGTTGTTTCAGTGTTTGTCACGGAGTCCTTGTCTATTATCACACCACTTCCGAGTTCTGCTTTGTTGTCTGTTTTGTATTGTTTTATGTTTTGGATTGCTTCTTTGGTTTTGACCCCTGCCTGGACTGGTTACGATTTGGATTACCCTTTAATAAAACCTACTGCAATTGGATCTCCCTGTTTCCCGTGTGTGGATCGTGACAAAGCCTCCTTATACAATTTTTTTCCAAGCTGCCACGCCAGAACAATCGTTCCAAAACCTCCTGAACTAGGTGGTCTCAGACCGATTGAAAACTCTGGGACGGTTCGCTTGAGGTGTGAAAGAAATCCAACGCAACGGACCAACAAACCAAATGATATCATAATTCTTGCTGTCCCGATGAAGCCTTGATTCTTGCTCTGCATTATAACATTCATATAGTGTTTGTTTGTGTCTTGACACTGTTAATCACAGCACTTTGAGATCCAGATTTAACAATCTAAGCGTAGGCTAGTCGGGCTGAAACTAGCAAACAACACTGTATCGCTCCGGGTAGTGGCCAGAGAGAGCGTATGAATTTGTTTTGTGAAAAGTTGTAAGTGTTTTGTTTACTGGGGAGATATCTATAATGTGCACCGCGTTGACTCACTCTTCTGAAATTTTTTTATTTACACAATCATAAAAATTGCTTTAGTTACCCTACTTTACATTGTTAAAATGAAACTGAATACCCATTCCACATTTCATTTACTTCTAAATATTTTATACTGGGCTGTGAGAAATGAATGATCTAATTTCTTTATTGCTAATGTAGTTATTGGAAAATCAAACTAAATTTAAGTTCAAATGAATATCTTATCCCACTGCTAGGGTAGGCTAGTTATGTATCTGTGGGGAATGAAACGTCTCCTAAATAAAAGAAGCAGAAAAGATAAAAAAATAAAAATAAAAAATAAAACTACTGCAAAGATGGCTGTCATTTGTTTTATTACTGATGTTTTATTTATCTCAGATTGTGAGAATCAATACTGACAAAGCAGGTTTTTTTTAGTTCAGCATATCCTGACTCAAATAAAGTCAGATCTCTGCTGTTGATCTGTAAAGCTTGTTTCAGGAGTGTCACTATTAACAGCTGCTAAAAAGCCTCTATTTTGAATGTCTATAGTTTAATAGTTTTCAGCTCATTCATTATGCTGATGTCTTCAATCACCTGTAAACTGACACTTAAAGCTCATTTCACTGGTGTCAACAGACTGAGACAAACTGCATAATCACTTTTGAAATCTACAATTTATTTTGTTATAGTCTGTGATAAACCATGTTTTATGTAAAACAACTACAAACTAAAAAACAATTTAATGAAAATGAATCTAAATGTGTTGCTTATATTAGTCTGTTAGTTTTAGTTTAGTTTATCCTATTGTATTTATATTCTTACATTTTCTTTATATTTGGATTATTTTAATTTTGGTATTTATTCATGTTTTTCTACATGTTTTGTACAAATATACATTTTGATAGATGAACATAAATGGATACAATGTGTAAAATTGTGAAAACAAATTTGATGATTTATTTTTGATGTGGGCAGATCTGCTCCTCCTACCACACACTGATTCCCCTTCAGTGAAGCTCCTCCCACTGCAGTTCACCAATAAATGCTGGATTATTCCCATCAGTCTACAAGTGAAGAAGATTGAGGACAGTGAGAACATGAGTGATCCAGAGTCCTGCATTTAAATTTTCCCATACATTTGTGCAACGTTTGGTGCAAAATGAAAATGAAAATTCAATTATAAAATTTACATTTGCCATTTCATACACTAGTTTTAATATGTAAATTGAATACATCATTTAATGCTTTATAAGTTGCAAAATTAAAATGTATTACAGAAATGATTAGATATGTTTAACATGTTCAAGCAAAAACTGTGGCAAAATTGTAATTTAAATGTTATTTTTTCTCAATTGCATTTACACTCTCAGTCAAGACAGTTGCGATTGCATTTCCATTAAGTGTCCCGCAATAAATGTAGCAAAATTCAATGTGCAATTTGAAAATGCATTCTGAGCCGATCACGTGCCCGCCCCGCCCTGTCAATCACTGCGTGAAGTTGGCCCCGCCCCCAATCCAATGCAAAATGTCGGCAAACTAGTCCACATTCACCCAAAATAGACTCATATGTTTGTTCTAATTTGCGCCGAGAAACGTTTATTTTGTGCTGCTCGGTTTCTTAAATATTAAAATAAATTTATTTATATCATTCTGAGGTCACTCAGCCCCCCTACCTGCTCCACATTCACCCAAAATAGTCTCATTTGTTTGTGCGATAGTTTGTGCTGGTTAAAGTTTCGTTTGCTGCTTCGTTGTTTAAAATATTACACACTGAATTATAGAGGATTACGTCACCAGCCCTCGACATGCTCCATATTCACCCAAAAAAGGCTAGGTCGATGAATTTGACCCGTCAGATTCCGTGACCATGTACATATGTATTAATACCTTATCAATATGCTTTATAAAATGGAAAGGGACTCGCATGTATGCCTCATATTTTATGAGTATACAGCTGAATAAACAGAGATGGTCACACATCACATTTGTCACTTTATTGAACATTACAGTCAGTAATAAATAAATAAAGAGCGGTCTATGGCAAGCCGTTTTAGCTTAAATTGTACCAGCGTTACTCGTCGTAAATGCATTTTTACTAGTAAGAATTCAATTAGAGAGCTCTACAATTCAATTCTTACTAGTAGCAATTACAATTAGAGAGCTCTACAATTCAATTCTTACTAGTAGCAATTACAATTAGAGAGCTCCCTAATTCAATTATTACTAGTAAGAATTACAATTACAGAGCTCTCTAATTCAATTCTTACTAGTAACAATTCCAATTAGAGAGCTCTACAAATGAATTTTTACTAGTCAATACTATCCAAGTGGTTTTATTTTACATTTTACATCTGGTTCACAATTTTTGCAACCATGTTACTGAACTATTGTTGTAAATATTGAAAAAATGTGACATTCACATGATTTTATTAATTTCTAGAAATAAACATAAAATATAAAAATGTTTTAAATAAAAAAAAATTTTTCAAGGTAACAGGAATGCAACTTTTGCGTAAATGAACCAAATACTTATTTATAGTGAGGGGTGCACATACATAACTGGTGCACATGTGGTAAAAATAAATGATGCGCACCAGAAAATGCATCGATTCGTGGATTAACTGCTAAGTTTTACCAACATTACCAACACCATCATTTGGACGTGTTTTGTCTTGCCAATTTGCACATTTTAAACACGGAAGAAGAGGTGAAAATCAGGACTCACGCTGTTATCTGTACGCAGTTATAACTTTCGTATAGCGTCTGTCTACTTTCCGCTGTTACATCAGTGTTCAATTTCCCCCTTCACATTTCTCTCTTTGATGTTTTTATGATTTACAGAAAACTTTTTTACTTTCATTTTAGACTTGCAGGAGGAGAATGAGGAGAGCGAAGAACTGAGTGAAGCAGAGGAGAAACATGGAAAGAGTTTCTCATACAAACAAAGTCTTAAACTTCAATGAGAATCCAGACTGCAGAGAAACCTTTCACATGTGATCAGTGTGGGAAGAGTTTCACACTAAAAGGAAATCTTAAGGATCACATGAGAATCCACACTGGAGAGAAGCCGTACACATGTGATCAGTGTGGGAAAAGTTTCACACACAAAGGACACCTTAAGCATCACATGACAATCCACACTGGGGAGAAGCCGCACATATGTGATCAATGTGGGAAGAGTTTCATACATAAAGGAAACCTTAAGGATCACATGAAAATCCACACTGGGGAGAAGCCGTACACATGTGATCAATGTGGGAAGAGTTTCACACATTTAAGCTCTTTTAAATCACATCTGCATTATCATTCAGGAGAAAGACCATATAACTGTGATCAGTGTGGTAAAAACTTTGTTAGGGCAGATACGCTGAAGGTCCACATGAAAGTTCATACAAAGGAGAAGCATTACATGTGTTCTTTATGTGGAAAGAGTTTTAGTCAACTGAGTCATTTAAATGTACACCAGAAAATACACAGTGGTGTGAAGAATTATTTGTGCTTTGATTGTGGAAAGCCTTTTATTACAAATGCTGAACTGAGACAGCACCAGAGAATTCACACTGGAGAAAAACCTTACAAGTGTTCACACTGTGACAAGAGATTCAGTCGATCACCATCTCTGAAAGACTGAAAATACACACACTGGAGAAAAACCTTACAAGTGTTCACACTGTGACAAGAGATTCAGTCAGTTAGGAAACATGAAAACACATGAGCGGATCCACACTGGAGAGAAACCGTATCACTGCCCTCCGTGTGGCATGAGTTTCAATCATTCATCTTCTCTACTCTATCATACAAAAAACAAATGTCTGAAATGAGATAATGTTTGAATTCATCTTCAGATCCAGCTCTTTCAAATGCAATGCTGCGTCCTCATCAAACGTGACTCAATAACATGTTGAGCAATAACATTACATGTAAATCAGGACCAAATCAGATATGAACTGTCCAATAAATGTTTCTTATGCTAAAACAGTTTAAAAAAGCTAAAAAACCGCCACCTACTGCACATCTTTCTCTTGCATGGGTGATGTTTCTGCATTGTATTCTTTCATGAGAATGTAGTGCCTCATCCACCCCAGAGGATCAGACTACTTTAATATCCACCAAACTTTTCTTAATGCTTTTTGTTTTTGTTGCTAACTCATAACCAGCTTCATTCCGTTATCCCCACATGTGTCGGTATCAACAAAAGTACAATTATACTCTCTGTTTTCAATCTATAAAATAATGCAGATATTATACTTTTGAGAGCTGATGAAGAATCAGAACAAATTACAGAAAACCCTCAAGACTTTTTCTTTAGGTCTATTGTGAGGCTGCAAAGAGCGACGAGCCGGTCCCCGATCTTTACGAGGGGAAGTACGACACTTTCTATATAGTGTTGATATGGCAACTAGTAATTGCACGTTTCGTCATGCTGGCATGTTTGGAGGTATTTAAAACAAGTGTGTTACATCCTGCTCTGGATTAGGTTGTCCCCCGCTCTCCCTTACAATGATCTCGCCATTCAGATGTTATTAAACCTATGAATTGTTAATTTTTTTATTGGAATTTTTGCCAGCACTATTTGCAGAGCAAAATGGGTGTAACTTGACCATGTCCAGCTTCACACAAGTCCTGTGAAAAAAAAAAAGTAACTGAGTTTTGTTGTGTTGTATTGTGATGTTTGTGCGTAACTGAGTTTGTTGTGTTGTATTGTGATGTTTGTGCTGTGGTTTCACTCAGATGCTTTTGTGCACGTTGTGGGGAATAAAACCCTCACTATTACAACTTCTCTTTGTAGCTTACAGCCTAACTAGATAAAGATCATTGACTTTTTTTTTTAATAGTGAACGCTCAATAAACCTTTGCTTCTTGGAGCTGAATAAAACAACAGATTTCATTTTTAGCTCTTGGTGCAAGCTCTGAAACATCTCAGAGTGACTTGTATTAAAATATTATGAATAGATGAACAAAGACTCATGATAAACCATCATGCGGATTCATTATTTACAGTAAGATTACCCATAAAGCAATGCATGGCTGGCTGAATTTGAATTGATACTACACTTGGGGCCTATTATTAGGCTAATACCCACCGTATGTAAACATTTAGTATTTAAATGAATATTCACACATGTCATCATTCATCCTTGTGACTCATCCTCATCATTCTTCTCTTATGGCTCCTAGAAGGTACGGTAGCAGGCACGATTTTAACAGGCTGTTAAAATGAAATTCCAAGAAAAGTGCTGGATTTGCCAAAGTCTTAATAAAGGAATTTTGAAAGAACCACAAATGTGCAGTTTGCTTAATTGCCATCAGAGTCCCTGGAGGTCCGATGATGACCTTGGAGGTCGTCGAAAGGGGTCTTGAGATCTGCTGCTACATACACTCTCAGAAAAAAAAGTACATAATTATACGTTTAGGGGTACAATGGCTTGTCACTGGGGCTGTACCCTCAAGGGTACAATATTGTACCGTAACCTTTAAAATAAACGGTACATATATGTACCTTTTAATGCCTTGTGACCCTCAAAAAGGTACATATATGTACCTTGAGGTCCAATAATAAGCCCTATGGGGTACGTTAGTGTAGATTGTACTTTGGGGGACAGAAATGGACTGTACCCCTATTTCTGACAGATATCAGAAGACCTGCACAGAACATGCAACGCATACACAAAAGCACAACGAGAATAACAGTTCTACCAAGGTTGTATTATAGGAGAGACTACCCAAAACATACTGATAACACCTTCCCTCCAGAAAGAAGTATCATTTTCAGTTTATTCTGTAGAGAAATACACATGAAAGAAGTACAATTCTGTGAACTAGATCAAGTCAGGTAGAGGTTGACCCCTGTAACCTTAACTTGGTCAACAGAAAACAGACAGAGTCATCTGATTAGTCTTCAGGCTTGCCCTCTTCTATTAGTTATTAGCTGTTTTCCCAATAAAAAGAGCCTGTTCTCAAGGTCCTCGTTCAGAGTAATAAAGATTAGTCACAGACACCATAATGCACTTAGAAATATACTGGTAGAAATGCTGACAACAAAATATGATTAAAAATATATATGAATCACTTGTTGAATATAATAATGATTATATAACTTGATTAGTACTTGTTTAGGAAAAATGTAAAAACTCAAAAGGATATATAGATATATTGAAGAGACAAAGGATTCTGACCTAGCCTGGGAAAACCCAGACAACTTCCGGCAAATTTAGATTTGCTCTGCAAGTAGTCTGGCAATCACAAAACTTATTTCCACCCGAGAAACAGCTGGAAGCCACCACCGCTGACTCTTGGAGACTTAAAAGAAAATCGCGCTCATAAACGCGAAGAGAACTAACTGGCTGCACAAACAAGGATAAAAACGAGACAATTAAAGCATAAAACACAAACAGCGACCGACGGCATGCCAAACTACTCACAGGTGCCATATTTCCCATTATTTCCTTATATGCAAATGTATGAGTCCAATGAGTGTCCAATGTGAGTCTGGAGAGCTTCACACAAGTCCTGTCATCTTGTCTACAGAAAACCCTCAAGACTTTTTCTTTAGGTCTAGTGCAGGATGGGCAACTTCGGTCCTGGAGGGCCACTGTCCTACAGAGTTTAGCTTCAACCCTAATCAAACACACCTGAACAAGCTAATCAAGGTCCTCAGGATTACTAGAAAATTACAGGCAGGTGATTTTATCAGGGTTGGAGCTAAACTCTGTAGGACAGTGGCCCTCCAGGACCGAAGTTGCCCATCCCTGGTCTAGTGTGAGCTGCTAAGAGCGACGAGCCGGTCCCCAATCTTTACGAGGGGAAGTACGACCCTTTCTTTGTTGTACCTTTAATGCAAACAAATCATATTTTGAGGATTATGTTTTCTCATTGAATTTCAAAGAGCATCGGAAAGTTGTGGTTTATAGCGGTTCATGTTTAATAGAAGCTTTTTGTGAGGGAACTATTTTTTATTCGATAATGAGGTCATCTTCTGGTTTAATGCTAATTCAGGGCATTATACGTAGTGTGTCTTTGGTGGTAGATTTTAGTGTGGGGAGTTTTTTTTGTTTTTGGTGCTCGAGTTGCCGATTTGTTTTGTAAATTCTTGCGCAACTGGGATTTAAACCCGGCTAGTAACAAGTCCTGTGTAAACAGCAGTTATGGGTCATCTGTGTTGTGTATGTGACAACTATTACATAAAAAAAGAAACTTGAGTTTTGTTGTGGTGTATATGATGTTTGTGCTGAGGTTTCATTCATTTCATTCATTCATTATTTACAGTAAGATTACCCATAAAACATATAATGCATGGCTGGCTGAATTCTGAATTGAGAGGGTCCACACTGGAGAGAAGCCGCACACATGTGGGAAGAGTTTTGCGCGAACAGGAGTCCTGAAGGATCACATGAAAACTCACACTGGAGAGAAACCTTACAAGTGTTCACACTGTGAGAAGAGTTTCAGTTAGTTAGGAAACATGAAAACACGAGAGGGTCCACACTGAAGAGAAACCGTAACACTGCCCTCCATGTGGGATGAATTTCAATCAATCAGACATACGAATGACCAATGTCTAAAATCATGATCTATGTAGTTCATGTCAGATCCAACATTTTCAAGTGCGACACTGCGTCCTCACCAAACGTGACTCAATTATAGGTTGAGCAATTAAAGCTCTCTTTTCCATATTAATCAGGGCAAAGAAACATCATACAAAGTTGTCACTGTGATCAGAGTTCAACTTAAAGACAGTTTCAAGTGTGAGATTCAGATCTCACTTCTTTTCTTGAGAAGCTTTGACTATCTTCTACATCAATCAAAAGAGAAAGGGTTTTAAACAAAATGGCTGTATTATATCAAGTTGACATGAACTGTTCATCTTTTCTTTTCTTATGTGCACTCAGATATGTCTTGGTTGGAGACAAAGATAAATGTAATGTTGATTATGGGCAAAAGGTTTATTCAGAAATCTAAATATATGAAGACACAACCAAATTTCAAAAGAGATTTTATTTGTAACTATACTTTCCATGACTGCAGTGTATAAAAACTAAAAGGATCAAACACTTTCAGATAATAAGAGACATTGGTGATTTATTAGAAGAGGAATGAAAAGACTCCATATACAATTTTTTTTGGTATATTTTTGTACCTCCTGAACTAGGTGGTCTCGGACCGATAGCAAACAAACTCTGGAACGGTTCGCTTGAGATGTGAAAGCAATCCGACCCAATGGACCAACAAACCAAATTATATCATAATTCATAACGGTAAATGTACTATATAAATATCAGTAGTGTCTGATTTCAGTTGAAAACCAAAAGAGCACCTCCTCATCTTAAAATGTTGTGTAATTGCGCTTCTCCTTGCGAAAATGCTGTCCCGAAGAAGCCTTGATTCTTGCTTTAGCTGCATTATTCATTCGTAGTGTTTGCGTGTGTCTTAACACTGTTAACACACTTTGAGATCCAGAGAGCCCTATTTTAACTATCTAAGCGCAGGCTAGTCGGGCTGGGGCTCAGAGAGAGCATGTATGCATTTGTTTTGTGAAAAGTTATAAGAGTTTTGTGTTTACTAGGAAGATGTCTATAATGTGCACACATTGACTCACTCTTCTGAAATAGTTTACAGTGCTTTCTATATTTACACAATCATAAAATATGCTTTAGTTACCCTACTTTACATTGTTAAAATGAAATTGAATACCCATTCCACATTTCACGTTACTTCTAAATATTTTATACTACGTCTGTGAGAAATTAATTATCTAATTTATTTATTTGTAGTTATTGGAAAATCAAACTAAATTTATGTTCAAATTAATATCTTATCCCGCTGTTAGGGAAGGCTAGTTATTAATAAAATAAGCAGAAAAGAAAAGAACTACTGCAAAGATGGGTGTCATTTGTATTTGTTTTGATGTTGTTGTTTTTTGTATTACTGATGTTTTATTCGTCTCAGATTGTGGGAACAATATTATGACTGTAATGGCAAAAAATATATCATTAAACATTCATCACTGCGTAAGAGACATTTCTGAGTCAGGTTATCTTTTAAAGTATTTATTCTTGCAAGAAGGCCCAGTTGAAACACAGAAGTCAGCAGTACAGTCTGTGAAGCAAATGTGCGACAACGGGAGGAAAGGCAGAGGAGCCTTTATTCTGCTTTCAAGGTTACCCGACTTCAGGCTCCCATCTAAACAAGGAGAGGTTTCTCTGCTAGTGATCTAATCCTGCTGAGTTTATTCTTACAAACTCACAAGTTCTAAATTGGGAGACCTCTGACCGTAAGGGTCCCTTTTCAATCTGCCTCCTCCTGACGCCTCACCTGTTACCCAGTGCTAAGAGAAACACACACACATTAGTCTACAATAACCAGACCACGTACAGCAAGGGTCATTTCAATGTCTTATACTTAAAGTAAATGAAAATCAATACAGCATCAATGAAAATCAAAATTTGCCATTACACGACAAAGCAGTTTTTTTAGTTCAGCATATCCTGACTCAAATAAAGTCAGATCTCTGCTGTTGATCTGTAAAGCTTGTTTCAGGAGTGTCACTATTAACAGCTGCTAAAAAAGCCTCTATTTTGAATGTCTATAGTTTAATAGTTTTCAGCTATTCATTATGCTGATGTCTTCAATCACCTGTAAACTGACACTTAAAGCTCATTTCACTGGTGTCAACAGACTGAGACAAACTGCATAATTTGAAAATCTACAATTTATTTTGTTATAGTCTGTGATAAACCATGTTTTATGTAAAACAACTACAAACTAAAAAACAATTTAATGAAAATGAATCTAAATGTGTTGCTTATATTAGTCTGTTAGTTTTAGTTTAGTTTATCCTATTGTATTTATATTCTTACATTTTCTTTATATTTGGATTATTTTAATTTTGGTATTTATTCATGTTTTTCTACATGTTTTGTACAAATATACATTTTGATAGATGAACATAAATGGATACAATGTGTAAAATTGTGAAAACAAATTTGATGATTTATTTTTGATGTGGGCAGATCTTCTGCTCCTACCACACACTGATTCCCCTTCAGTGAAGCTCCTCCCACTGCAGTTCACCAATAAATGCTGGATTATTCCCATCAGTCTACAAGTGAAGATTGAGGACAGTGAGAACATGAGTGATCCAGAACTCTGCAGGATAAAAGATGAAGATACTGAAGAACAAAGAGGTTGGTGTTTATTTTTATTTTTATTTATTAATGATGCTGAAGATCATTAAGGTTATAAAACTTCAAGCAGTTCAACAGATTTTGTGGTTGTAGTAAAAAAGAAAAGAAAAGAAAAGCTATAGGAGCTGTGAAATAACATAGTTAAAGTAAAAAAATAAAATAACATACAGTGCACTTTCCATGAACTGGGTAGAAAATATCCTGAAACTCAAATGAAACATTTATATTGGTTGTCAATAGGGATGCACTGATCCAATATTCATATCTATCAGCTCCGATACTGCAATTTTTGGACAGGATTGATCCAAATTCAATACTTTTCGTACTCGTGGTTGTTACTGTTAAGCTCCAGAAAAGGCAAAAAAGCATAGTAAAGCTCCTGAAACGTTTTTGTACTGTATGTTGTGTTGGACAGATTAAAGCTGCTGTTGGCAAGATTTTTTTATCATATTCACTGAAACCGGCACTATGCTCCGACAGAACAACATAAATCAGCCGGTTTTTAGAAAACACCCTGCGCTTCTACCTCCACCTGGAGCCTGTTATTTGTTTTGCAAAAATCCACCGCTCCCGGTTCTTCTGGTCCAATCAGGGTGTGAGATCTGACCGTCAATCACAGTTCGTGCACACGCCACAGATACCCCTCCCCTGCGCACAATATTACATGCACACGCCTGAAGTTCGCAGGTGTGTTGGATTGTATGAAGCATGATGGCGGAGAGAAAATCTACTAACAAGCTTCCAATTCCTCGGTTATTGCTATCTATGGGTAGATTAGCCTACCTCCGAGTCCATGGTGTTGATCGATGCTGAAGAGACAGACACGTTCACAGAAAATCAGGTACACACGCACTGACAAGCACGAACTCGATGGGAGGGTGCTAGCTGGTAGTGGGGGAGGGGCATGAGAGTTGGAAACATTACAAAATTTGGCTAAGTCCACTCAATCTGCCAGATTTGCCGACTTCAGCTTTAATATTTACTCTTCAGAAACTCTTTCTCAGCCATCCTCTATTCAGCATTTAAACAGCATGTCACTGCGCGGTAAAACTCACTCTGAGATGATTCAATACCCCCTATTTTATGCTTGATCTGTAGATAAAGGTCTGTGGATTTGCATATAATTACTTATCTAGCCAGAGTTATATATAAATGTTATAAATAGTTTAGATGTATATATAAATCTTAATGTAATGTACATTTTTCATAAATGTATTTTATTTGAATACAAAAAGCAATTTTTTATTTGTTTTAACATTTTACTAGATTTCAATTACACTTATGTCACCCATTCACATGATTTTATTAATTTCTAGAAATAAACAAAATATAAAAAAAATGTTTTTAATTTTATAAAAAGTTTGTACAGGTTGCGAGAATGGGGGTGTTTCATTCATTATTATTAGTGTTTTTGTTGTTGTTATTAATAATTGCTCATATACCAAATCCAAAGAGATTATGAAAAAGGAAAAACAGAAATAAGGTGTCCCATCTTGTGGCAATAAAAACATTCTCGTGTTTCTTTATTCTGTGGTGAACTGGTTTTAGCACGGGTACTTGAATTTTGAGTTGAAAACGAACTCACTATTTTCTCTGGTCGGGGTAAAGCGAACACACTCTTATGCGTTAACACATACTCATCTGCAAGAATCGCAGCTTGTGATAACATTGTGACCTTTTGCTCATTCAGGTACGTGACTACTCGTTCCGATAGACAATTCTTAAAATCTTCTAAAAGCATTAGCTCTCTTAACGAACTCTAATCTTGCACGTTGTTAGAAGACAACCATTTATCAAAAAGAATTCCCTTCTCACGGGCAAATTCCACAAATGTCTGAGCTACCTTCTTACGGTTTCTGAAACGTTGCCGATATGCCTCAGGCACCAATTCATATGCACGAAGAACAGCGTTCTTTACTATATCGTATTGCATGCTTTCCTCTAAGGTTAGTGCAGAACAGACTTCCTGTGCTTTTCCAACTAATCGACATTGTAGTAAAAGACACCAAACCTCTTTTGGCCACCGAAGTGCAGCAGCCACACGCTCAAAAGCAACGAAGTACGCATCCACTTCGGATTCTCTAAAGTGAGGCACTAAAGCTATCTGTTTACTAACATCAAATTTAGTGGTCGAAACATCACTCACAGAATTTTCAGAATTTACTGAAATAACAGGGCTAGGCTGCGCAGTTCGACCCGAGACAACCTTCGCTGACTCCAACTCGAGCTGTCGCAGTTTCACCTGTGTCTCAGCTTCAAATTCTAGTTTACGTATTCTAGGCGTAGCTTAATTTCGGCTTGGCGGTCTCAGCCCGTTCCTGCGCTTCCATCTGTATTCAGGCTAGGCGGACCCTCAGTCGCGCATCACCCCCAGAGTCAATGGAAGGCGGAGAAAGTGGGTAGAAGGGCGGTAAGACAGCCTTGGGCTCGGCCTCAACCTCCACCTCGGCATCCTCACCTTTTGCTTCCTCCAAACTTACCACACTAGCATACGTCTCTCTCACTATCCGCATCTGGAAATAAATACTTTTAATTTGACCAAGTGTTTCCAAATTTCATTCTTAATAATGTGCTTTAGAGATTGCCTCACCACAGGAATGCGATAGTATTCAGCTATCTGCAACAAATAGTCTTTTCTACATCGATCAAAAATTTCCAAAGTTGGATCAGCAATAAATGATTGCAAATCAAAAGTACTCATTGTCAATATTCCCCCATACTCACTTCAACATGCACTAATTCGTTTCCAGAGCAGTTTCCCGCACCACACAAAAAAACACACACAAATAAATATTACACAAGATAATATTGTAACCAATATAAAAGTTAGGATGAGCCCCCAAATATGTTACGTACCTCGTTAATTAGATGTTATTTGTCTAGGAATATTATTAGACGTAACAAAAGTTTTGCATGTGTGTGTGTCAATACAGTAACAGGAATTGCAATGGAACAGGAACAGACAACAATCCATGACTTAGTTGAAAGATTTTAATGCTTCATCTGTAATAAATTAGTAATAAGTAATAAATATTTACAATTCGTACAACGTAACCAGAATAATCAAAAGTACAGACAAACTGAGGGAGAGGAAAGAGCAAAAGAGTCGTGCTTAAATAAAAAACTGAATATAACAAAAAGCCCCTTTAACTAAAGTTAACTATCAACAAAAGAGGTAGAAATAAACTTCTTCAGCGTACGAGACGCTATAACTAAACTATACTAACTAAAACAAAAACATACATAGTTAGCACCACTCCTAACACTAGTACATTAATAACACTAATACATCTCAGTAAACTACGTGTGCAAATGTAGGCCGCGACTGCTGAAGCCTGGTTCACACGGCAGGATAATTAGGCCGATTTTAGCCCCGATTCACCCCTTCCGACAATCTTAAGGATGCTCCGATTATCGTAAAATAATCTGATCAGATATTCCTGCCGTGTGTGGTGTGTTAAGGCTGCTCTCGTCTGCTCGGAAGGACGTCGGGACCGCTCCGATCTCAAATCGGGGATATCCAACATGTTGGATTTATTTGGCCCGATTTCTTCTCGTGTGTGGTGTCCCCCGAGCACGCAGCCTGTGGACTGTGGAGTGTAGCCAATCAGAAAGCGAGGTGACGAGGCGGCGAGGAAACACCGGGAAATATAATCAAAACAGCCGGCGATATGGCGCACATCTGATCTGGGAATGCTCGGGAGTCAAATCGGTTCGTGTGTGATGTGTTGATTTTGCCGTGTGGCTGCGCACCACACACTGTACGACCAAAACTGTTAGACCCGTGATTTTTTTATCCCCGTGTGTGGGGTCTCTCAGGTTTGGAAAATTGGCAGACAATTTTAAAATCGTCCCGTGTGAACCAGGCTTTACCTGACTCACAACCTCTCCCGTCAGTCTGCACAATGTTGAACGATGAACTGAAATGAAGATTTCATGACAGCAATAAACACTTAGCAGGCACTGCAAGCACGTAAGTTACCAAGGGCAACACAAAACATATTCGCGCAAGTTACCAAGAGTAACACAAAGAGAACTGATCTAACTGCAAGATCACAAAAGCAGCGAACCCCAAACAATGATCAGTCTCTCAGACTGGTCTCGAACAAGAGAACCGTCTTCACAGAGTGTGCAAACTCTTTCCCAGCCCAGAGTCTGTCTCGACTGCTGCCATTGAAGTTAGAGCCATTCATAAACTGCACGGCGACAGGCGATTGTGGCGCAATTCCAGACGTCAGCATCCTACGTCAGCAGATTGACAGGCGGACTCTCCAATCGAGCTTCACACCTGAAACAAAGTACACAGACATACACAACACACATATGCAGCAACATACGCACAAAAAAAATTTACGAAGCGCGGCGTACGTAACACTGGTGTTTTTTATTGTAAGTGTTTGTTGGTTTTTGGACTTGTTGCCTTCGACCTGCACTGTCTCTTCCTCTGTCTCCTCATCTAATGGGCCAACCCTTTTCGCCACCTTCTCTGGGCCAGCATCCTCTAACCTGGTCTTTTTAGGGGACTCTCCTCTCAGGGCGAATGAGAGGATGCATAATTGCTTTTTACCTTACATATTTGAAAGAGAAAGACAGATACAATGATTAATGCATCCATGGCCAGGATATAATAAAAGACAAATATAAAAAAATATATAAAAAACATTATTTTAAAAGTGACCTATAATATCCACTATGCAATACACTTTAATTTATTTTGTGCTAATCAAATTATTAAGCCTTTTTGGAGAGAGAGAGAGAGAGAGAGAGAGAGATGTTTATAATGTGACAATATGTCAGTCATTGTGTGATAACGAAAATATGACTTAGCCTAGACTACTTGTTCTGAGCAGGTGTTGTCAGCTGAGCAGTGAACAGGCTGTAAAACTGTTGGCTAAGTTACACACTCATGAAAACCTGATGCTAATTATCTGGAAAACATTCTCTAACAGCAGTCAAGTTGTCACTATTTGTGTCAAACAAGTTGTGAATTTGTTGTAACATTAAAATAGGAGATCATAACTTACTCTGTGCTCAAAGTGATGCTCGGAGCTTGGAGTGATTTCCTCTATGGGTGAACGAAACTATCGGGCACATGAAAAATTCCAGGATATGCTTATTTTCATTGGTTGTTGCGTTAAATCTTACCCAGATACAATAGTGCTATTTTCTGATTGGCTATTGTGTAGCCCTTTTCTTTTTTTTTTGATTGGCTGATACGTCGTGGCAGGCACGACCATACGTGCTTGATTCCTGCCGAACCGTGAGAGCTGCACGGCCAGAGAAATGTTGGGGGCTGCGGCATATTAAATATATTATAAATAGTTTTTCCGCGTGAGAAATACAATGTGTGGCGGGAAGACCGAAATGAGTGACTGTCACGCTCAATGCGTGACACTTGAGAGCCCTGGGTGCAACGGATTGTATATTGATCTGTGATCCATACAACAGGGCCCACGGTTCGGCACGCATGTGATTTGTGGATTAACTGCTAAGATTTACCATCTTACTGCGCGTTCACACCGAACGCGAATAGCGCGTCAAATTCATGCCTGCCGCGTCTAGTTATACGCTTGACCACTTTGTGTTAATTCGCGCGTCAAGAGCGAAATTGACGCGAGTAAAACAAAAGTTTGAAGCGAAATTTACGCGCATAAGAGGCGAAATCTGGAGGCGAACGTTTCGAAACCCGTTGGCGGCCATCTTTTTTAGATGTTTATCGAGCATTAGCAGTAGCATTAATCGAGAGAGTCACCGCTCGTATATGCTCTGGAGAGCAGAAACAGCTGCGTAGGGGACATCGTCGCTGTACTCGGGTCCACCAGATCCTCTGGAGGTTTCAGGAGTTTCACAATTTGCTGCAGGAGCTAGGTTTGGTGGACCTAACGGTGAGGCCGCTAACGAGAACAGCGTAGGCCGCATAAGGCCTCGGCCTCGAATGGTCGCTGCCTGACGAGCCCACGCTGTACAGCACGGCGCGAGGTTCAACCTCGTCCGCACCCACCTAATCTGTCATTTATTTTTGTTTTGATAATAAATGGAGCCAGCCTCCAAAAGTGAAACCTGTCCTGTGA
>FLSR01000075.1:37807-50384 GCA_900092035.1 Leuciscus waleckii
TGTTTCATATAATCTAGAATAGATATGGAATAAATAGCATTCAATACAAATGAGTATCATATATTGAAATCGAGTTTTTATGTGAAAGATTTGCTTTATTGTTGTGCATTTTAGTCATATTACAAAATAATTTATTGAGGCCAAACATAAAATAACAATCTGTCACTTCACCACGTGACAACAGCAAGCAGGCTCCTGATTGGTTAACGCGGCGCGAATTGACGCAGAAGTTCAGTTTTTCAACTCGGGCGGCAAACGCGAATTTGTGTCAAAGGCGTGAATGCACAAATAGCACTAATAAAATCATTCGCGCTTAACGCGCCAGACGCTCAATTCGCGCTATTCGCGCGAACTTGACATAGAAGTTCAGGTTTATTCAACTCGGGCGGCAGACGCGAATTCGTGTCAAACGCGTGAATGCACAAATAGCACTAATTCAATTCAATTCAATTCAAAGCATTTTTTAAAAAAAACAGATAAAAAACATTTGTTCTTGTTAACGTTCATAAGCTGGACAGCCCTCGGGATGAAGATTGCTTTCCTCCTCTGTGTCCGACAAAGCGGACAACGGAGTCTACATCCCGAGGGTAGCCACTCTACGGCCAAGGCGGATGTATTGCTTTCCTCCTCTGTGTCCGACAAAGCGGACAACGGAGTCTACATCCCGAGGGTAGCCACTCAAACTCCGAAAACAGAATGTGAGAGGGGTCATTAATAATCCTGCGTGCCACCTTTACAGTCTGTTGGTCACATAAGGCAGTAAGAGTTCGGACGGGCTGGTCAGTGATTTTTTAACAGACCTTAACCACACTCAACAGGCGGTTTCTGTTTTTCAGGGTGATGGAGTGGAACCAGCTAATGAATGAGAAGGTTATTACATTTTCAATCAAAGCATAGTAGAATGTGTTAAGAATGACTTTGTTAACCCCAAATGACTTCAGCTTCCTAAGTATATATTGTCTCTGATGACACTTTTTAAGGATCTCCTCTGTGTTAGTGGAAAACCTTAGCAGGTTGTCAAAAGTTGATCCCAGGTATTTATATGTCTCCACTATCTCCACTGGCTCCGCTGGATGATAGTAGTGACAGCCTCAGCTAATTGTCTCTGTTTGGATGAGAAGGTCACAATCATGTCCTTAGTTTTATCTATATTCAGCTCAAGACAAGACTTTTCGCACCAAACTAAAAAGTCCTGCAGTGCTGGGCTATGATGTTGTGTATTACTGGAAAGCAGAGACAGGAGGACTGTGTCATCAGAAATTTCACACAGTGGCAATTTGGCTGGGTGGATCTACAGTCATCAGTGTAGAGGATGAAGAGAAGTGGAGAGAGGACACAGCCTTGTGGAGAGCCCGTGGAGGTGAAGAGGTTGTCGGATAAGGTGTGGTTCACCAACACCCTCTGTGATCTGTTGGTAAGGAAATCTATAATCCACAGGATGAGTTGGTGGTTGAGGTGGAAGCGTGTGATGAGCTTCTCTGCCAAAATGTGTGGCTGCATTGTATTAAATGCTGATGAGAAGTCTGCAAAAAGAAGTCTGGCTGAGGTGCTTGGTATTTCCAGGTGCTTGTGGATGATGTTTAAGATGAATATTTTTGCATCATGGACACCCCTGCCAGCCTGATAAGCAAACTGCAGTGGATCCATCATCGAACTAGTTGCCTTGGTGATGTGCTCCTTGATGATCCTCTCCATGGCCTTCATGACCAGGGAGGTGAGAGCGACAGGTCTAAGGTCATTCAGGACCCTGGTGGTGCCCTTCTTGGGAATGGGGATCACTGTTGAGTTTTTCCACATCGCGGGGACTGTGCTGCTGTTCAAAGAGCCCTGGAACAGATGCTGGAACACACCTCCCAGCTGCTCAGCACAGTGCCAGAGGGTCTGCCCACAGATGTCATCTGGCCCTGGAGCTGTATTCTTTTTCGTCCTTTTGAGGGCCCTCACCACCTCTGATGTATTAATACTGAGGCCGTAGTCATCCGGTCTGAGAGTGGAGATGATTGATTCTAGCTGGATACTGTTGTCTTTTTCAAATCTAGTATAGAAGGAGTTGAGGTCATTCGGGAGTGAAGTGGAGCTGCTTCCTGCTCCTGGACGGGTTTGCAGCTGGAAGAGACAGAGTTCACTGCTGCCATGTTCTTGATGCCCTGCCAAGCCGCACGGAGGTTCCCTTTTTCAAAGGTCTGCTCCACTTTGTTCTTGAATTTCAGCTTGGCAATTTTTATGGCTCGCTTGACCTCTCTATTTACCTCCTTCTTCTCAGCTTCAGAACCGGTAAAAAAAATCTCTTTTTCTTATTCAATATATTTTTTAGATCTTTAGTCACCCAGGGTTTATTGTTAGGAAAAATTATAACCTTCTTGGAGGGGATAATACTATCCACACAGAAAGTGATGTATGCTGAGACTGTATCCACTTGCTCACTGATGTTGGTGGAGCAGTATGTGAGGGTATTCCAGTCCGTGGTTTCAAAGCACCCTTGAAGCCTGTCAATACTGTCCGGTGTCCACTGTTTAATGTCCTTGGTGACTTTCTCTATTCTCTTAACCACAGGTGTTTAGGCGGGAGCAAGCAATATGCTGCTGTGGTCAGCAGAGCCTAAAGGGGGAGGGGGACGGCTCTGTAGGCGTCTGGAACTGACCCCCATAGCATTTGTCCAGTGTTTTCCCTAAACGGGTGGTGCAGTTGACGTACTGATAAAATCCTTTAATTGATTTATCTAAAAAACAGTTATTAAAATCGCCCATAATGAATTTGGGGGCATCCGGAGATATCAGCTGTAGTCTGTCGAGCGTATTTCTTATATAATCTGTAGCAGTGGATACATTTGCCCTGGGGTGGATGTAAACCAGAATGAAAAACAATTGTGGAAATTCCCTGGGAAGGTAGAAGGGACGCAGGGAGACAGCCAAGAGTTCAATGTCAGGATTACACAGTTCTTCTCTGACAACAACTGTTTTGCACCAACGTGGATTGATGTAGATACAGACACCACCACCATGGTGCTTACCAGTCAGTTCAGTATCATGGTCTAACCTTACAGGGGACCCGAAGCCATCTATGTACACACTGTCACTGTTGTCACTTCCAGTTAGCCACGTTTCAGTGAAGTAAGAATGGAAGCAGTCCGGTATTCATACATGTGATAAACGTTAGCTTGCAGTTCATCAGTCTTGTTACGCAATGAGCGCACATTAGCAAGAATCACTGAGGGGAGCGCACGGTGCTTATTTCCTCCTCGCCTAAGTTTTGCTTTAATTCCACCCTTCTTCCTCCCTCGTCTCGTTACCTTCTTTCTATTTTGTGCAGAGTGTCTGTCCTGTCGGTTGGGAGTTTACGTTGTAGCTCCTCTGGCAACTTGTCAGTGCCTTGGTGGAAGTGAAATTGCAACTGCAATAAAAAATCCCTGGAATAAGTAATCCGTCGGGTGTCCGGAAGAGTATATCCACATGATGCAGCAGGCAGATAATCCAAAACGAAAAATAAGAGCATAAAAGTCCAGAGTGTCCATGTAAAATCCATACTTTGGAGCAGTGAGCGCAAAAGCTAACTGGTTTAATTAACGTCGGCTTGTTGATCCCAGTATGTGAGGAAGTGGCAACACCCTCACAAACACACCACGATAGTGCTGAACTAGAACTATACGGTAGTAGTTGATAGTAGTCGATCGATACCCGGAACAAAACACTCACAAACTCACGTTACGAAAAGACAAACATTCAAAAGCTACTTTTCTCCACCGAACGGTCAACCGCACGAGCAGTCATTTAATAATCATTTTAATCATTTGATAATAAAATCATTCGCGCTTAACGTGCCAGACGCTCAATTCGCGCTATTATAATGAGGCGTATTCGCGTCTACCGCGCCGCGCTCTACGCCTCATTCGCGCTCCAGCAATTTTTTACGCGCGTAACGCATCTTTGCATTGACTTAACATTGAAATCACTCGCGCCTGACGCGCTATTCGCGTCCGGTGTGAACGCACCATAACGGTGCGTGTCCACTACAGCGGCAAAACTCGGCTCAGTGCCGCTGGCAACGCTGTAACGTCTCCGCTTTGGGGTGTGTCTGTTGCTGTTGTGTTTAATCTAAGTTTTTTTTCAACACACGGACATTATAATCACCAGCATGCACGCGATTACATTTAGAAATAGATAAGCTTTGTTTCCAAATGCACCAAGCAAAGATATCCTTTCAATTTTATAAACTTTTATAAATCCAGTCAATATAATCACAATGAACACGTCAAAAATAAAACCTTTAACATATATAACAACTGCAAAGCGTCTAATTTGTAAACAAAATGATTTACGCACTAAACCAGCATAAACTCTGGCACAATTTGCATATTTTTAAACTCTCAAAACAGACGTCACATCCCGAACCTCACAGCAATTGGCTGCCGACCGCGTTTTTCGCTTGATATTTGCATAAAGTCGAGAACTGTCCAACCTTTTGACGCTCTCGGTTGCTCTCAACGCTTTCTCCGGTCCGCTGGCAATCCCAAAATGCACTGCGCGAGCGAGAAGCTCGACTTCCATAGGAATTAATTGAAAACGCTTGCTCCGCTCCGCTCGCTCCGTGCCAGTGGACACGCACCGATAGAGTGAAAGTTTATCATTTGGACGTGTTTTGTCTCACCAATTTGCACATTTTAAATGCAGAAGAAGAGGTGAAAATCAGGACTCATGCTGTTATCTGTGCGCAGTTATAACTTTAGTATAGTGTCTGTCTACTTTCTGATGTTACATCAGTGTTCACTTTCTCCCTTCACATTTCTCTCTTTGATGTTTTTATGATTTACAGAAAACTTTTTTACTTTCATTTTAGACTTGCAGGAGAATGAGGAGAGCGAAGAACTGAGTGAAGCAGAAGAGAAACATGATGTCAAAAAAGGAGATAAATCTTTGAGTCACTCACAGACTAAAAAAAATATTTTACTGAAAGGAAGATCAAACAAATCTTTCACCTGCTCTCAGTGTGGAAAGAGTTTCTCATACAAACAAAGTCTTAAACTTCACTTGAAAATTCACACCGGAGAGAAGCCTTTCACATGTGATCAGTGTGGGAAGAGTTTCACAAGAAAAGGAAACCTTAAGGAACACATGAAAATCTACACTGGAGAGAAGCCGTACACATGTGATCAATGGGGAAGAGTTACACACAAAAAGGAAACCTTAAGGAACACATGAAAATCCACACTGGAGAGAAGCTGCACACATGTGATCAGTGTGGGAAGAGTTTCGCACAAAAAGGAAACCTTAAGGATCACATGAAAATCCATACTGGAGAGAAGCCGTTCACATGTGATCAGTGTGGGAAGAGTTTCAGACATTTTTAAACACATCTACGTTCTCATTCAGGAGAAAGACCATTTAACTGTGATCAGTGTGGTAAAAACTTTGTTAATGCAGAATACCTGAAGAGCCACCTGAAAGTTCACACACATGAGAAGCCTTACGTGTGTTCTTTGTGTGGAAATAGTTTTGGTCATCTGTGTGCTTTAAAATTACACCAGAAAAGACACAGTGGTGTGAAGAATCACATGTGCTTTGATTGTGGAAAGACATTTACTACAAATGTTGAACTGAAACAGCACCAGAGAATTCACACTGGAGAAAAACCTTACAAGTGTTCACACTGTGACAAGAGATTCAGTCAGTTAGGAAGCCTGAAAACACATGAGCGGATTCACACCGGAGAGAAACTGTATCACTGCCCTCTGTGTGGGAAGAGTTTCACTCATTCAGCTTCTCTACTCTATCATACAAAAAAACAATGTATGAAATCATGATCATGAATCATGTTTAAATTCATCTTCAGATCCAGCTCTTTCAAATGCAATGCTGCGTCCTCATCAAACGTGACTCAATAACATGTTGAGCAATAACATTACATATAAATCAGGACCAAATCAGACATGAAATCAGACATCTACTGCACATCTTTCTTTTGCATGGGTGATGTATCTGCATTGTATTCTTTCATGAGAATGTAGTACCTCATCCACCCCAGAGGATCAGACTACTTTAATATCCAACAAACTTTTCTTAGTGCTTTTTTGTTGCTAACTCATAACCAGCTTCATTCCGTTATCCCAACATGTGTCGGTATTGTAGTGAAATATTTTAATTTTGATAGATATTATGAACCTACAAAACACTTCCAGATACATATGCACGCACAAAGATACATAAGAAGCCCAAAGCGCAGAAGACGGAAAGGAACAATGTCGATATCAGAAGAAGGTTGTTGTAGGAACAATGTAACCCAGTTCCGTATACAGTGGTGGTCAAAATTGATGGCACCCCTGGTAAATATGAACAAAAATGGTTGTAAAAAAATAAACCTGCTTGTTTATCCTTTTGATCTTTCCTTCAAAAAATTCGCAAAAATCTAACCTTTCATTGAAGTAAAAGAATTGAAATTGGGGGGTAAATCACATTGTGAAATAAATGTTTTTCTCCAAAACACGTCGGCCACAATTATTGGCACCCCTAGAATTTTTTAGGAGAAAAATATCTCTGAAGTATATTCTCATTAATATTTACCTTAATTTAGCACACCAGGGTGACTAGGAACATGAAATTGTCCAGCTATGACTTCTTGTTTCACAGGAGTTTAAATATGAGGAAACACAAAGGCCAAATTCCATGAATCATCCATCACAATGAATAAAACCAAAGAATATAGTTCTGATGTGCATCATAAGATGGTTGAGCATCACAAAATAGAAAGTGACTGTAAGAAAATAGCTAAAGAATTGAAAATCTCCATGACTATCAGGGCATTAATTACGAAGTTATAATTAACTAAAGATGTTACGAATCTGCCAGGAAGAGGACGTGTGTCTATATTGTCTTAATGGACGGTCAGGAGGAAAGTTTGAGTGGCCAAAGACTCCAAGGATCATAGATGGAGAGATTAGTTGAGTCTTGGGGTCAGAAAGCCTAAAAAACAATGATCAAACAACCTCTACATCACCACATGTTGTTTGGGAGGGTTTCAAGAAAAATCCTCCTCGCTCCTCCAAAAATAAACTCCAGCATATTCAGTTGTCAGACACGACTGGATCTTCAAAAGGGACCGGATTCTGTGGTCAGATGAAATTTTTTTTTAAAAAGACTTTGGCGGAAAACCCGGTTAAATACACTGCTGGTTAAATACACTGCTGGATCTTTATGTTGTGGACCTATTTATTTGCTGGAGGTCCTGGAAATCTTGTTCAGATACATGGTATTATGGATTCTAGAAAATACCAACAGATAAAAAATCAAAACCTGACAGCCTCTGCTAGAAATCTTATAATGGGCCGTGGTTGGATCTTCCATCAGGACAACGGTCCAAAACAAACATCAAAATCAACTCAAAAATGGTAACGGAGCAGAAAATGAAGCTTCTGCAATGACCGTCCCAGTCCCCTAAACTGAACCATATAGAAAATGAGTGGGATGAACTGAACAGAAGCAGCATCAACATGAACTTGTGAATCTGAAGGATCTTGAGAGATTCTGTATGGAGGAATGGTCTCTGATCTCTGGTCAGGTGTTCTCCAAACTCATCAGGCATTATAGAAGAAAACTCAGATCTGTTATCTTGGCAAAAGGAGGTTGCAAAAATAATTTAATAACAGGGTGCCAACAATTATGGCCAGCGTGTTTTGGAGAAAAACATTTATTTTATAATGTGATTTACCCCCCACTTTCAATTATTTGACTTCAATGAAAGGTTAGATTTTTGCCACTTTTTTTTTATTAAAGATCAAAAGGATAAACGATGCAGATTTATTTTTTACAGCCATTTTTTTATCATATTTATCAGGGGTGCCATCAGTTCTGACCACCACTGTAAATATGACTGCAATTTTTACTATGAGTTGTTGCATTTTTGATTTTGATGTTGTGTGCATCCCTGGGGAGAAATTAGTTCTCTTCTAGCTCAGTTTATTAACTGAGATTCTTTTTGCTTATATTGCTCTGCTGTATTATATTAACTTGAAGATCTCGGATGGGAACAAGTTATTTTTTATATCTATTGCTTGATTCTTCTTACAAGGTAAATAGCCTGTGTAATTTTCCACTCATACAGGACTGCCCTGTTGAGATTGGATAAGCTGAAGTATTATAACATGTAACCTTATGATGATTTGCTACAAATGTTAACTATTGTGTAACCAGTATTTGTATCTTTTGTTTAAATAATGTTTATTTCTAAAGACAACCACTGTTAAGTTTTACTTCAGCTTACAAAGACAGCTATATTAGTAATAGACAGAGCATTATAATAATCTTTGCAAGACCAAGGACAACAAAGGTTCCAGGAACGATTCTACTGGAGGGTAAACATGAATTTGATCCATATGTCTAGTTGTCAATGATTATTATTGTTTCACGAGAGGTAGGGACTACACCTAGATTTGCTGGTATAATTTAAAACAAGCTAGTGAGGAAATGATCCTATTCTGACCTGACAGCAAAAGATTACCTGTGATACTAGGGGTTATTCAGGAAAATAAGATAAATACCAGATCTCACCACAGTATCCAACAAATACAATTATACCCTCTGTTTTCGATCTATAAAATAATGCAGATGATATACTTTTGAGAGCTGTAAATTACAGAAAACCCTCAAGACTTTTTCTTTAGGTCTATTGTGAAGCTGCTAAGAGCGACGAGCCAGTCCCCGATCTTTTCGAGGGGAAGCACGACTCGCCACACTCTGCTTTTGAGCCTTTCTTTTTTGTACCTTTGATGCTAACAAATCATATTTTGAGGATTATGTTTTCTCACTGAATTTCATAGAGCATCGGAAAATTGTGTTGGATAGCGGTTCATGTTTAAATGAGGTCATCTTCTGGTTTAATGCTAATTCAGGGCATAATATTCAGTGTGTCTTTGGTGGTAGATTCTGGTGCTCGAGTTGCCGATTTGTCAACTGGGTTTTAAACCAGGCTAATGTCTTCTGCTGGTTAGCAACTAGTTAAGTTTATGTGTAAAGGGAGACTATTCCAAAGACGCTGTGCTGCTACCGCAAAGGCACAATCTCCCTTAGTTTTCAACCTAGATTTTGGAACATTTAAAATTAAGCTTTGAGAGGATTCTTAGTGGTCTAGCAGCAACATGATGCTGTAACAAACTCGAGATATAGACATGTAAGCCATTAAAAGGACCTTGAATTGCACCCTATACTCAACAGGGAGCCAATGCAGAGAAGCCAGCACGGAAAGATACTTGAATATTTCCTGGTGCCAGTCAACAGTCTGGCCGAAGCATTCTGCACCAGCTGCAGCCGTGAAAGCAACTTCTTAGAAAAACCCAAATAAACAGAATTACAGTAATCCAATCTGGACGAAATGAATGCATGGATGACAGTCTCCATATCTTTAAAAGACAGGAAGCCTTTCAATTTGGCAATGCCCTCAATTGAAAAAAGCTACTCCACAGTGTTTATTAGTTTATCGAATTTCAGTTCGGAATAAAAAAATTAAATAAAATGTAATTAAATAAAATCACACAAAGGTTCCTCCCCTGAGTACTAACATTAGAGGCTAAAGGGTCCAAGTCAAATGCAATCTGATTTGCTAGCTTTGGTGGGCCAAAAATCATCACTTCATATTTAGATTCGTTCAAATGAAGTAAACTTGATGCCATCCACAGCTTTATTTCGTCCAGACAGTCAAGCAACACTGACCATTTCGAGATGTGATTCGGTTTGAAAAGAAGATACAACTGGGTATCATCTGCATTACAATGATATGCCACGCCATACTTTTGACCGATTAATCCCAGAGATGGCATATATAAAGAAAAGAAGACAAGGCCGAGACAAGAACCTTGAGGGACCCCAGAGATGATGGGACAAGTGGAGGAAATAGAACTCCCTATTTCCACCGCAAAGGTTCTCTGCTTTAGATACGATGTGGCCACCTTAATACAGTCCCCATAATGCTCACCCACAGACTCAGACGCTCAAGGAGATCCACTATCGAAGGCTGCACTCAGATCCGGCAGCACAGTTCCCAGAATCCACAGATGAAAGCAAGTCATTGGTCACCTTAAGAAGGGCAGTTTCAGTATTATGCTGAGGTCTGAAACCCGACTAAAATGTATCAAAAATATTATTTTTATTTAAAAAATATGAAGTTGTTTAAGAACTACCTTCTCCAGCATTTTAGCTAAAACAGGCACCTTAGAAATAGGTTTATAATTGCTTAACACAACAGAGGCTGCACAAGAGCGTGCTAAAATAAGATGACTACCGCACCTCTACAAGGCTCTGATTCAGTACAGATGATGTAGTTGGACCCACCGCATCCCAAACCTTAATTAACAAGCAAGGCAGGATGGTATCAAGAGAGTAATAAGCAAGCTTGAGATGTTGGGCAATTTCTATCAGGTCTGAAGTAGTTATCAGCTCAAATGTACTTAACTGGCCAGAGGAATAGAATCAGGGGGAGATTGAAAATGGCTTGGAACCCGGATAGAACTAGAGATGTTCGCTCTAATAGCAGAGATTTTATCCATAAAAACTGCAAACAATTTTCACAAGCTCTCTCTGAATTATCAAAAACAATAGGGCATGCAGGATTTAGAACTGTATTAATCACACAAAATAAAATTTTAGGACTGTGCTGATTCTTAGAGATTAAATAGGAGAAATGCTGCGCCTTAGGCTACCTCTACTAATCCGGATAAATTTGAAAAAGAGTTTGTCTAAAAACGCTCCGCGTCCACACTATTATTTTCAAATGTTTTCCAAAAGTTGCTCATCCACACTGAAGCATATAAAAACGCTTACATCCCCGTACTGCGCATGAGTAAAGATTCGACCTGCGTCATTTCCACTAGGCGTTTATTTACTTTCCGGCTCTTTGAAACTTTGCGGCAATGTCAAGGAAAGGCACTGAGTTTTTTAAATGGGCCAACAGTGAGGTGGAGTTGTTGCTGCGAGTAACACAGGAGTATAAATTGGCCAAAGCAAGCGAGAATGTAGATTGGGAGATGTGCCAAAACAAATACAGCGAAATACCGCTTCAAAGAGCAATATCCTGTAGATGACGTCGCTTACCCCCACAGTAAGGACGAGGTCACAAAACTCACAATAACTACAAAATTAAAGGCTATCAGGCTTAAATACAGGCATGCAGTAGACTCCGGAAGGAGAAGCGGCCATGGAAGAGTGGTACACACTACTTTGAACTCTGTGAGCAGATCTGGGGTGGTTCTCCAGCCGTCACCACCATTAATTGTGGCATTGAAACAACGACATAAACAACAGAAGCAGCACCACCAGCGATGAAAGTTATCCACCGTCAGTCAGTCGCGATAGCCCTTCTCCTTCGCTCTGTAGTTCTGCTCCTTCTCCTGCTACAGCAAGTGAGGACTCAGATGGTATGTCTACAGAGACTCAGACGTGACAGGCTTAATGCAACGCTGCCACCATACAGACAAGAGAGGCTAAACGAAAATTGTCAAATGAAGGACAGCTCATTACATTTGCACAGGAAGATCTTAAGCTAAGGAGGCAGACATTTGAGAGGATGGAGGCTGCAAACAGAGTTTTCAGAGAACATTGGCCGACTGACATCAAACATTGAAAAAATTACAAATTCAGTTACAGACGTATTTTTACTTATGAGATAATCAATGGGCTAGACTCCATTTGTTGCACTACCGCTGCTGCAACGACGTTACAGCTCACACCATCAGCAATGGTTACCTTTATGGTTCAGCTGTTGCCTCTGCTCCCTCTTCAGCACCAACCAGACAAACACCACCACAGCACCATGAAGATTCTGCTCCATTTTCGTACACTGAATATCTTTACTCGAATGAGACAGAGTAGTCATGTCAATAATACACATGATATAAGTGCTTGTTAAAAAATAAACACTTTTTGTTATTGTTGGTTTAATTCTGATGCCTTGTTCAAGTTTCCTGTAGCCATGGTTACAATGTTGGTCCTGTATTTAAGTTGTTTGATGGACTTTTTTGGTAATGTTGTTTTTCTCTGACTCCTCTCTGATGACAGACATTTCACGAGTTCACACTTACATATAATTTGAGGGGGTAAAGTTTAATGCGTATTTGGCGTGCTGTCCGGAGGGAGGGCTCCGAGCTCGGAGTTCGGCCCGAACCCAGAGTACTCCCCCCGTATGTAAGTGCTTAGGACTAGAAGCGTGGAGAGATGCTGCAAAACTGTCAATGGAATGTGGTGAGACTGCTGAGTATATATACACCTCTTACCATTGATTGCTGAGTGCTCTCCACTTGTGTTAATTATCGAACGTGCTCCTCCCGAACCTTGTTAATAAAACATCATTTCACGAGTTCACACTTACATATACAGTGAGGAAAATAAGTATTTGAACACCCTGCTATTTTGCAAGTTCTCCCACTTAGAAATCATGGAGGGGTCTGAAATTGTCATCGTAGGTGCATGTCCACTGTGAGAGACATAATCCAAAAAAAGAGAAAGAAATCCGAAATCACAATGTATGATTTTTTAACTATTTATTTGTATGATACAGCTGCAAATAAGTATTTGAACACCTGAGAAAATCAATGTTAATA
>FLSR01000075.1:59613-74234 GCA_900092035.1 Leuciscus waleckii
TTGTATACTACACTTGAGGCCTATTATTAGGCTAAAGAGATTCCATATTTCATTTTTCTCTGAAAATACATGAGAGGGTCCATACTGGAGAGAAACCGTAACACTGCCCTCCATGTGGGATGAATTTCAATAACAGACATATGCATGACCAATGTCTAATCAGGATGTATGTAGTTCATGTTCAGATCCAGCATTTTCAAGTGCGACACTGCGTCCTCACCAAACGTGACTCAATTATAGGTTGAGCAATTAAAGCTCTCTTTTCCATATTAATCAGGACAAAAAAACATCATCCAAAGTTGTCACTGTGATCAGAGTTCAACTTTAAGACAGTTTCAAGTGTGAGATTCAGATCTCACTTCTCTTCTTTTCTTAAGAAGCTTTGGCAATCTTGTACATCAATCAAAAGAGAAATCTATCTAATGTGTTTTCATATTACTTATTTTTTCATATCTCTTGGCTACTTCACCAACTAACCCTTAAATAAACGTGTTACTGGTTTTATCAACAACTTTTATTGTCCAGTTTTAATGTGTTATTCTACAAATCCGCTGAATGAATATGGTCATGGATTCCCCCAAGAAACTTTTGAGAGACAAGGAATATGTTTTCCATCTCCATGTCCTTTTTGAGTGGTCCATGTTCATCAGGAGGAGTGTCCATGTTTTAATAATGGTGTTAGTATGGTGTATTTATGGTAACTGTATAACCTTAACCCAAAATACCATTTTGTTTGTGTTATTTTCTATATTTTGATGACTGTGGTGGCTCATACCAACTTACAAACTATATTTACAAATATACTCACCAATATTTTGGGACTGTTATTTAACCTTACATTATACTGTTTATTCATCAGTGATATTCATACAATTTATGTGTGTTAAGTAAAGTGGGATGCCAAACCAGTTGAGAACCAACACTCTATACTCAAGTGTATTAAGGCTTGATATACATGTAACATTGAACTGTTGCTTCACATTCATAATTGGCTATATGCAATTTATTATACTCTTACATTTGATTTCAATTTCTCATCAAAGATTAATCCAAGATACTTAAATACTGTCTCTTGGGTTGATAATATCATTTTATAATCATTTGTTACATTTATTTTTTTTCTTTGTAAAACACATGAGTCTTTGGTACTGAAAATTGCCCATGTGGGAAGAGTTTCACTCAGTTATCTTCTACGTCACACAAGAAACAAATGCCTGACTTTTGTACTAAATACAATTTATATTGAAAACACAAACAATGTTAAGTGTGTTTTAAATGCCATTCCAAAAAAACTTTCATTAAAAACACTTGTTTACTTGTGAACTCATGTGATCATGTGAACTCCCATCCCTCCTCTTTGATGGTATTGACCTCATGACAATCCTCCACAACAAACTTATTTGCTCTTGTTTTAATTCTATATTAGCTATACCCTACATTTCTGTACCATAATTGTAGTTTATGATTTTGCAAGTTTATGATAAGCTAATTGCATAAAAGTTGTGAGCTTACCAGTAAGTTAGCTTTCCAGTGGCCCCTAAAGCAAACACGTTTAAAATAATTAATTATATATATATATGTCAAGTGAGTTTTTAAGACACTGGTTTAATTTTAAACAAAATGGCTGTATTATATCAAGTTGACATGAACTGTTCATCTTTTCTTTTCTTATGTGCACTCAGATATGTCTTGGTTGGAGACAAAGATAAATGTAATGTTGATTATGGGCAAAAGGTTTATTCAGAAATCTAAATATATGAAGACACAACCAAATTTCAAAAGAGATTTTATTTGTAACTATACTTTCCATCACTGCAGTGTATAAAAACTAAAAGGATCAAACACTTTCAGATAATAAGAGACATTGGTGATTTATTAGAAGAGGAATGAAAAGACTCCATATACAATTTTTTTTGGTATATTTTTGTACCTCCTGAACTAGGTGGTCTCGGACCGATAGCAAACAAACTCTGGAACGGTTCGCTTGAGATGTGAAAGCAATCCGACCCAACGGACCAACAAACCAAATGGTATTATAATTAATAACGGTAAATGTACTAAATAAATATCAGTAGTGTCTGATTTCAGTTGAAAACCAAAAGAGCACCTCCTCATCGTAAAATGTTGTGTAATTGCGCTTCTCAATGCGAGAATGCTGTCCCGAAGAAGCCTTGATTCTTGCTTTAGCTGCATTATAACATTCGTAGTGTTTGCGTGTGTCTTAACACTGTTAACCACAGCACTTTGAGATCCAGAGAGCCCTAGTTTAACAATCTAAGCGCAGTCGGGCTAGGGCTCAGAGAGAGCATGTATGCATTTGTTTTGAGAAAAGTTGTAAGAGTTTTGTGTTTACTGAAGATGTCTATAAATGTGCACCGCATTGACTCACTCTTCTGAAATAAGATTAGAAGTTTACAGTGCTTTCTATATTTACACAATCATAAAATATGCTTTAGTTACTCTACTTTACATTGTTAAAATGAAATTGAATACCCATTCCACATTCATGTTACATCGTGGCAGACTTTCTGATCCGAGGGGTCCCCGTCCAACAGAAAGGGGTCGTTATTGTCCGAGATCATTGCTTGGGTATTCATCGAGCACTCTTAGGGATGAATGTTATATTGGATTGTTGGGAGGAATTGTTTCGGGGCCGGCCGGCTCGGACGTCGCTGTCATCGGCGAGGCAGGACTGGGACCGAATTCTGGCACATTGCCAAAGAGTGCACGTAGCTAGTCAAGTGCAGGAGAGAGAAGACATCGGTCGAGTTGCCTGTCGGTATGCCTTGTCTGTCCCAGCTCAGAGCGAGACCGTTCTTTGGGTCCGAGTGCCTGCAGGACCCCGGGGGTCGGGAACCTGTGTTCTGGTGGAGCCCCATGAGGACTGTCAGCCCATTGAAGTGGCCCACGGGCTGGCGGTCATCCGCCGAGGGCGAGTCTCAGTAAAGGTGCGGAACGCCCATCCTTATCCCGTGCTCCTTCGTCGACACCAACGTCTGGTCCGAGTTTCTTCGATACTTCCTGTCCAGATCTACGAGCATCAGGATGTCTGCTTTAGGCAGGTGAGCTCTGCGGTGGTGGAAGTCGCCGTCCGCCCAGTTGAGGTAGAACCGGGCCCTGTGGGAAGAGGGGCGCCGACCCATTTGATGGGTGAGTCCCTGAAGGGTGAGAATCTGGAGGAGGAACAAGTGTTACAGCTCCAGGATCTCTTGAGCAAATGGCAACATGTGTTCTCGATCCATGAGGAGGACTATGGCTGCACAGGGGTAGTGAAGCATCAAATACCCACCGGTGAAGCAATGCCTAGCTGAGAGTGGTACCGTCCGGTGCCACCTACTCTCTATGCCGAGGTCCGTGGCCTGTTGAAAGGGATGCTGGAGGGAGGAATCGTTCGAGAGAGCAGTAGTCCGTGGGCAGCGCCCATCGTCCTGGTTCAGAAGAAAACGGGAGCTCGGAGATTCTGCGTTGATTACCGCAAACTTAACAGCGTAACGAAGAAAGACGCATTCCCGTTGCCACGGATTGAAGACTCACTCCAGTCTCACCCAAGCGGCATGGTACTCAACATTGGACATGGCGAGTGGATACTGGCAGGTGCAGGTAGATGACCGAGATAGAGAGAAGACAGCTTTTACCACCCCGTTTGGGTTATTTGAATGGGACCGGATGCCGTTCGGCCTGTGCAATGCCCCTGCGACCTTTCAGCGCTTGATGCAGCGCTGTCTAGGAGGACAACTGGTCACCTCGACGCTGGTCTACCTGGACGATGTGATTGTCTTCTCTCCTGATTTCCGTACTCACCTGCACCATCTGGAAGAAGTGTTCAGGGCCATGGAGAAATATGGGCTGAAGCTTAGGCCAGACAAATGCCAGTTATTGCGAAAGGAGGTACTGTTCTTGGGGCATCGTGTTAGCGCTGCAGGGATATCCCCCGACCCGGAGAAGGTGGCGGCGGTCCAAGGGTGGGAGCCGACCCGGACAGTGAGACAGGTGCGGTCGTTCCTGGGTTTTGTGGGATATTATCGACGCTTTATAAAAGGATTCTCTGGGCTTGCTAAACCATTGAACCAACTCCTTGCTGGTTCCGGACGTGCTCGTGGTAAAGGCTCTCCGTCGGTGCACTGGGACTCGACCTGTGAGACCGCTTTCCGGGACCTCAAGCAGGAACTTCTGAGGGCCCCTATCTTGGGCTACGCAGACTTTACCCAGCCGTTCCTTTTGTACACTGACGCCAGCAACGCAGGATTGGGAGCCGTGTTGGCCCAAGAGCAACGAGGAGTAGAGAGGGTGATTGCATACGCAAGTCGAAGTTTACATCCCGCAGAGCGGAACGCGGCGAATTACAGTTCCTTTAAAATCGAACTACTGGCAATGAAGTGGGCCATGGCGGAGAAATTCAAAGATTACCTGTGGGGAGCTAAGGTGACGGTGATTACGGATAATAATCCGTTAGTACATTTGCAGACTGCCAAGTTGGGGGCAGTAGAACAGCGTTGGGTGGCCCAACTGGCAAATTATGACTACCAGCTTAAATATCGACCCGGCAGAGAACACGTATGCGGACGCCCTGTCCAGACTCCCAGCCACCCGGAGGGACGACCAAACGCCCCTTTGTACCCCTGGCCCCGAAGACGAGTTGCTGGTGGCAATGGTGGAAGCTCCCGGGACCCTGAGGGATGTTCCGTCCAGTTGGGGGTGGGACCCCGGGCGGTGGAGAAGGCTGCAGCAGGGAGATGCAGACCTGTGTCAGGTCACATCGTACCTTGGACAGGGATACATGCCGAAGGCAGAGGAAAGGCGGGCTCAGACGGCGGGAGTACAACAGCTCCTAAGGCAGTGGAAGAGGCTGCGATTTAGAGAAGGGGTAATCTGCCGTTCGATGCGAGATCCCAGAACACAGGAGACAGTACATCAGGTGGTGGTACCGGAGGGCCAAGTCTTGGAGCTATTGATCGCATACCATACCCATACTGGCCATCAGGGCCAAGAGAAGACGTTGTCGCTGCTGAGGAGGTATTTCTACTGGCCTAGGATGGAAAAGAAAGTTGAGGAGTTCGTTCAGAGTTGTCCACGGTGTACGTTGTTCAAACGCAGGAAGGAAGCTCGAGCCCCACTGGTCCCTTTGCGGCCTAAAGCACCTCTGCACATCCTAGGAATTGATTTCTTGACTCTGGGTCGGCCGACGGATCGATTTCAAAATATCCTGGTAATGACGGATTTATTTACTAAATACGCCTGGGCCGTCCCCACTGTAGATCAGACGGCAGTTACCACAGCCAGCGCCCTTTGGAGGGCAGTGATACAACCTTTTGGCTGCCCGGAGATCCAAATTTCGAGTCCCGAGTCATCCAAGAGCTGAGCCACCTTTATGGGTGCCGGAAGACCCATACGATCTCCTATCACCCTCAGGGTAATGGGGGGTGCGAAAGGTTCAACCAGACCCTGCTGGGGCTATTGGGGACCCTAGAGAATGAACAACAGGGCCAATGTCTCCCCTCGCTGTTGCAAGCCTATAACAATAGTGTGCACAGTATTACCGGGTATGCTCCTTCCTACCTTATGTTTGGGCGCCATCTCGTTACCTGTGGACTTGCTCCTGGGGACCGAGGCTGCAGAAAGAGGGTATAGTACCACTGACTGGGTGAATCGGCACCACCACCAACTGCTTGATGCCTACCGATGAGTCTCAGATCATCTGAGTGTAGCAGCAGCCAAGAATAAGCGGCTATACGACCGGACTGCCCAAGAGGCCCTTTTGTTACCTGGGGAGCGAGTGCTGGTGAGGGACAACCGGCGCCCAGGGAAGGGGAAGCTTAGCGATCGCTGGGAGTCGACTCCATATGTGGTGGAACGACGACAAGGGCCTGATGCTCCAGTTTACTCGGTACGGCCCGAGGGGAAACCAGGACCGATACGGGTGCTCCATCGAAACTTGCTCCGTCCATGTCCGAACTATCCGCAGCTAGCGGCTGAGGCTCCAAGTGCACCACCCGTCCCAGAGGTACCCATGGTAGGGTGGGCTGTGGTCCCGAGGGACCCTGAAGTTGAAGTAAGAGCGGCTCCACCCTCGCCGCCCCGACGATCCCAGCGGGACACCCGAGGACAGCCACCTGAGAGGTATGGCGAATGGAATTGAAGAATACCGGTTCTAGGGACTAGAACCGATTGGCACAGTGCCTGACCTCACAGATGCGCTTCTGGAAGAATGGTCAGAAATTCCCATAAAAACACTCCTAAACCTTGTGGAAAGCCTTCAAGAGTTGAAGCTGTTATAGCAGCGAAGGATTGGCCAACTCCATGTTAAACCCTACGCGTTGAGAATTTGCTTTTCTCCACTCACATTTTATTTTAAACATGTGGACCTCTAGTCAAAATGTGCTCAGTTCCTTATTTGTACATCCTTGTTTCCTTGTCTTGTTTCCTACTGTAGGTCCTACGTCTTTGGATGCAAGGAAATGAAACAGATGAAAGGATTGAAGGAGCATGTATTTGTAATTTTAAATAGCCTTGTTCAGTCAAACATCCATTCAAAGAAACATCAGTTGCACTTAAAGGATCTGTCCTTGTGTTGTTGGTGTTTGCTTAATTAAGAAATATTAAAGGGATAACTTGAATTAAAAATATAGCAGCAAGCTGCAATCATCAGGATTCAAGCACCAATAGCTCATGTGGACAAGGGGATACAATTGAAATGTATGTTTTCAAATATACAAAGTTATGTCACGAAACTCTAGATGGTTCAAGCTGATACATCCTTAACTCAATATAGTGATGCAGGGAAGATGTTTTTGTAGGCCAACCCCCGAAATGAGTTCACTTAAACTTAACTTAATCCTCTTCGTCCCGTGTGAGCCATGAGGCCACTATAGCTCTGTCCATCTATGTCTGTCAGCCGTGAAAGGACGGAGAATATTTTGATTTAGGAATAGGTAGTGAAAAGGTCTTGAGCGAATAATCTATTCTTTTCATGTCTCATGAGACTCATTAACACTAGGTCATGACCAAGGTATTACTTCACTTCAGCCCCTGCAATCCGATATTTTTCTTACCATATATGTTTTTTTAAATACGAGGCAGAAAAATAAAGCCTCAAAAAAGTCCCGCTGTGACGTGTCAGCCAGTGCCCGAAGAGGTCAGCGGTTTGAGGATTACTTTGCATACTCATAAGTATATGAATTACAATAATATAAAATATAGTAGGGCTGCAACAACTAATTTATAAAATCGTCCATTATCAATAATGAAAATAATCAACAACCAATTTGAGTCTGTATAATCGACAGATTAATCGATTATCAAAATAATCATTAGTTTATAATAATTATTAGTAATAAACACAGCCCTAAAATATATTGGTATTATATATAATTATATAGAAATTACATAGCCTAACTATATATACAATTATAAGGATTATATTATAAGTAGCCTATATCATTTTTTGTAGGCTGAAACCTGAAAACGAGTGTATTTTAGCACTTCCGGTCTACGTTCTGAAGTCAATGGGGTTTTTAAATGGATTTTTGGTTAAATGCCTAAAATAAGTTTCCTGGTGAACACAAGATCAAGATGTTTTTACATTTTATTCTATGAAATAAAATACATCACTAATACCCCCTTGTGATTTAAAAAACAAAACATCCACAAGTGGCTAAATTGGATTACAGAGGTTTACGGGACATTGAACAGGAAAACACATCACTCATTGTCCGCTTTATGTTTTCAATCACGTAGCCTACTTGCAAAATAGCCTGAATTTAGGCTTAAAAATTTACAAAAGTTAGCTGAATTTGTGAAGGTTTTCATGATGAATAAAACATGCAAAAATCATAAACTTTTGTTGGTCAAGGAACTTATTTTCTGCAATAAGCCAAAAGCCAATGGAAAAAGCATTTTTTTTGTGTGTGTGTGTATGTGGAGGGAACCAGTGTAATGCTGACTTCAGTTGTCAGCTGGTTTGATCTGTTGGATGTGTGTCTGCTGCCCTCTGCTGTTTTTAACCGGTACTGTGTCTTTGTCCAGCTTATACGGATTGCCAAAGTCCTGGGCACAGAGGGTACGGTGACGCATTGCTGCCACATACATATTATTTTTTCCCCTCAATTATGTCGTAATAACGAGATCTTATGTCGTTTTAACGACATCTTTTCTCGTAATAACGAGATCTTATGTCGTTAAAACGACATCTTTTCTCGTAATAACGAGATCTTATGTCGTTAAAACGACATCTTTTGCTTGCTTCGATAGGAAGGGCTTGATGTGCATGGCAAATCTGCAGGATCGCGTTTCAAGACTGAATTAAATTCATTGAACAAACGATTTTATGGGGTGCAGAATCATGGATTATATGAAATGTATAGAATGAAAAAATAAGGCAATGCTACTGTCGGTACTGACATAGTTGTGAGTGAATCAACTAAACTCACACCATAAGTATCATATCACTAAGTTAAAGGTACAATATGCAATAATTTTTTTGCCGCTAGAGGGCGCTACATTCCAAACAACAACGACGGCGTAGCTTGATGACGATGTGAAGGAGTGTGGAATGATGGGAACTGTCGTTTTAGACTCCACCGTGGATGTAAATCAGTCAGACGGGAATCGAAAAATCATGTTCATGGATGAGGCTAAGTTCTATTTTTATAAATGTTGCGTTTAATGACATGCTTTTTGTGGCGAGGGGGGCGTGGTTCAGCGCGGTCTGTGATGGGAGAGAGAAGAGACGAGCAAGTAGGTCAAGTGCAAATGACGAACACCTGTGTCTTACTGCAGTATTATTGGCGTGGAGAGACCGCTTATAAGCCGCGCTGGAACGAGAGAGAGACTGGAGAGAAAATTGGACGCAGAGAAAGAGAACCGGTGGATCCGAGCTCTCATTTTTGAACTGTTTTGTGCCGTCGCGGTTGCCACGGTGAATGCGCGTTGTGCGCGGCTTTTGTTTGTTTTGCTTTATTTTAATAAAGTACGAGTCCCAGTCACGCCGATCCCTGTCTTCTTCCTTCCTGACTCTTAAACCTCATCACACTTTTATTTCATTAAAATGAATTAACCACAAGAAAAGTAAGGTTTAACATTGGTTATCATAGATGTTACTGTATTTGTTGAATTCATTGTTGTGATAACGCTGCTCAGTTTTACGTGTTCTAAACAATTGTTGTAAAAGTACATTCGAACATGCCCACATCATTTGCCAAAATACTGATTAATCTTTATGTATAACACATGCTATATTTATTTACATGGCCATAAACACCAGACGTGATAAACAATGTCAATAAACTAAACACAAACCTAAAGCAATAATACTTTCCTTGCATAAACATAACTATTACCGGATGCTATTTGGAAAATATAAAATTAACAGCCCGTTCTCATACCCAAAACGTCACTTTTTCGTCACTTTCGAAAGTTCGTCAATATCCGACGCACAAAGCACCCTTTAGCGTCCATATGTGACGCTTCGGTTATGGGTAGGTTTAGGTATGTGGTAGGGTTATGCGTCTCATATGGACGCTAAAGGGTTTTTTGTGCGTCGGATATTGAAGCATGGTTGAAAGTGACGAAAAAGTGACGTTTTGGGTAGAGAACGGCTGGTTATATAGACATTCTTAATGAACTTTCAGTGACTTGAAGAGGGAGAGGGGGGATGAGTTGAAGTCAAACAAGGAGACAAGGAGATAAGTTTGGGCAGGACAAGGTCATGTGCTCTGTCTTTGCTATCTGCTGTCCAGGGTGCATTTTATGGCTTTATTGCAGGGTGCGTTTTGTTTTAGCAGGAAAATCAGTTCTTACAGCAATAGTTTTCCACAATTGCTTGGACACTAAAATATGTTTTATTAGCCAAACATCATAAACCATCATACAATTTTTCAAAATAAAGAGTTTCACAAAACTATAAACACTATTCCTGCAAACCACTACAAACCTGAGCCCAGACATTTTAACAATAAAACACACAGATGAGTTTTTTGGACTTGGATCCAAACAGAAAGTGCTCAATTAGAGGAAGAGAAGAAGTACAAAAAGGTGGAGGCGAGAGAGGAAAGCAGTGAAAACGGTGTTCTTTGTGGCTTTGAGGATTTAATCATTTTGACTAGAGAGCATGATTTTGTCACAAGAGTTTGTGGCTTAGTCCACTGAGATTGTGTTAATAGTTTTGAGAAATGTGTCTGAGCTATTGAGAAAAGCTGTAATGATCGGCCTCTTTTAGTTGTCATCAGTGAAGGTGGATGAAAATGTCTTCTCACAGATATACTTTTTCTTGTATTCACAAGAAGCATCAAACCAGTAGTTTAAAAATACATTCTCATATCCCATACAAGCACAGTCTTCTCCAGAAGCATCATCTCCACTCCAGTTATCAGGTTCATATTCCCCAGATTTCTTTTTGAACCAGAACCTTCAGAAGAAGGAAACAGCAGTAGCAGATTTTCAGTCAGACGTACAGATGCAGTTTTCTCAGTTCTCAAAGTTCTTTTTCACAGATATTAAGTATAAGTTAAACGAATCACATTGAAACACAAGCTAATGCAACATAAAGTGGGTCAAAAATTCTGACACCACTAGTGAAAATGCTTTTATTTTTCTAATTTGATACAACATTTAATTAAAAGATATTATCAGCTTAGCAATTTGAGTGAAAAACTAACATGAATGCGAGAAAGTCTTATGGTTCGTGTCTATTTTGCTTTAATGGCAGCAGAACTGGAGCTGTACATGAACTAAACCAGATGATCAAGTTCTCCAGCAGGATTTCAGATGTTCCAAAGAGCTTCATCTGACTGTCTGAACAAATGAGTTGAATAGTGACCTAAAAATCTGACATACCTATTTCTTCATTTTTATGTTATAAGTTCTGTAATTTTTGTATTTTATTTTGAGGATTAATTGGAAAATGAAAACTAAAATTGCAGTGTGATCTTAGACTTCTGGATCTCACTGTACATCACTGAACAGTCGACTGAAGACAAAGAAAGTGCTTACTTCAACGGTGTTTCCCTGAGCGTTTGGTTGTTCATCCAAACCCAGTGTCCCTCAACCTCCAGATCATTAAGACCAATCCAGTGCGTCTCGCTAATTTTAGACACCAGAAAATCCTAGTGGAGAACATTTACTTTTGTCTTATTGCAGTTGTTCAAACAGGATCATGGTTGTTTAATCTTCTATTATACGTATCATTTCTAACTCACCTGTACTTCTGTGTGGTTTATGGTGACCAGATGAGCTTCTGATGCTACACATGAATCACGACTCTCAAACCACGTCTGCTTTACAGAGGAGAAGAAATAACACTTTCCACGACGTGGTGTCCAACCCTCCTCTTGGGGCTTACAAGATGGAGTTAGAAATTCTGAAGCAGTGAATTCTGAAAATCGTTACATAGTGGTCAACGAAATAACAAGGGCAGAGATCATATGTTTATTCTATCATACCACCTTCACATTTAGAAAAGCTCAATTGTTCATGACTTTAAGGAACATTTAGCTGCATAACCAGATCCAAAATTATGCTGGAAACAATTTGATTAAGGACGGCCATGATTCTTGCTCATTGTCTTTAGTATCAGTGTCCCGAGGCTGACCTGAGGTCTCAGAGGAATCCATTATGTTCAAGTGGAACGTGTTTAATTTCCATGAACATGTAAATCGTTCATTTAACTTCAGTCATTGATGTCAGTGTGTGCACATGACCAGTCCAATACAAATTCACGCCCTCAGATTAGCTTATGGAAATATAATGACTGGTCAGTGTTCTGTTAGCTTTATGGAAATGAACACACTTTGTGGACTGCACATGAGATCTTATTGTAAAATGATTGCCGTTATGAATATATCACTCAAGTGAGACTACCCTGCTGACAGCTCTGAGACTGACAAGAGCAGCTTACAAATCATCAGTAGGCCTACTCATCTAGCTGGACCTGTCTGCTGCAGTTAATCTCCAGATCCTCCTGTCATCCCACAAGACGACCGGCATCTCAGGAACCTCAATCCAGTGGTTCAAGTCTTGACTCTATAGGTCCTTCAGGGTGTCGTGGAGGGGTGAGATGTCTAAGTCACAACATTTACCTACTGGGGTACCTCAGGGCTCTGTGCTTGGACCACTTCTCCTCTCCATCTTCTGTACATGTCATCACTAGGATCTATGGACATTTTTTCCTATCACTGCTATACTGATGACACATAAGTCTACCTCTTATTCCAGCCAGATGATCCGCTAGATTACATTTCTGTCGCCTTTCCACTGCACACGACAAACGACAGCCGTTGTACCGGAAGTCATTCTTTTCCAATGGAGAAGAGTAGTAGAGTTCCGATCGTATGCGGAAATTTCGAATCCGATTTGAGCTTTGGATGCTTTTAAATATTTGAATTTCTATCTAGACCGGCCGACCAGATGTGATGTATTCTAATCAAAACTATGAGCGCAAAGCAAGAATGACCAATATTTTAACACTGTAATGTTATTCTGTAAAAACTATTTCTGTAAAATGGCTTTTATTAATGAATAATTATGGCAGAAATAATTATTGTATAATTAATAAATATTTATGTTGATTAGCTCTATAAAATACACTGTTTTTATTTTAGATGTACTGTATTGAGGGTCATGTGTTTTGTGTGGATATATTCATACATGCATTACATTCATCAAAATTATTCATTTTACCATGGTGAATAAGCCGAGTTAACGGTTCCTGCAAGACCAGTTTTAATAGAATAAACAGAACGATATCAGATATCGCCCTAATTAATAAATCGCCTAATGGTGTGGACCCTAATTTAGTTATCTTTATAGTTATTGTTCTTGGTGTGAACGGGCCTTTAAGTTAAACTATATATAGAGATGATCATGGATGGGTTTAAAAGACGTGGGATAAGATGGATAAAAACTTTTTTCTTGTAAGCCTATATTATTTTATGTTCATATTCTTCATATGAACTTCATTCAAATGATGCATCATGAAGTTGATGTATTATATAGGTATAAACTTCAGTATTACATAGGCCTAATATAATAGTATAATATAGGTTAATATAATAATTTCTTAATTCCACACGAATTCCAATTCAAAATAAATTATATATTTATTCATATCCATTTCTGGCTGCTAAGGTCAGACAGGCTTGTTAATGCATTAAACTCGTGGTCATTACAATAACTGTATATAATTACTCTGACATACATAAATCAAATTTCTGGTATTCTGAACTCACAAAAGTTTCCTGCAGTTTGTAAGTTGTATTGGTGTTGTAATAGTGCCCTCTTGTGGAAAACAGGAAGAATTACCATGTGACAACGGACCTAATGAGTTTATGTATCATGATCTTAAATGTTCTTGTTAGTTAATAAGTAATATTGGAATATAACATTGAATACAATGAGTCTAAACATTTAATAGACTCTATAGTCTGGTGCTGTTATACTATGGAAATAGCATTAGTTATTATTATTGTAGCAATATTTTTCCGCAATTTCTTGGACACTAAAATATGTTTTATTTGCCAAACATCATAAACCATGATACAATTTTTCAAAATAAAGAGTTTCACAAAACTATAAACACTATTCCTGCAAACCACTACAAACCTGAGCCCAGACATTTTAACAATAAAAAACACTGTAGGTTTTTTGGATTTGGATCCAAACAGAAAGTGCTCAAATCAGAGGAAGAGAAGTACAAAAAGGTGGAGGCGAGAGAGGAAAGCAGTGACACGGTCCGTTTTCAGCACATCCGTGTTCTTTGTGGCTTTGAGGATTTAATAAATTGGACTAGAGAGCTTGATTTTGTCATAAGAGTTTGTGTCTTAGTCTAGGCCACTGAGATTGTGTTAATAGTTTTGAGAAATGTGCACTGAGCTATTGAGAAAAGCTGTAATGATCGGCCTCAGATATTTTCACAGATATACTTTTTCTTGTATTCACAAGAAGCATCAAACCAAGAATTTAAATAATAAAACACATATCCCAGACAAGCACCGTCTTCTCCAGAAGCATCATCTCCACTCCAGTTATCAGGTTCATATTCCCCAGATTTCTTTTTGAACCAGAACCTTCAGAAGCAGGAAACAGCAGTAGCAGATTTTCAATCAGATGTACAGATGCAGTTCTCTAAAAATATTCACTATTTATTTTTTTCACAGATATTAAGTATAAGTTAAACGAATCACTTTGAAACACAAGCTAATGTAACATAAAATTCTCCACCAAAAAGGTCCAAAATTGCACAAGCTAATGCAACAAGTTAGTTGTAACAAATGCAACCAAACATTGGTTTGTTGTTCCGCTTTAATAAGACAAGTAATTAATAAGTTCCCTTTCAAAAGCTACAATCGATGCTGTGCTGGTCAGCGCATTGAGAACGTCTTTAACGTGCCAGAGTGAATATGTGTGCAACATGTAAGTGAAATTGACCTGGAAATTATAGCCTCGGGAGGTGACGTCATCGGAGCGCACGCGTATTTCAAAATACAGACCCCAGCAGAGTGAGTAGGCTATGCCGTGAGAGACGCATAAATAACTTTGAGCGATGTAACTTTGCAGATGTTGTTTATGCTCAAACAGCAACATTACACACTAACTAAAGTTAGAAAAGTGAAATCATAATCAACCACCCC
>FLSR01000076.1:4088-23192 GCA_900092035.1 Leuciscus waleckii
TGAATGAATGAATGAATGAGGCATTTATATAGCGCTTTCATATGTACTACTGTACACCCAAAGCGCTTTACAATCATATCAGGGGATCTCTCCTCAACCACCTCCAGTGTGTAGCATCCACTTGGATGATGCGACGGCAGCCACAGTACAACGGCGCCAGTGCGCTCACCACACACCAGCTATAGGTGGAGAGAGGAGAGCTAAAAGTCCCAAAAAGTCGAAGTGTTCCTTTAAGCCCTGTGTTTAGTCCTGTTCAGTTGTCTGTCGTCGTTGCTATTTACCGGTTGTTCTGTTCGTGTTTTTGGTATTTCTGAGAAGTATTTCAGATTTCAGATTTTTGTTTTCGATAAAGACTGCTCAACTAAGATCCAGTTTCGTCTCTGCTGCAACCAGCCCGTGACACATGTGCTATATAGTTCTTCTGAAGCTCTACGATAATATATTTTTTTTTTACATAGTGTATTGCAATTGGCCATGAGAACCAATGGCCTTTGATGTCACTGACATCGAACCTGGCTGTTCATTTCTTGAGGCGATGGATTTATGTACGTAATTTTTGAGCTATGGTGGAGGGGAAGATTTTCAGCACATCCTATTGCCATGTGAACGAGTTAATTTGTGTGACATTGTGGATTGCTGTTGAGTGATTGTTATTGTTGAATTGGATTTGTCAACGTCAAGGCTGCCTTATTAACTTATCAAAAGTAAGGCCTTGTAGGTGAGAGTGGTCAAGATAAGTGTGAATGTGTTTTATTGAGAAGGAGAGGCCACATAATACAGCAAGAATATGAATAAACACAGATTTTGAAATGACCACAGGATGATTTTAGTGGAGTCAAGAGCAGAGCAATCTCAGGCCCTGTTTACACCTGGGGCCTGTTGCACAAAGCTGGTTTCACTTGCAACACAGGTAAGTTCGAGCTTAGTTTGAGCAAACTCTGGTTTTTCGGGCTCAAGAAGGTGGATTGGTTTTGCCATCATGCACTTGACTAAGCTGCTCCGGAGCAGGTTATATTCTGAGAGATCGGAGATCCAAACTGGACCAATCAGTATCTGTATCTGATGCAAGAAAAAAGCCACTACCTCTCGCTCCAAATAAAGCAGTTTATAGTGAAAAAACTTTAGAGACAAAATTGCTCATCTTTTGCTGCTAATTATCCCTTATATTTATGTTATATAAATTATAATTACTTTCAATTCATATAATATATTAATATAGCTTAATAATTGCCAAGTAATATTAAACTTTTTTTTAATTTATTATAATTTGATTCACCTGCATTGATATTTTCTTTCAGCTGCCTTCTCAATTTTTTTAAGCAGTGTTAATTCCTGCCTTGTAAACGCTTTTAATTTCATGATAATTTTCAAAATGATTCATAATCTTCAGAAGAGAAGTGAATCAGAAGTTTATGTTCTGTGTGATTGGCTGTTCGCTGATGATGTCACACTTTAAGCAGCAACACGTTCTTCAGAGTTAATCGCACACTCTGGATCAAAACAGTTGCAAACCAGGTTGGATTATCTGGATTTGTCAACTCTAAACTTACTCTGTGTTTGTTCAGCTAGCTTCGTGCAACAGGCCACCGGTATTAAGAAGTGTTTTCATCAATCTGTTCACAAGTGGATGACGCTAAATACAGGTGTACAGGCTCGTAAACGTTTTGAGCTTGTGTTACGTCTAGAGCCGTAAGGTTTTGTTTGTTTGTGCCCAAGCTGTGCTCTGTTTCTCTCTCTCTCTCTCCCTGTCTCTCTCCCTGTCTCTCTTCGTAGGCGAAAATAGTTTCCACCTGATGCCCTGCTGTGATTGGATGATGGGAGGGGAAGGAGAGTATTTAAACTGCAACCATCATCAGAGCTGTGTTGGTGGTGGCTTGACTGTGTGCAACAGCTCTGAGGTCTCATCTTCAACCCCAGACTTGTTGTTGTGTTGAAGCAGAGTATTTGGTAGTGTTGTAGCAGAGTAGTTGGTGGTGTTGTAGCAGAGTAGTTGGTGGTGTTGTGTATCTTTACCTCATTTGTGTTCTACTTATTGAAGTAGAGTTTCTCTCTTTAGTCTCTTTGATTACACTATGATTGAGACTTAAAAGGCAAAAGTGAGTGTTAACGTCTATGATCATTCATTGTATGGTTTAATTCATCTGTTTTGCTTTTGGTTTACTTGAAGTTTGCTAGTGAATAATTTCTTTATTTGAGGGAGGGAGGGAGGGGGGTGCCATCTATTTTGAATTGGACTTTTTTTCCTGTTTATGTTAGCAAGGGAGTTAGCTTATTTTGCTGTACTCTTGTTTTCTTTCTTTCTAAGGAGTTAGACTTATTATGTTTGTTATTTTGTCAATACCCCCTTTCTGAATCTGATACCCCTCTTTTTCTTTTGCGTGATTTGTAAATAAAAATGTTATCTGGTTATTTGGGTTGTTGTGAAACAAATTTGGGTCTGGAGACAACCCAAATAACCACATATTATTTCATAAAAGAAAGTAGGTTTTATTTACAAATCACTGTTGCATAATCTTTTCACCACCATCCATTTTTTTTTTCATTATTATAATAATTTTTTTCTGTTGCTTTCCTCACCTAGACCAATCAGGAAATCGTAACACTTGTCCACTTTCAACTACTTCCAGAGGTAGTGTAAACGCTTGTGATCAAATGCGTTCGAACAGTCACAAAAGAACGTCTACTCTCCGCCTACTGGACTAATGAGTAAACATTATGAGAAGCGCACTAGCCAGACGAGATTCAAACTTTGTCGGCTGAAGAATTTGGTTTGAAGATGAAAAATGTTCCAAGAACAATGTTCTCTCACCATTCCTGATTTCTAACATTCCTGGTCATAGCATTTTAGAGAACCGGGAGAATTCGGTCACCTTTTTGGATGTAATGGGTGTCATCACCTCCCATTTCTCCTCTACAACACCTTTCGATGCCTTAATGCTGGAAACGCCAGGGGTGACATACGTGCTAATCCAGGACTCCTCGAGCCCATCCACTCCCTTGTCTGATCTCAAAAACGCCTCCTTCCAGCGACCTTCCAGAATGGTACTGGCCGCATCTTTCCTATGGAGCCAATATAGCCGCTGGATGTGTGCATATTGAGATCTTCAGCAGTGTTTGTTCGATTTTAGTTTCGGATAAGTTGACCTTCTGGGTGGGGTAGGCATCCACTTTGTTGGAAAAAGTCTTGACACATGGTCTTCCAGTGTCTCCAGCTCCTCTTTCCTGGTCATCTGACCTGTTGAAATGTCCAGTATCAGGGAATTAAGTTCCACCGCCACCAATCGCGGTTCTTCCAGGAGTAGCAGTGCCTTTTCTAGCATTGCCTTCCTCCAATCGTCCCAGGGATCAACATTCCTTGACAATCGGGGATGTTTGACATTAGCTGCCATGGGGGGCCGATGAATAGAATGACGTCATTGAATCCTCCTCAACTCGGCTGTTCGGATGTGTCCTACCTAATTTCAGTGTCCGTTAAGAGAGTCATAGTTATACCCGCTGTTTACATGCACTTTATTGAATTTCTTCACTTTGACATTCACAGCACTGGGCAGAAATCACATCGCATAACACCTGCCTTCGCGATGCTTTTAATTAAACAGTCGGATTCCCCTGGTCCGCACTGTGAGAAGGGCCCGGCGCACGTCCAGCGACGCACCTGACCCTCCTGCTGGACCCACCTCGGTGGCGGCGGATGAACCCTTTTATGCGTTTTGGCTGTTTATTTACACGACAACGGCGTTTTGGGGGCCTGAAAACTTCCACCGCCCAAACTTTTGCAAACGGGTTTCAAAGTGTCAGCTTTTGAAAACGGTACCACTATTGTCTCTGTGTAAACAATAAAAATGTGAATTTGTGAAAACAGTGGCGTCATATGCATGCATATTACGTGTTAAGTCTATAGGGGCATATGTTTCTTTACAGAGTGACATTGCATAATGACCTGGCAGCAGAATTCCGCATTTTTAATCTTTTAAGCGGATCTGTGTGAACGGGATCGTTTTGACAACGTTGTGTTCTGTTCACAAAAAAACACAAAGGAAAAACCTTTCTGTTTTTAGTACATCGTTTTACATGTAAACTGCCTTAAGTATGTTTGCATTTGTTATCATAGTGATTCATTAGTTGATTGATTAGTGCCTTGTTTTCCTCCTCAGTTAACCTGTGCATTTAAAGCCCTCATTTTCAGTTGGTGTTTGTCCTTTCTCGTCGCTATTATGGTGGTTTGCTGTTTATCCTTGGATTCTCCGGTGCTCTTGAGTATTATTTATTCTTTATTTAAGTTGTTACTGCTGCGAGTAGATCCAGCCTCAATTCATCCTTGCTGCAACCAGCTGTAATATCATGTCTATTTTAGATTTTGTTTCATGTTCATTTTCTCATGTCTTTTTATTTTAAACAAATACTTTATCATCATTAATGAATAACCACACAGGAACAAATGAGTAATGCAATATTAATATTCTAGCAATATTAACATTCCCAACTCACTCGTAATGACCAAATCCTTTAGAAGGAATTATTTGGATCAGTATTCTCTCTTAAAGGGGTGGTTGATTATGATTTCACTTTTCTAACTTTAGTTAGGGTGTAATGTTGCTGTTTGAGCATAAACAACATCTGCAAAGTTCGCTTTTTAAGGATGGCTCTTTCTTCACAGCCAGGAATACGGGGGGAGTACTCTGGGTTCGGGCCGAATACCGAGCCCGGAGCCCTCTCCTCGGACGCACGCCAAATACGCATTTATTCTATCTGACTTATTTGTAAGTGTGAACTCGTGAAATATATATATATATTCAAACGCACATACCTTTGGGCTGAACACGTAATGCGCACATGCGCGACGTCTGCGTATCCACGGGTTTGCGTTTTGAGTTTTGCGCAGAGATAACGGATAATCATTTGCACCTTCGAACCTATTTCAGGGAGTGCGTTCTCGAGGCACCAGGCACTGTTTTGTGCGGATTGGCGGCCGGAGCGCGTTAAGGGTTTTCCTGTTAGGAAGTGAATCAATCAATCAAAACTAACTTTAGCTGGACAATAACTTTATCCTAGAGCTGCTGTAAAGCCTATACAATCTGTTACGGTAATTTCCTATTATCTCTGTAAAGCTGCTTTGGAACAATCCACAATCCATCAATGACTTGAAGATATTTAACTCCACATCAGCTACATAAATTCATCAACTAACCATTCAGAAACGTCCTGTTGCATTCTACATGTTGTCACTTCTTCTTGAGTCTCTCCATTATTGTCTGACTCCGGTTTGAACATAAAAGGCAGAACAGTTTCTGACATTACAGTGTTTGTCTGTGTGAGCTAATTCGCTCCGTGCACAATATGGCGACCGTTGACGTTTGAACATGAGTGTGTGGGTCAGTACTTCCGGTGATCTGACAGCGAGAGCGAGAGACGACAGCGAGTTCCATTACCAGAGAGATCTTTTTTCACAATGAGTGTTTTAAGGATTCAAGAGTGGCGACTTGGCTTTCCGAGGGTAACAGCTTCAGCACTTCATTGTTGTGTGCCGTTATGTACCGTTTCGAGAGTCCCGCACCAGAGTCAGTCTCGGACTCAGAGATGGAGACTGAAATGGCTCCAGATCATGAAAATGTAATTTAAATGCATATCATTTTCAGTGTATTTCACCTGTGTGTTTCTATGCTTTCTATTACTACATTTATTTTGTGCAAGTGAGTAAAGACCATGCCTGCGTCCCAATGTGCATACTATTCATCCTAAATAGTAGTGACATTAGTAATTGTCAATACTATTTAGGGCAGATAGGGCGGATAGTATGCACATTGGGACGCAGGGCATCTGTTTCATAAATCATTATCTGTCTGGTGTTTATAAGGAGCACATACAGTGTTTTACTATGTGTAAAAATATTTTTAAAAAACGTAGCTCTATTAAATTGTGTTAACTACAGTTAAAAATGTAAATTAATCGCAATTATTAAGATTTTTTTAAATATTTTATTTACAGCCGTTGTTTTTATCTATAAAGATAATTGATGCAAAGAAAGCATGTAAATGTAAAATATGTGATGATAATATTGATCGAGCAATTGATGTAAGAATGGTGGCACATACAAACGCCACAACAACTACATATTCAGAAAACACCTCCAAATTCAGAAAACACATGCAAACGCCACAACAACTACATATTCAGAAAACAACTTCGTCGATTTCACATCACGTACGCTGCAAATATTCACAGCACGTGCAAATAGGGAAACGAACTGCAAACTGCAAAGACACAACGGAAATGTTTCCAGGGGGGCCATAATCAGTGACGGAGCAAGTTATGGTTATTTAAAAGTAGCCTACATGCACCATGTTACGAGTGAGCGAGCACCCTGTGGTAAGATGGCCGCCGTGTGCGGACGTCGACCTCCATTGGCCAGCAGCGCGCACGAGACATCTAGCCTTTTTATTTGATATCTATGGCGAAGACAACCGGATGGATGCGGGTCCGTCACTGATTATGGCCCCCCTGGAAACATTTCCGTTGTGTCTTTGCAGTTTGCAGTTCGTTGCAAACTAGCCTATTGGAGCTACTAACACACATGAGCTCTTGAAGCTCCGCCCTCTGTCCAGAGAGCAGCAGCTCATTTGCATTTAAAGGGACACACACAAAACCACGCGTTTTTGCTCACCCTCAAAAAGGGACACTTTTAAAATGCTATAAAAAAATTATATGTGGGGTATTTTGAGCAAACCTTCACATACACACTCTGGGGACATCAGAGACTTATTTTACATCTTGTAAAAAGGGGTATTATACCACCCCTCTAAGTAATGACTTACGTCATTTTAAGCTTTTTTTGTAAGGTTTTCACAGCAGAATTAGAATTTATCTTATATTTGATGAAGTTTGATTCTGATTTTCTTATTTTATGGTTTATTACTTGAAGCTGCTTTTGAAACAAATTGTAGTGCGTAAAGCTCTACATTAATAAAAGTGATGACATACAGTATGTCCCAATAATATTCAGATCATTTTTGACAATGGGTATGAATATGGGTTTACAGTAGCAGATTATTAAACTATTACACTTGGAGTTCCCCTTTAACTCAATCCTGAATATTTGGTCACAGCATTAGAATAAGCACCATGGGATTACCATGTGATACCATAGTGGTATCACCACATTAGTTATTCATATGGCATATTCGGAGCCTATTGCTATTTTTTGAGAATATTCCAGACACTGTTTTAAATGTTCCATGAATTAACAGCTAACAAGTGCATAATCTGTACAGATTCTTTCTTACAAACTTCTTTTATTTAGTTTGAGCATTAGAAGTACAAACATAACACTTATGTCGTCGCATGCACTCTCTCTCTCTATCTGTAATATCTCGACTCCTCCACTCCCCTGCGTCACTTCTCTCTGGCTGCTCGGTTTACGATACACGCGTTCATGAGCTCTGCTTGAATTGAATAGATAACAGCCTGATGTCAGGTTTGAGTGCAAGCATATTTCCATGTATTGAGAGGAACGTGCAGCACAAAAAGGAGATATTATCGATCAAGCTGTGCATATGTGAAGCTGTAGCGGGGGGTTGCCTCGAGTTTCACCGCTAGACTTTCTCGCGACTTCTCCTTTGCCTCACCTCTCCCTGACACCTCCATTACCATTTTTGAAGCTCTGACCTTTAGCTCCCATCAAAAAAGAGAGAGACAGCATAATCGCCAACCCTGCCATCCTCCCAAGGATGATTAGCAATGCACCATGGGATGTAAGTGGTGATAGTGGCCGTTTAATGGACGCATGCATAGCAATGAGAGAGCAGACAGGCAGAGTCTGAGCACATGTGTGAATGTAGGTCAGTGCAGGCCCTTAGGCTGCTGTTCCCATCTGGGTTTGCCTCTTTAAGACTCGTGTGCTAGTGTGTACTTTGTGCAGTGTCTAAAATACATAAAACAAAGCCAGACTTGGCATTCTATAAGGTGAAGTCTTTGAATAAGCAATGTATTGAGGGGCCAAAAATCCCCCTTTGAAATGATCTGCATGTCTTTGTGATAATATAAATCAAGCGTAGCGTCAGTTCGGCAGGTCATGTTAGTCAAGCTCACATCAGCTGACTCTCAACTGATCCACGTCTACCTATAGGAGTACAACGCCTATCACTGTATACATATATAAGCTCCTTCAGTATTATCAGCAGCTATCGTGTTTCTCAGGAGCTCATTACCCTCCTCCCTCCCCAGCTCCTCCTGTCAGTAAACATATGGAAATGTGAAACTATGAAATGTTGTTGGAGCTGTGGCAGGACGTCTTGAGCCTGACACTCATAAGGTTAAATAGTTTCGAGTCTGACCTGTGACATGTCATGATCCTATCCCCCCTTCTGATGGCTGTATCTATTTGTACTTCTGGTAAATCAATAGATACTAAACTAACATGTACTTTGAATAGTCAGCTTTTATATACTGCCTAAACAGTTTCAGTCAGATAATACAGATGAATATAGGATTGCACTTTAAATTCTGTCAGGACCACTATCCTCAAATACGACTGACAATTAGCATACAGTTTGGATTGGCGGTATGGTTCTGTTCTGGGCAAGAACTCCCTGCGCGTCCATGCAGTCTAGCATGAATAAGAGCAGCAATAACCCCCCTTAGGGTAAACAGAACAGAACCAACATGAATGTATTGCAGAGATCATTAATTCAAGATTTTAAAGTACAAAATAGTTCGAGAATTTATTCTGATTCAAGGGGAATCTGTACCAGCAGACATTCATTTTTAGTGAACTATTCCTTTAAGATGTGCACTAGCGACTAACGCTAGAAGCTGTGGTCTTTAGAGGCTTTGGGCCTTGTTAGCATGGCAGGCTCACATGTCGGAAACGGCGGTTAGAAACCCGCTTGGTGCTACACTAGCAACCATGTGGTAATGGGGTTACAGTGCCAGCCATAAAGCAAGGCCCTAAGTTACCACCCACAATACTGCCCAAAATCACATTTTCTCCTGAAAATCTATATTTATTTATCCTTTTGTATTATATCTGCCAGATGTATTATATGCAGAAGTCCATTTAATTCTCAAATATTTACAAACAGTTTGTGTTTCACAATATTCTGTAAGGAAGAAAGAAAGACTGGATTACATTTTCATCAATACTCCATGGGAACAAGTTCACTTATTGACTAAATCTCATTTCTGTCCACAGTGGAATCCTAGCCTTATTCACTTGCAGTTTTTAAACACATTAAAATACATGATACACATCTCTTCTTATTGTAACATTAATTCAGAGATTTTTTTTTTTTTTTTTTTTTTTTCTGAACTGCTCACAGATTCATGTGGGTTTAGGACATTTTTAGATGACACACTTGCAGTGGGAGCTTATCACAGACAGCCCTATCAGACAAAGATATGACTTATAGAAAGCCTGCACGCTGCCCTTTCATTGGAATTAGCACATTTTATGCAACTTGCAGCTAGGGGAAACTGCACATGAAACTGGAATACATAAAGTGTTGAATAAAGGAAAACTGTAACTGTAGTATTAGGATGTGGAAGTTTCCACACTGGTACCTCAAACACCCACCTGCTACCAGAATGGTGGAGGTAACCACCAGTTAATACAGCAATGAGACATGCTGTATTTGTGGTTAAACAAGACATTTGCTTGTAGGAGTATGTAGGAGTTATACGGTACACAAGCAGGCTCAGTATGCGACAGATTGTGTATGTGAGGGAAAATGCACAGGGGACAATGAACTGAGCTATTTACTCTATATTCAGCCCCAGATAAGGCTCATTCTATCTGCATTGATCTACAGATGAATGGAAAGGATGTTACTATACGGCTAGACACGGGAGTTTTCCCCCCCCCCCTTGCTCCCTGAATATATATACAACGACTGAGGCTCAGTTTCGTAGGCCACATCAATTCACCTCACATCATATGCTGGGAACTAAATCCCAGTATTGGGTGAACTCCAGGTCCCGGTGAAGTACAAAGGACAGTGGACACTTCCATTGATTGACGTGCTCAGCTAGGGCTGTGGTGGAAATCGTCCAGTGGGAAAATCCATCCCTCTCTGAAATAATAGACAAAAACAAAAAAACCTGTTTAGAGATGGATATGAAAGGATCTGTGGCTCCAAAGTCCCAAATGCTTGACACAGTAGAGGAGGTGGCTCATCTGGTTGAGAACAGAAGTATTTCTTAGGTTGAGAGAAATGTCCTCGGAGAGCGGGATTGGAGAGGCAGTTGATAGGATTTAAGAGCTAAGATCATTCCCAGGTCAAATAAATTGCAATGGAACGTTTGTGCCAATCTCACAGGTCTGTTGCATCCCCTCCATCATCTTAAATGCAAGCTGATGCCAAATGGATTTGGTCTCTACAATTTAGCGCTCCTAGTGTTCATCCCTCTACAACATAGAACTACAGAGGATTTCATTTGTCTGTCTGACACTGATCAAAACATTAAAAAAAAAAAAAAAAATCTCAATTCAAAGTGAAAAACAAATTTCTACAAATTTGTCAATTTATTACTGTATTACTGTCAGTGCACAATAATCTTTTGAAGAGGATTCACTTCCTTCAAGTCAGTATTTACACTGATATTTCTTTCTCTGTTCGTCTTTGCAGAACTATTCAAGCTCAGTCAGTTTGCATGGAGATTACAAGCCTTTTCTGAGGTCTACCCATAAATTTTCATTAGGATTAAGATCTGGACTCTGACTTGGCCACTTCAGGACATTCACACTGTTATTGTCAGTCATTACTGCAGAGCTTTGGCTTCATGTTTGAGGTCACTGTCTTGCTTGAAAACAAATGTTCTCCCATCTTATGGTGTCTTACTGACTTTTTCTCCAGGATTTCCCTTGCTGCCTTTTTTGTACCTTCTACCCACATAAGTCTTCCAGGGTCTGCTGCAGGGAAGCATCCCAACAGCCTGTTTCTGACGATGTGTTTGTCAGACAAGCTCACAACCTTCCTTCTTTCAACTGGCTTCAGCTTTCAAGTTTCCATCAAATTGAATTCAATCAATCAATCAATCAATCAGTCAATCAATTTTATTTATATACCACATTTAAAAACAACAAACTTTGGTCCAAAGTGCTTTACAAGAGAGACAAACCAATTTAAAAATCAATCACAGCATATAAAAAAAGAACAAACAATTATACACCATCTCAGCATATAAGAAAGACTATTCAAAAGCTCGAGAATAAAAATATGTTTTAAAAGTGAATGTAGCCTAGGTAACGTTATAGATCCTGGGAGGGCGTGGCGCGTCGCCACAAATAAACTGATGTGGATTTTAAATTATTTTATCAACTTAAAATACAGGAATATATTTGTAGATGTGTTCCTAAAATTATGCATATATTTTTACGCCTGCATGTGATTGTTTTAAACCCGTGTTTAGACCCGTGTTTCTCCTGTGTCCGACCCGACCCGCATCTGACACAGTTGGATATTTTTCACCCGCTTGAGCAAAATTTGCGGATCACCCGTCCCATGTAGGACTCTAAGCCCAGGCTCCTCGGTCGCAACAGGCAGGTCTCCTGCCTCGGCTGCAGCCGCCGCCTCCTGTTCCTCCATCAGCCTCAGCTGCTCTTCACTATATTGCGGCTCGTACAGATAGCCACGAACATCTGTTTCGAGCAACAGACTTTCAAAATCCTCTTCTTCCATATCATGTGTAGTTCCTTCAGCCATTCTCGTAAATTCCCATCGGACTCCATAAGCGTTTATAAGTTTAGTCCCACCCACTGATCTGTAATAGGCCTGTAGGGTGAGTGGGTCCCACCCCCTGGAATAATGAGGAGCTAGTGTTTGTAGTCTCATACACTATTCAATGAAATGTGATTTCCTGCTTATAATGACGCAAAATGACGATTTTTACATCATTATAAGCAGATATATGTTATTAATATATTATGAACAAGCAATATATTAAATTATTTAATGTACAGTCGTGCTCAAAAGTTTACCTACACCTTGCAGAATCTGAAAAATGTGAATAATAAAAAAAGTGGATCATACAAAATGCATGTTATTTTTTATTTAGTACTGTCCTGAATAAGATATTTTATATAAAACATGTTTGCATATAGCCCACATGAAAAAAAAAATAGCTGAATTTATAAAAATGACCCGTTCAAAAGTTTACAGATGCTTGATTCTTTATACTGTTACCTGGATGATCCACGACTGTTTTTTGTTTTGTTTTGTGATGGTTGTTCTTTAGTCCTTTGTTTGACCTGATCAGTTAAACTGAACACTTTTCTTCAGCTCCTTCAACTCAAAAATCCTTCAGATCCTGCAAATGCTTCAGTTTTCCTGCATCTTTTGCATATTTAAACCCTTTCCAGCAGTGACTGTATGATTTTGAGATCCATCTTTTCATACTGAGGAAAATTGAGGGGCTCAAACACAACTATAAAAAAAGGTTCAAACATTCTCTGATGCTCCAGAAGGAAACACAATGCATTAAGAGCCGGGGGGTGAAAACTTTTTGGAATTTTAATGTAAATTGTACTTAATTTGTCTTCCGGGAAACAGGTACAGTAAGTACTTCATCCTGTTCAGAAGTTTTCACCCCCCAGCTCTTAATACATTGTGTTTCCTTCTGGAGCATCAGTGAATGTTTGAATCTGTTTTAAATAGTTGTGTTTGAGACCTGAAATGAATGGGTCAGATAAGTAACACATTCAAAATGTGTGCTGTTGTCCAGGAACAGGGTGGGGAAACCCTGGTTTAGTCACTACTGGTAAATTGTAAACAAAGGGTCAAGGTTTGGCTGGTTAGGGTGGCCTTGTGATCCACTGCTCGTAAATGCTGTAACCACACTAGAAATATGCTCCTGACCCAAGCCTGAAGGGTCCCAAAAGGTTCACAGGTTTTAGGTCAGGTTTGAGTTAATTATTCATGAATAGCTTCAGGTTTGGTACGGGTTTGTTACTAAAGCGAGCGAGCGGAAATTCAGTACAGTTGGACTAACTTTTAATCAGAGAAGGACAGGGCTAAAACCATCAACTGTTGGTGCGGTTTTCTTCCTTCACAACTCGTATAATAAGATGTTTGTAAAAATAGTTGTGCAACAATTTCATATACAGCTGCCATTAAGATGAATGAACATGCCAACAGAAAGCTCTGCCCAAGTATTATAAAACTTCATTGTCCATCTAAGGCTATTTCATTTGTATTCTTCTGTTATAAACAGTATCTCTTGTGTCTAGGTGGTTCAAGCCATCAATAAGATATGCTCTGTCTAAGGATATGCTAAGGTTAGAATAATATCATTTTCGAGTAGAAACATTGATAGTGTTACAGCAGTGCATATTATTTCTGATGTTCGTTTATTTAATATTTACACAGTATAGTCAACTTAAAATAAATTTAGACTGTCTAGTCTTGTAGGTTGCTGAAGGTCTTTGAATGAGCCTCAGAGTTCCTTATGCACTCTTATGTTGTTTCCCTCTGATGTCTAAGGACGTCTCAGGCAAATGACTGTCATTGAGCGAAGTGCACAGGAGGGCTTTCAAAGGCGAATCTTGTTTTTCTCTGGGCTGCCATCTGATATCAATCTGTCCAGCCATCTGACACATCTGAGGTCCCTTGAGAGCCTGGCAACCACAGGTTTCTCTCATCCCCAAGAAATAGGAGGATGGCGTCTTAAGACACAATAGAGCACCACTAATCCCATCTCATGATATTCCAAGAAAACGTCCTTGCCTTGGAAACACCCTCAGGATTTTGGTTCAACTAAAGACTGAAAATCTAAATCACTGAGCTTTAAAATCTTGCAATGCTTAATTTTAGCCTAGAATTGTTCCGTTTATTATTCTTTCTTTTTTTAAAATGCATTATTAACGGTCTATACTTATGCATTCATTGATCTTTAATGTTTGATATTATATATACACACAAATGCTCAGGAGGATATTTCCCGGACTACTACCGATGATTACATAGGCGAAATACCTGAAGGAGAAGAAGGGTAGGAGAAGTGATGCAAAAAGAACTGATGCCTTGAAAAATTAAAAGGCTGCTTTTATATCCTGGTAATAATTAGATGATCAGATGGGTGTTCTTCTCCCGAACTTCAATTCACGTGTTTGTGTGCCCATGTAGTCTTAGCGTAAATGGTAAACAGTTTTGCTGTCTGCTATGGAGGGGCTCTTGAGGGTTTTCTACTCGAGATCCGATTTGCCACCCAACATTGCAAAATAAAATTGGGACAGTAAGCAGGATAAACTGGATCAAAACGCTCATAGGTATTTAAGTGAAATTGGCATGTGTAATTAGAATCAGAGGTCCGGAAGTCCCACCCAAAACACTTAAATTGTCAAACTGAAAGGAATAATGTTAGCATGGCTCCTGCGGGATGCATGGCGGGGCACTGGAGTGGCATTATCGAGCTCCAGCAGGAGCTGTATTCGGACTGGATCGTTTGCCGCTGAGGTTGGAGAGTTTCCCGTCATTGCATCCACGACATGGAGCCTAGGAATTATAGAACATGAGGCTCACACATGTTGCAGAAGGGGCAGAAGCTTCTCACCCTGGGAGAACAGGCCCGACGACCCTCAGAAAAAGGAAACCATAAAATAACTCACAGGGCATTGCCATTCCCTCCTAACCTGAGGGCCTGAACTATGAGAGGATGCACAGGCCGTCCCTTCCAGGTGGGGAGATTCTGGCACCTCTGACGAAACCCTGACGAAAGGGTTTGCGATTTCGAATGGAAGAGACCCTACTGTATCCAATGGTAGTTCTCACTGCAATCGAAAGAGAGGACCCAAACTAGGATCTGAACAGCAGTGCTCACTGTATATAGTGCAAAGCTCACACTGCATTCGAAAAGGAGGCCTGCGTGGCATCTGGACAGGAAAAAGTTTCCCTATGCCTGTTATCGCAATAGACTGCTATCTGGGATGAACGGCGGATGAGGAAGCGGTTGTAGGGGGTTAGAGGCGGACCGCCTAGTCTGTGTGTTACGGTTCGCTTCGGTGGTTCAGTGGGGGAAGGAATCCAACCTGCTTGTGGAAGAGGGAGTTGGTGTTTCTGGAAGATTGGAGAGTTCATAGCTCAATTTCCTGAAAGTCAGACATGATGCCTATTTGACGCCGGAAAGAAGTTGTTGCTTTTATATCCTGGTAACTCCTCCCGAATTTACATTTAATAACTTCATATAACTGTGGATTGCTGTGTCTCAACTTTAACCTGAAGATTAAGGAATTGTGTAACAATGGGATATTGGGTGTAAAGCAATCACTCTACATGCTAATAGTAACTCTACAACCGCTACTCTGAGTTCTTCTCAGAGTAACGAGTCAATCACAGGTAACTGATCGAATATTATGCTCATTTCATTCAAATCACTCATTTGCTTACAGTAAACAAAGGTTAGCCTAACCTTTCAGCCATTTACAGATTTATGTTTCACTCACTAGCTCACTCAAAAAACAACAACCAAAAACACTAGAACGTTAACACTACTGAAGCCAATAAGTTGTAGTACATTAGTAGCCTTGAGATACACTTTTTTTTCTAAAATAATATGAAGTAACATTTTCCACCACATTTTACTCATAATACATCAGGGATCGTTCTGTAATCCTGAAAGTAAAAGAATCAATCTATTCGCTGTAATGTCATGTTCAGAAGATGCATAGCCAGCATTACTGCAAGTAACCGTTTTTGGATGTAGTTACATGGGGAAAAGACTGAACATTTAGAGTGCAATTGAGTTAAGAGAGAAATATCAACTGCTGGAATGCTGGAGGCAATTCTTGTTGCTCTGGATTGGGTCATTACATAAGTGACTGGAACAACTTTGGTTGCAAGCCAAAATATAATCTCTGCCATTAATTACACAAGCCATATGGTCAACAGCATCTAAACGCCATTTCCAGTTAGTCTCCTGGGAGGTGCTCGAAGGCATGCTGACATTTACACTAAGATCTCTGGTCTGGCCTTGGCCACTGACACTGTTTCATTAAGCACTCAGTGTCTGCCTCGCTGTAAAACGTCACATGCTTTAAATTATACTTTGATAACTGAAAACACGATAATTATGTATACAGGCCATTATGAGGCCCTTACATCCAAAATCTTTTAATCTTATTTTTGTTTTTCTTAAATATCTCACTTTAGATGGAATTTCAAGGAGAATGATCTAAAATGCTGAAAGATACTGAAACACAAAAAAATTTCACTTCTGTGAGTTTTGCCAATTAAAAAACTCAAATTAAACGACAGTCGAGGGACCCTTATGAAACATAGTTTGATACACTCAGTTTCAACACAATCTTATGGAAATTCATAACTATTTTATGTTTTGGGAAATTGGTTTTCTAATTTAAGACTTCTTAAGGTTATTTTTACCTCATTGAAGCAACTTATTTTAATAAAGGGTTGGTGGTCCAGTACCTCGTTGAAGCAACTTATTTTAATAAAGGGTTGGTGGTCCAGTAGTACCTCTGAACTGAAAAGGCTCGATGTTGGTAATTGTAAGTCAGAAACTAAATAAGTTATTGTGCAACCTATCATAATACCTCTCTTGGGTAAGCTACTCAATTTCAGGTTCCTACAAGGGGAAATTCTTTTAATTTTTTTTTTTTTTAATTTTTTTTATTTGTTTTTATCAAAAAGCCTGAACATATGGATAGTTTCTTACATTTTGCACTTATTTAGCCAATTTTTGGTAGTAGCCATTTAGCAGAAGCTTCCCTCAAAGTGACTTATAGTACATTTACAGGGACGCTCACCCTTGAGCAACCTGGGGTTAAGTGCCTCGCTCAAGGCCACAATGATAACAGCTCATGGCTCATACCTTGTGGTGCTCTAACCAATAACATTTACTTCCTGCTATCATATTGAGAGACTGTGGCATGTTTTGTGGTATAAATTTAATGGTGGCCTAAGTTGGACCTGTCCACTCTCCGTCTCCCAAAGGAAATACAGCTTTTTTTCGCTTATAGTACATTTACAGGGACGCTCACCCTTGAGCAACCTGGGGTTAAGTGCCTCGCTCAAGGCCACAATGATAACAGCTCATGGCTCATACCTTGTGGTGCTCTAACCAATAACATTTACTTCCTGCTATCATATTGAGAGACTGTGGCATGTTTTGTGGTATAAATTTAATGGTGGCCTAAGTTGGACCTGTCCACTCTCCCTCTCCCAAAGGAAATACAGCTTTTTTTCGGAAGCCTGTGGCAATGTGCACAGTTGGGACAGATGAAAACAGCAATGGAAGCAGTGGAGATGTCAACATGTATAAACCGCGAAGCCTCTCGTTCACTCATATCTTTGAGAGACTATGTTTGTGGACCATTTCCCTTCCCGATAAAAACATCCTGCAATCACTCCAAACTCCACTCCAGGTTTTTCATTTCTATCTCCCCGCTCACCAGTGAGAGAAACCCCATTATACAGTTCTTTGTGTTGTCCATCAGTACGATGATATGGTTTTGAAATTTTGAATAAATCACTCTACCACGAGGAGAGAAAGTGATGTATTACCCATCTTTAATTTCCATTTATTTTAATCTCCATTAATTAACAGTAATCTATCTATCCATTCATCCATCCATCCACATTTCTTTTGGTACCATCTTGAACTTAAAGGGACAGAGATGGTTACAGGCAAAGATTTATAACTTTAATAACACTACACGTTAAAGGGTAACTAAACCCTAAACAACTTTTTTTAGTTGATGATCTGTAAAACTGGGGCTTTATTTATTCTGTTCATTGATTCAAGTAATTATTTTGACATTTGGGTATAAAGTGTTTTAATTCTACAATATATGGTGTAAAATCTTCGAGTGCTGCCCTCTTCAGGGTGAACGATGGCACCAGAATATTCTGAACCAGAATATTTTGTTGTATGAATATCTGAACATGCAATGTTATAGCAACATAAAAAAATAGACCCTCTGCTTTCAAACAAAAAAACCTGTTTCATCTAGCTTCAAGCATTTGTTCATCAACACATCAACACGGATCCGACAGTTCAGGGGGTTATTGAGGCATGGTCTTAATCAAGGGATGCAGGGCAACACTCAGACTTTAAAAAAAAAAAAAAGGGAAAAAAAGGGAAAAAAAGGAACAGAGACTGTTTGAGATTTGTGGTTCTGGATGTGCCAACTTGAAGAATGACAGTCAACAACATTTCAATGGCAACCATATTCAGAGGGCACTGTTCCCTGTGATGCAGGATTGTAGAACACATGACCACATCAGTTTATTAAAGATGGAGAATATATCACGATGAGGCCTTTGAATCCTATACACTTCACATTTTCATTGCCAGTGATATGATTTATTGGCCCAATGCAGTCATGTCTGATATTATAGATATCAGTGTGGCAACACTTACACACTATATATATATATTAATTAACCATTTGCATTAGCTTAAGAGCACTAGCAACAGGCGTTCCTCACAGATAAGTGATTATGGGACTTGTTATTGACAGGGTGAAGGTCTTTGGGAGGGTCCGTTTGCACAGCCCTCAACTGTGCCAGTGTTAAAATTGTAATTTAATTTCATAAATCTTGTGGCACTTCAATCTCGACTTTAAAGGTGACAGGAAAATGACAGGACATCCTCCTCAGCCAGGAATAACAATATGGAGTGATGGAGGCCACCTCGTGAAACAAGACGGATATAATTCTTCCAGCTTTATTTTATCAGATCTATTGGCCCTTTGGATACATGCTATATGGTGAGCATTTGTTTTCTCTGGGAAAGTGGCCTCGTTCAATGCAGTGAAGGCATTTTTCACTGACAAACATTCTGTGAGGCCTGGAGGAAATTGTACGATTCACAGAATCAACAAACAAAACTACATACAAGAGTGAATAATGGTCTCCATACCGCAACACTGACTCCTCCAGGTATCAGCAGACATATAGTATTTAACAGGCAGCGATGAGGGCTGGGAAATAAAGAGAGTTTGCCAGTTTCCATTGATAATATGGGGATGTGCACTCAGGAGACAAACTCTGACAAACAAATGCCTTGCAATAAGAGGTGATAAAGGACAGCAGGCCAGGTTTCCATTGCTTGTTACAACATGGTTTTGCATAAAAATATGAACCATAAGGCATTCTG
>FLSR01000076.1:23439-49817 GCA_900092035.1 Leuciscus waleckii
GGGAAAAAGTAAGGAGCAAAGAAGAGAGAGAGAGAGAGAGAGAGAGAGACCATTGTGTCAATTGGATTGGCAGCTGCCACATATGCTATGAGCAGCCATGTCCTTACATACTTTATTGGCAGAATGTGTGTGTGTGTGTGTGTGTGTGATGCCTTTTTTCTCTTTTCTCAACAGCATTTAACTTTTTAATCACATTGAGAGTGTGAACCGTGAAATGAAACCCATCTGTCCAAATGGCACTGGCTTTCACAAAATACATTCCTCTCTGTGGAAATAAATTTTCATAGGATTAGGTTTGTGGCGTCTATTTACCATAGGTTTTCTGCGGACTATTTGCCAAAAGTGATACTAATCAAATGTCATGTATAAATGAAAGAACACAAAAATAACCTTGTTTTGAAGTTTCTTGGGGGTGGAATCAGTTTTTGGTAAAACTGATGGGCAGCCGATTATAGATTTGGAGTGATTCAAGTTTGCATTTAAAATGTCACTGCAGACAAGTGATATTTTCAAAGAATTTCCCCAAATGTATTTTTAACATGATACAGTTTTTACAATTGTCTTGCAGTGTTACTTTATGAATATTTATTGAATGGTTCTAACAGAAAAAAAAAAAAATATATATATATATATGGTCAGATCGGAAGAGCACACGTATATATATATATATGGTCATGTTTCTGGAATCAGAAGCCTGTTTTATGTTTTGACATGCAGTCTGAGCTAGTTATCTATCTGACAATCCACTCTAGTGAATAGTCTATTTCAAATTGTCTATAAACCAGATACATTGGACATGCCTGTTTGTTTGATGTCCTATCCTGCAGATTGCCTGATAGCATTATGTTTAACATACAGTAGAACATCTTCAGCGGTTTGACAGCAAAAGATGGAACAAGAATACTTTATGAGTTTCTGAAACCGAATGAAAATAGTAGACAAGTGCACTAACAATAAGTAATGAAAAATGGCTCATACTAGAAAAATGAAGAAACAAGTCAGTTACAAATATTACTTTATAAGTAAATGCCATAGGTTTGGCTAAATTGCAGGTGAGGAAGAGCATTATGGGTGTATGGTCAGAATAGTATACTGCGTGCTGGCCCTAGTTGTCTATGATCTCCTATATGGTCCAAATTGGTGCACTGGATGACACTGAACGCCTGCATGAGTCTTTTGGTGGCAGATGGCACGTCTGATAAGGGCATCTTGCCAGAGCGCTTTGCTATGACACATCCTCAACAGCTGGAACATCAGAATATTCTTCTGACCATGTGTTAATCGCCTAGGATGGGTGTCACAATGATGGAAAAGCTGACGTCGCCTTGGCCGTACAGCAGTGTGATATTGGGTGAACCAGGTGTGATACCAGTGAACAGATATAAACATTTGTTGACAAGTATCATTTTTAAATAAATGATATCAATGTTAACAAAGATGAAAAAGATGCATCGTGATGGTTATAAAACTACTGCCAAGTTATTGAGAAAATGCAAGATATTAATATTGTACTAAGAATGTGTTTAAGAAGGGGGGAAAAGTAGAGAGAACTAATTTAAACATTTTTTGGCAATTGACCAGTTCAGGCAATCTCGGACCAATTATTTTGGTGTAGATCCGAGGACGATCAGCATGTTCATATACAGTATGCCTAAACAAGCCAAACTAAGGGAGAAAAGTTGCCCGGTTCCAAAACAAATGCTCCAAATGAGCCTGAAAACAGCCTAAAACATAGAACGCTGACACTGTTGGATGTGATCTATACTGTCTTGCTTGAAATAAAGAACCAACTTTTGGTATTCTCAGAACCTGGTCTGAATCTTAGAGTGAACCAAAACATGGAGAAGAAAAAAGAAAAAAAAAATCCAACAGACCTGCCATGTGTTCAGCCTCTGGGTGAGTGGATGTACTCTAGGTTTCTGTGTCTGTGCCAATCTGTACAAGACATGGATGATGGATTCCATCAACTCTAAAGTAAAAAAACTGAAACAGGTTGTAGGCACTATGAAGGACAGGTTCAGTGTAGATTTTACCCTTTTAATGCAGTAGGATCTAATAGAATTTGACAGTATTTTAAAGCGACTAATGCAATGCAAGCTTATTCTAATATATTTATGATGCAATCTTGATGCCTTGTGGTTAACATGGTCACCTTCATGCAAGTCACGATCAGCCTGTCCTCGATCATAATGTGGCATTAGTCTCAGCTTTAGACAAAATGAACTGTTCAGAGACTGTTTGATGCATATTGCCAGCTAGTTTGATTTTTAATACTGCCTCATAATTCTAAAATCTGATGGATTAGTTTGATTTGAAAAATCTAAGGAGTCTGCTGTGATTACTCTAGCATTGAAATGCAAGGTGAATCTTGCATCAACTACGGTGGAAAAGTGTTGTTGAAAATCAGTGAAAGTTCAGGCAGCGGCTTCAGTGTGAGTTGCAGTGAGACTAATTCAGAAAAGACATAAATGGCAAAGCCATTGAATAAAAATGTCATGTTAACCTTTTAAAGTATTTAAACATTTAAAAAAATATATGATTCCCACCAGATGTTTCATTACACTTTTGGTTAAAAATACTTGTCTTAAAATGTGTAGAGCTACGTATTTTAAGACAAGAATTTTGAGACAAAATGAATTATACAGAAAGTTTGTCCTCCATTATTTTGTTTTGTTTATCAATCACCACTAAGAGCTCTTGTTCTTTTAATTTATTAATTATGTAATGAATCAAAATTATATAATGACTCAAATGACTTTTGTTGTATAGCGACCTTGAGCTAGGAAAAGGGACTGCATTAATAAAAACTTCTTCAGAATTCCATTCATAGTTCTGTCATTTAGTATTTTTTTCAGAGAGGCGTAATGTACCCAAATGCCATGCACATGTAGTCGAATGTATTATTTGTATAGCGCTTTCTACTATACATTGTTTCAAAACAGCTATACAGAAAATACTGCAATACAAATTCCCTCACTGAGAAAGCCAGAGGTGACTGTTGAAACTTAAAGGGGGGAATCCCTGTGTAGACAGATGAGGGAGAAAAACATTGAGATCAGCCAGACTCTGCAGTGGAACCATCCTTTTTCTGGAAAGACAACTTGAAATAAAATAATAAAATATCCTAGAGATCTACAGTGGGGGAAATAATTATGTGATCCCCTGCTGATTTTGTAATTTCACCCACTTACAAAGAAATGAAGGGTCTATAATTTGTATGGTAGGTTTATTTTAATGGACAGAGACAGAATATCAACCTAAAAATCTAGAAAAACACATTATATAACGGTTGTAAATTGGTCGGCATTTGATCGAGAGAAATAAGTATTTGATCATCTACCAACCAGCAAGAATTCTGCCTCCCACAGATTGGTTATGTGCCCATGTCGAACACAGAATAGTCCTGTCACTTCAAGAAAGTACACCTAATGTCAGCTAGTAATGTGTATAAAAGAAACCTGTCCACAGAATCTGTATCTTCCATTTCAACCTCGCCACCACCTTGGGCAAGACCAAATAGCTGTCAGACGAGATCAGGGTCAAGATTGTAGACCTGCACAAGGCTGGAATGGGCTACAGGACCATCAGCAAAAAGCTTGGTTAGAAGGAGACTTTTGGTGATGTGATTATTCGAAAATGGAAGAAATACAAAATGAAAAATCAATTGCACTCGGTCTGGAGCTCCATGCAAGATCTGGCCTCATGGGGTAAGGATGATCATGAGAAAGGTGAGGGATCAGCCCAGAACTACACGGGAGGAGCTCGTCAATGATCTCAAGGCAGTTGAGACCGCAGTTGACACCACAGTCACCAAGCAAACCTTTGGTTTGGTTTTGGTAACACACTACGCCGCAATGGATTGAAATCCTGCAGTGCCCGCAATGTCCCCCTGCTCAAGAAGGCACATGTACAGGCCCGTCTGAAGTTTGCCAATGAACATCTAATGATTCAGAGAAGGCTTGGGAGAAAGTGCTGTGGTCAGATGAGACCAAAATTGAGCTCTTTGTCATCAACTCGCCTTGTTTGGAGGAGAGAAATGCTGACTATGACCCCAAGAACACCATCCCTACAGTCAAGCACAAAGGTGGAAATATTTGCTCTAGGGCTGTTTCTCTGCTAAGGGAACAGGACGAGTTCACCGTATTGAGGGGCCGATGGATGGGGCCATGTACCGTGTTCCCTCAGCCAGAACACTGAAGATGGGTCGTGGATGGGTCTTCCAGCATGACAATGACCCAAAACATACCGCCAAGGCAACAAAGGAGTGGCTCAAGAAGAAACACTTTAAGGTCTTGGAGTGGCCAGTCTCCAGACCTTAATCCTATAGAACATTTGTGGAGGGAGCTGAAACTTCGAGATGCAAAGCAACAGCCAAGAAACCTTAAGGATTTAGAGGGGATCTGTTAAGAGGAATGGACCAAAGTCCCCTCCTGAGATGTGTGCAAACCCTGTGACCAACTACAAGAAACGTCTTACCTCTGTGCTTGCCAACAAAGGTTTCTCCACCAAGTACTAAGGCGTGTTTTGCTTGGGGATCAAATACTTATTTCACTTACTGAAAAGCAAATCAGTTTATAACCTTTATACAATGTGGGGTTTTTTTCTGGATTTTTTGGTTAATTATCTGTCTCTATCCGTTAAAATAAACCTAACATAAAAATTATAGACCCTTCATTTCTTTGTAAGTGGGCGAACTTACAGAATCAGCAGGGGATTAAATAATTATTACCCCCACTGTACCTTCCTGCAAAGTTCAGCTCCAACCGTGATCAAGCACAACTGTGACACTTTCACATTAGAGACATGTTTTACCGCTCTAATTACAATGATTTTATGTATAATAGGGTTTGAATTGGCTTACATATGAAGACCTCCGATGCAAAAGCATCTAAAAGCCACCTCTGTCAAAAATGAGTTCAGCTCCAACCGTGAGATAATAATATTGAGTGAATGCTCTCTGCACATAGTATACATTCATCAAATACTTTCACTTCAAACTCACTAAATCCCAGCCTCAGCCCATTCAGAAATGCCCATTCATAGGAGCCTGATAAAAATGTTAATATTAAACAAAAACTTTAGACGGACTTAGAGGCTTTTGCATTTGAAGTCTTAATATTTTCTTATTCTTATTAACATTTTAAGTTTCTGTGTCTTTAAGAAATGTGTGGTTGGCCTGTCATGTGAGCGATCACATGACAGGAAGCAGGAAATACACCTGTATAAAGAGAGCAGCATGGTAAATAAAGGAACAGGGTGCTTCTCATTTTCCCTCCTCGTCTCCTCGTCTCCTCGTCTCCTCTCTCCTCCGTCCTCCGTCCTCCATCCTATGACCCGGAAACCGATCGAGCACAGCCATCTTGAAGGACATCTCAATTCTCTAATTGCACCGCGAGGAGTCGAGGATCGAGGAGTAAGGAGGCTTCCTGAGGGTATCCTACAGGGGTGGAGCTGAGATGCGAGGAAAGGAAGCGAGGAAAGGAAACGAGGATGCACAAATAAGAACTGAGAAGCACCCAGTCACAACATGCATCCACTGGATTGAGGAGTTTCTATCTTGTGGACTTTCCCTTCCAGTCACAAAAACCCAAAGTCTTTTTCATTAACACCTCATTTGGATTAGGATTCTTATGGACTCTTTTAGTATATGGAATCTATGCTTTTAACAGCCTGAGTTTTCCTGGTTTTATTGTGTTCTTTTAAAGTCTCATGTGAAGATTGTAAATAGTGATGGGAAGTGAGGCTTGTGCCGAAAAAAGGTTCGTTACTCGAAGCTTTTAACACAATGTGCATTAGTGACATCGGTGGTCAGACTTGTTTTCTCCACCATATCTAACAAATCACTGCAGAGCAGAAAAAGCATGTGACCAAACAAAACTTCGGAAGTCCGTGACATACAACTATGGGATCAATACAATTTATCTAATCTCATTTAAATTAATTTGTGCCAATGAGACCACAACTCGTGTCATGTGTAGACTGGTCAACAGTTTCACATATTGATCAATAATATAAAATATGTAAGTATGTGATCATAATTAAGCCTATAGTCTTAAGCCTATAGGCTAAATGTAATAGAAAAAATATTTTGGGTGTTCTGTTTTAAAAAAATATAAATTATGTTAAAGGGAAGTGTAGTGTTAAATCGTTTAAATAAATAATGCCTCCATAATCATTTCCATTTTTATGCATCAGGTGAGGTCGCGAAGTACCAATTTTTTTCAAACCAGCTATCTCGACCTTCGGATACTGCATTACGTTCGACAAACGTCATCAATCACGTGGTATTGCCATCTCGATACAAGCATCGGCATAGTTTGTGATACAACAGTGCTTTGAAAACTGCGTCGGAGTCCTGGTATCAATCGTCCCATCTCTAGTAAATACACCGTTCTTATGCACTTTAACCTCTGTTTTATATCTCGTTCTTTTAACACCTGATTCCTCACACAGTAAAATCTGACCCCATTTTAACTATTGTAACCCAGCATAACTGGCTGATCGTTACACAACTGAACCAGCTAATTAAGATCTTCAGGAGCACTTGATAATTACAGACAGTTGTGTTGGATCAGGGTTGGATCTGAACCCTGCAGGTAAATAGATCTCCAGGAATAGGATTGGGCTTGTGTAAGATGTCTACAGTTTTTTCTCAATTGCTTTTGCTCAATTCTCAAATGAGACTTTTTTTTTTTTTTTTTTTTTTTTAAAAAAAAGGGGGAGAGATGTATAAGGATTTTTTTGCAGGATCTGCACCCTTTTTCACAAAAGAGGGAATGACAAAAACACCTTTTATTTTGGTGGCATTGGCCAATTTAGTGACACAATAACTAGGTTCTGAAGATTGAATTAAATGTTTTGGGTGAGTTACTACGTTTTGCAGACATGCAATAGAGTTCTGATGTTCAAGCAAACAGTTGTGACAAATGAGCTAACAGTTTACTGAATGTTAAGACTGTTTCGAAAAATTGGCCAAAGCAATTGAGAAATTGTAATACTAATCTTTTTTTATTTTTTTTTATTAAGTCATAATTAGTTAAGGGTAAATCATTATTCAGAACCAGGAACATTCATCAGGCCATTCAGATCACCAAGTATTCATAAAGGCCATTGTTTGAAATAACCAAATCAGTGAATATTGTTGCCTCTATTTCATTTTTTACTCCAAGGAAACAGGAGGTAATAGAAGAAACTAGCAGTGTTTACAGCTGCTTTTTTAAAACTTTGGTGATCAATAAAATGCAGGCCTTATTCTAATGTCTTCTTAATGTAATCCTTCACAGTCAGTGACTCAGGGATAGACAGTGGCTGGATCTATTATCTGGGGAAGTCACAGCATGGAGATAATCGATTACACAGTCCCAGGGTCTATGTGGAGGCACACAGGGGGCTTTAACTTTACTGCATGCTGTAGATAGATCACTATACCCAGTAGGAATATTTGTTTGACTACACATCAAAAGGATTTTCAGGACTAATTCTCCAGCTCCTCAGGAGATTGTGGGATTAGAGTAGAATAGCCAAGGGAAACCTAAAACATAGAGAAATGAGGTTCATGGGAGATTTCCAAAGTCCAACCTTTAATTTTTTTTGAACTATCAATAATAAGATCCAGTCGTACCCAGGGGGGTTGACTTTTAAGTGCATTGACCTGAAGAGCTTGTTTGCATGGAGCAAGGAGTCTTTTAGCAAGGAACAGATCAATTCTATTTTAGACTGTTTCGGTAACATTCAACCAAGAAGCTAAATGTTTTGTACAAGAATTAGGAGTTGCTTATTGAACATTTCGGAGAACTGTGTCAAACTTATGTGCAGTTATTGTCACAAGGTCTGACGATGAGGTAGTAGACTGATCTAATCTCCTTTGCACTGCTGACATCTAGCTCCTTCCTCTATGTTCTTCCTGAGGTCTTTAGAGTAAGCCACCCTTTAATATTTTTCCAGAAAGTGTAGTAGCTGAAAACACAAAGGTGAAAGGGTTTAGAAAGGTGTTTCTGTCTCATCAGTGTTTCGGTCTTAAACTACTCTAGTTGACCACTGCTTCTGTCACAATGTACTGATCATGTGTTTCCATACAACAATGACAAATCAACCTGTTCTTTAGTTGACTTTGCTTTTTTTTTGCATTAAATTGTGAAACACATCTCTGCTCTGTTTGTCTAAATTGGGCTAGTTTATTATTATTGATTAATGGGTTTTCATAAATTCTTCACACAATTCTTATTCCTAGTTTTCTTAGCCTGGTTAAAACCAGACCATTCTCAGTAGTAACTGAGTTATGGTCTGGCAAAGCTTCATTAATAACTCATTTCCAAAGGGGCGTCACCAACGGACGTCGCTCAAATGCCTCTGGGCACAATTGGATAGACCTAAAACCAATCAGAGCGATCGTCATCGAGTAAACCCATATGCTGCGTCCCAATTCGCCTAAGTTACACTACGCCAGAAAAGTATGTACTCTTTTTGTGAAGAAAAGGTATTTACTTTTGAATGTGTAGCAAAAAAGTAGGCAAGCTTTGGGACATACTACTTCATCATCTTTATCGGACGGATCTGTCGCATGCATCCTGTCACGTAAACTGCCCTGTCAATCATCTTGTCACAGTTAAAATCCTCTATTAAATCTAATTTAATTTCCTACCGTTTCGGAGAGAAATGTAGCAGCACGTTCATCTGCCAGTGGGTCTTTCATGGAGACTGTCCTCATGTGTTTGCAATTTGAATATAATAATGCATTTAAAAGTTGAACGGACGTCGCTCAAATGCCTCTGGGCACAATTGGATAGGCTAGACCTAAAACCAATCAGAGCGATCGTCATCGTGTAAACCCCGCCTCAACGTTTCTGATTGGTGCCGCGATTTCCACGGCATGGAAATGGCCTTGAATGAGCTCTTTGCCAGACTACTTGCAGAGCAAATCTAAATTTGCCGGAAGTTGTCTGGGTTTTCCCAGGCTAGCGTGCGCCGCAACCAAAGACCGAACCGAGCCAGCCCGAAGCTCTTAGTCGGACGCACGGGCTGGTAAGGGAATAAAAAAATCGAAAGACCATCTGTCCACTGACCACTTCGAACAGGCAAGAACCAGACCAAGGTCACGGACGCACGCCTCCCACACTCCTGAACTTTTCCTTGACCCGACCTCCTGATAACCATTTCACAAGTTCACACTTACAAATAAGTCAGATAATATGTCTTGTAGGAACTACTGTTACTTTCACTGTTCATATCATTTGATTTTTAATTAATAGCACAGAGAATATTTAGAGCTGATCCAGCAGGGCTGAACAAGACCAGTGAGTGATTTTCTCTGTCTTTTGTTGTTAGAATAACATTGAGGACAAAGACAGCAGTATGTTTATTAGGCTGCTGTCACTTTAAGAGCTGCACGTATCCAACATACTGTTAAGTTAACTTAAGATATAACCGACTATGTTTCACATGGACACTTGCATATACAGGCATTTTTACATCATTTTGTTTGAATGTGTCTGTGAAAGCGCAAGAAGACATGAAAGAGAACATGATCTAATAGGCTTATTGCGCGCTGTCTGAGAGGCATCTTTCTGGGTGCGCACTTCGGATGTTTGCGCACAGGAAACTTCTTGAAAACATCAGATGATTACTGTGTACCGCCTTGCTGTAATAATGTAGGGAACCACTCGTTATACCTGCTGTACCGTACATCCGCCTTGGCCGTACAGCAGGTTTAAATGTCTTGTAGGAACTACTGTTACTTTCACTGTTCATATCATTTGATTTTTAATTTAATAGCACAGAGAATATTTAGAGCTGATCCAGCAGGGCTCAACTAGTCAAGACCAGTGAGTGATTTTCTCTGTCTTTTGTTGTTAGAATAACATTGAGGACAAAGACAGCCGTATGTTTATTAGGCTGCTGTCACTTTAAGAGCTGCAGGTATCCAACATACTGTTAAGTTAACTTAAGATATAACCGACTATGTTTCACACAGACACTTGCATATACAGGTATTTTTACATAATTTTGTATGAATGTGTCTGTGAAAGCGCAAGAAGACATGAAAGAGAACATGATCTAATAGGCTTATTGCGCGCTGTCTGAGAGGCAACTTTCTGGGTGCGCACTTCGCACAGGAAACTTCTTGAAAACATCAGATGATTACTGTGTACCGCCTTGCTGTAATAATGTAGGGAACCACTCGTTATACATAATCATGTAACAGTTCATGTTTTTACTTGCAAATACGATTTAGTTTTAATTTAACTTACGCATGTCTGCTGAGTGACGATCCGCAATCAAGAACATGCAACGGAGGTACTCTTTCTCTCTCTCTTTACGGTCAGTTAACGTTAGTAATATGCTATTTTACATTCTTTGCTCTAGCCATATCCGACCGAGCTACAAACTTTCCAGACATGTCTGTGAAAAAGGGATGTGCGCTCGACAAGCTCGCTTGCTCAATCTACTCCTGCGCACAGCAGCTATGCAGGCGTAAATATTTATTTGTTTAACACTCTATTAATTTGATACATTTAGGCTACTTTATAGACATTCTTCTCTTATATATTTGCTTCTCATTTGCTCTGTTGTCTGTTTCTTTGTCCCAAGCACTGTGTTTTACACGCTGTGTGGTATCAGTTGTTGGTATCTGAGCATTTTAATGAGTATGAGTACATGAGCACAGTATCGGGCCCAATACCGATACTGGTATCGGTGCATCCCTATCTTCAGGTTTACTAGAAAGTCACAGGCTGGTAAGTTTGATCAGGTTTGGAGCTAAACTCTGCAGGACAGTAGATCTCAAGGGCTAGAGTTGCCCAGCCCTGTTCTAGATTCTGTAGACCGCACATCTATTTTCCTGCAGACTTCAGTTCCAACCTGCTCCAACAAACCTGCCTGTTATATTCAAGTAACCCTGAAGACCTGCTCTGTTGTCTGTTTCTTTGTCCCAAGCACTGTGTTTTACACGCTGTGTGGTATCAGTTGTTGGTATCTGAGCATTTTAATGAGTAGAGTACATGAGCACAGTATCGGGCCCAATACCGATACTGGTATCGGTGCATCCCTATCTTCAGGTTTACTAGAAGTCACAGGCTGGTAAGTTTGATCAGGTTTGGAGCTAAACTCTGCAGGACAGTAGTTCTCAAGGGCTAGAGTTGCCCAGCGCTGTTCTAGATTCTGTAGACCGCACATCTATTTTCCTGCAGACTTCAGTTCCAACCTGCTCCAACAAACCTGCCTGTTATATTCAAGTAACCCTGAAGACCTTGTTTAGCTGGTTAAGGTGTGTTTGATCAGGGTAGCTGAACTCTGCAGGATGGTAGCTCTCCAGGATCAGGGTTGGAGACCAATAGAGCCTAAAGTGTATAATTTTCTCCTACTCTTGCAAACAGCCAATTTATAATGTGAGCACAATCCTGCTGATGTATTTCACAGTTTCTGCCCAGTGTAAGTAACATAAAACATGTGTGTATGTACCTCCGTAAGGTTCAGTATTCGTGTATTAGAAATTCAGTTGGTTTCTTAAGCACCCTTTGCGTAGCAGACCTTATTGCTGTTTCTTAGGTGTAAGATTGTTTCAAGCAGTGCAATCTGTCTGTGGCAGACAAGAGTGCTGCTGGGAGCCACAGCATGAGCGGAAGTACTTCAGCACATCCCTGGGGAAACAGATTAAAATCTCATTTGCAAAGACAGGAATTTTAGTGCCGCTATCAGACAGCTTCATGGCACCACTGAATGCAGTCAGATGAGAGATGTATCATAAACCGCTGTCTCCATCCTGAACATACTTGAGACATGGACGTCCCGTGCCCTGGAGGATCCCGCATCCTCATCTTCAATCAGCGCTACGACTACAGCAGCTGTTGTCCTGCCCAGAAATGGGAGGAAAGGCCTAATTCATTCCTTCTCTTTTGAATTTCAAATGGCGTGTTAGAGGTTTAAATCTGGAAGACGTCTTTGTGTAGCCACTCAAAGTCCTGTAAATTATTTGAAAGCAGTGGGACAGGATAACAAAATGACGGGCTGCAAATTAGGGATTTTGAGCCTAAATATTCAAATCCTGCACTGCTTGTCATGTAAATATAAATTTACAGTAAAGCTTTGTCAAATAACTGTCAGCGCTCTTCTTCCCAAATAATCGCTCATATAATATTTATAGCTGTCCAATCCAGTCATTAGCCTGTACTGAGAACAGCAATCCTTTAATTCTTGTCTTTTCCAGAAATGTGTAGGCCTAAATGGGCTCTAGTGATACACAATGCTCAAATTCATCTTGTGCCGCACTGCTTTCTACGTGCACTCTGGGATTATGGTTTGAATAGAACTGTACAATCATTAAATTAAACAATAGTGGGATGGTTGTTACAGCGGTGCATAACTGACGGATTTTAAAAGGGTCACGATTTAGACATGCCTTCTATTTAACCCATTACTATCGCTGTGAAAAGATGCATATCTGCTACTCTACATCCTGACATTAATTGAGCGTTTTGAGGTGCTTTGTCTAAATGTGAACAAGTGTGAAAGAGATTCGAGAGCTATGGTGGATGAATAATGACAAATAAGTCAAAGATCTATTTTTCTGGAGTTCTTTGCCCTGTTATGACCTTGACGTATCTGGTGGCTGTATGCCTTCATTGAATTGTAAAGAGCAACTTCGACTTTCTGCTAAGACCTTCCTATTGTTTTTTTCCACGGAAGGAATACGGATTTGAGGGTGAGTAAATGATTACAGACTTTTTATTTTTGGGTGATCTATCAGTAAAAGTTGAACAAATGTATTGTTTAATGTATTTGTGTGCATTCTGCTAGTGTTGATGTTCAGTACCGGTGCTGTGTTGATTAAAGATAAGGATGTATCGTTAATAGACACGTTCCCCAGAGAACACAGCACAGGTTGAGCCACAGTACTTCAGTGCAAGCACTCATGGGAAATACAGTGTTTTCTCTCCATGGACTTCAGAGAGGGACAGATATAAACCACACTAATTGCATTAGGACTGAAGTCAGAACTGTTTTGCTTTTGTTTTGAAAGTGAGTGTGAGATACACATTGTGCACGATAATAAAGCTGAGTCTTTTTTTTGTCTTTTCTTCAGCACATACTTATCGAGGTGTGCAGCAAATTACCCTTACTGATGAAACAATATTTCTCACTGATGTGTAAAACAAAGCATGGCTTATCACACTGCCACTAAACCTTAGAAGATCGTCTTTTAATGTCTTAAATAATACTGACTGTTCAATTATGCCTGCATTAGCATTCTGCTTAATGTTAATTTAATCCACAGAAATATTTGCACATTTTAATTTATAGTTTACTAATTGATTTTTTTTCCCCATCAATCAAAATTTCAAGTGTACTGTCTTCAATTGGAGGATGCATTTGTTTCTCTCTCTTGGAAATATACTGTTTTTGGGGGGTAATTTTGCACCCCACCACAAAACACACACACACACACACACACACACACACACACACACACACACACACACATTTGGAATTTCATGTTTTATATTGCACAGTATATTCTATCCCCTAACCCTAAACCTACCCGTCACAGAAAACGTTCTGCATTTTTACATTTTCAAAAAAAACAAAAAAACATCACACTATGATTTATAAGCTGTTTTCCTCATGGGGACCCACAAATGTCCCCAGAACTGGGCTTTATTTTGTAGCGTAAGTATAAAACATCTGTTACCATCTCTCAAAACAACAAGTAGTGCAGTTTATAATTTAAACAGACATGTGACTGACAAAAGACACCAATGTTCCATACAAGGCACACAAAATACAAACCTTCAAAATAAATGTTTTCAGACAAGCATTTTCTTAATGGCAGACTTCAGGAACAGAACACCTCTTGCTTAACATTAATCAATTTTGTTTATATATCCCAATATCACTAATCACCATCCAAACAACATCCATCTGGTTTGGTTGAGCACTTCATTTTTAAAGTTTTACTATAAAATGTAAAAAAAATGCAGGTATGTTTCAACCCGGTATTTGGGTCAAATATGGACGAACCCAACCCAAACCAAACCCAAATAACAAAAATTTAAACAACGATTGGGTTTGTCCATATTTAACCCAACCATGGATTGAAACAACCCAGCATTTTTAGAGTGTATGATCAAAATCGTGATGGTAATTTTTGTCTGGAAATGTTTATATACAGCTTTGGATGCTACTAGCTTAGCGAACCCCGTACAGTTACGGTTGCAGAGCCCCCGCAACAGGGCAGCTGGGTGACTGTGAGACGGGACAAAAGTGCCCTATTTATGGGCACTTCTATAGTACTGAATGTGAAAATATAGACACCATAGTCACATGTTTGCAGGGAGCCAGAGTGGTTGAGATCAAAGCAAATTGGCAATTGCTGGCTAATGATAAATGTAAATATTCTAAGATTATTATTAACTTCATCACTATTGATGTTCGACTTCACATCACATAGAGACTCTTTCGCCTAGATATCATCATATAAAGACTGTGTCTGTTCCCCAAATTAGGAAATACAAAAAAACTCCCAAACCAATTAAACGGTAATAATTTAATTGATGTGCAAAAAACCTCCAGAGATAATAAATAATAAAGCTCGGCTTGCTAAATATTAGATCCCTTTTTTCTACAAAAGCACTTTTTGTAACCGATATGATCACAGATCATAACCTAGATAACCTGGTTCAAACCAGACTGTGGCGAGCAGGACGAGGCCGGTGGCGTGATTGATGAGGAGCGACACCTGCGCGACGCACCGGTCTCGTATCTCTCATGGAGGAGCGGAAGCATAAAGGAGGAGCGACGACAGTGAAGAGCGAGAGAGGAACTAGGCCTGAGTTTTATGTGATATTTTGTTCCTGTTTTGTGTGGCTAGCAGTCGTCCGTGAGCGGCTGCTGGCTTATACTTTCGTTTTTGTATTGGTTTATTTATTTATTTATTTATTTAAATATTTGAATGTTCGCCGGTTCCCGCCTCCCATAACAACGAACCTCGTTACACGATTACGTTACTTGAGTCTAAATGAGTCGGGCGAGACTTCTGTGCTCAGAAGAAAAGTGGATAGACAAAGGCATCCAGCTATCACAGTAGCAGAATAAAACACAGATAGAGACGTAGTGACTGATGAAACATGAAGACAATAAACATACAATATACGGTTTATCTGAATTCTTCTAAACATCTCAGGTATTTTTATAAGAATAAAGTATATTTATAACGCACTGCTAATCGACATAGTTGACATATGGGTATGAAATAGGCTGAAAAACTGAGCCCCACACAGGAATGTTAGTGGGTTGCATAATGGCACCATGCCAATTGCAAAACTGGAAAATCTGGATCCCATCTTCAAATTCTATGTGGGGACTACATGGGATCACATCCGGGTTGCAAGTGGGATTGTCCATTTTTTTCCCTTAATGCAGCCATGAAACTGCCCATATGGTTTTCAAGCAGGATTACACTGGGTGTTAGGGCATGCCCAACTAGAAAATATGCTTATACGGCCTATGTAAAAAAAAAAAAAGAACGAAAAAAATATTTATTGTTTCAATTTCAGGGGTCCAGTCCAACTGCAGGTTTCCGTTCCAACCGAGTAGCAACACCACATAGCCTACATATTTGTTTAAAGCAATACAGCACACGGTGAGACTGAAATCTTTTCAATCGTTTTATTGAAACTACCAATAATTTTATGCTATATTCTGACATTTCCAGAGAAAATATTTAAAGAAGCAGATTAACATTAGATAAAAAATATCTCTTCAGAATTATATACCTAATTGTTCAAATTTATTTAGTTAATGAAGTTAACATGTTTTGAGTCCATTCCATCCATGTCAGAGATTCTGAACATGAGAAAAAAACCTAATAGTATATATATATATATAGCCTGTGAAGTGTTGCAGGACAACGTTGTCCCATCAGTCCCATCCTGTCTGCAGACACAATGTTTTAGGCTCGGGAAGGGGTGTTTCTACTGCTTGATTAATATAAGCAGCACAAAGCTCTGTGTGCTTATCGTCTCGAAAAAGATAGATATTAAATTTGCTTTTTAAAACAAAGAAAAGGAGGCTGGTTAGTATGCGACAACAGTGGGAGACTCTGTATATTCATGCAGTGTACGCATTTCAAAATATTAAATCCGATTAGAAGCTTGCGACATAATCGCACACATCAATGCAATCTATTTATTTAGTATTCATGAAAACACTATGTTCGGAATCAACAAAAAGTTTCCATGTGTGTAAATGAGGCTACTGGCATCACCAACGCAGATGCAAATGTTCGCTGTGATCCTACTTGTTAAAGGTTTAATGGACATAGACGTTGTCATTTGGAAGTCATTAGGGCAACCGGCTCACAGTCACAGAAGTCAGATAAATCCCAAAACAGAGAGACTCTTTCACATAGACATCATCATATAGAGACTGTGTCTGTTCCCATAAAAAAAAATAATAATAAAATAAATCCTGAACCAATTAAATGCAATTGTGACAATAAATGGTTTATGTGTATTCCTCTCTCAGGTATGTTTATAAGAATAAAGTTTATTTATAATGCAATGCTAATCGTCTTTATCACTGTATAGAAAACTAAAATTGTATAGTTTCTGCCTCATTCTATGATATGTCAGATCATAAAAGGAAGTTATTTCAGACACTAAACTGATGTTATGAGTTTGGAGTAAAAGTGAAGTGTTCTCTTTTGTTGGACGACATGTTTGCAAACACTTGTCATTATGTTTGGAAAGATTTTTGATGCGTATTGCTTTTTCAAATGAACATTATAACTGAGTCAAACTCGCAGCGCTTGCAGAGATGGAGCAGCATTTACTGTGAACCGATGGATCCGCTCTGATCACAGTGCAGCGCTTCATTATGATACACGCAGCGCATTTATTTATTTAATGGAAACTTTTGCGATTTCATAATCGCACTAAGCCAAATCACAATTTCGGTTTCATTTTGGTTAACGTGCAGCCTTAGATTGCTCTCACACACAAACAAGGAGACAGCAAACTCTAATGACACACAAAAATGGCACTGTGTCGCACGATTGCTAATGTAGGAAATCTATAGCATATGTCCCACTATACAGTCCCGCACAAGGGGAAGGATTTCGGATATTGCCATCTTTTTGGGGACATTTGTCCCCATAACATAGGGTTCAGTGTTGGGGAAAGTTACTTTTAAAAGTGCTGTATTACAATATTTCATTACTTTCTAAAAAAGTAACTAATTGCATTAGTTACTTTGTATGGAAATTAATGTGTTACGTTACTTTTCCGTAAATTTTTCTCACCTGGGCTAGGCTTGCTTGTTTCTTAAAAAAAGTGTAATAGTCAGAGTTTGCATTTCACTGCTTTTATTCATTTTGAGGAATACTGAATGTGTTTTTGTGCAAGTGAGTAAATGCTCATGTTTAGTCTAGATCTACAATAAGCGTCATGTTCACACACAGCGCACACAACGCCTCTGCACTAACCCACGATTCCTCTCTACATGAGGACAGGAGAGCTGTCTGTCAATGCAGGAGATAACAAAGTAACTTACTAATTTGAAAAAGTAACTCAGATATTTTATTGTAAGTTTAAAAGTAATGCGCTACTTTACTAGTTACTTGAAAAAAGTAATCTGATTACATAACCCCTACACTGAACCACACACACAAAACATAACTGAAAAAAAATATAGCTGTTTGCTATAAAAGAATTTCTTTTTTTAAATATGAACATGTTGCATTCAAGGTTCGTTATATAATATGTTGTTGAAATTAGCATCATATTGATTTGGATCTTTAATGCAAGATAAAACAGAAGGAAACAGGATTGAAATGTATAAGCTGCAGGCTAACATTAAAATGACAGAATTACAATCCAATTCGAAGAAGAAAAAAAATATTTGCATCATGAAAATTGACTCACGCATGCACTTTCCAGATATATTGTCAAAACCAAACAAACATTACTCTTCTTCTCTGTACTCAGCTGGGTAATGGAGCATATCCTACTCTCTGACGTGATTTTGTGATGATTCCTCGTGTTTTTGTAAGGCCAGTCAACATTTTGTGACTTTCTCCAGCTGCATGCGAATGAAAATTCATTCTCCAGCGGCAAGGCCTTTGTATTTCTCCTCTTTATGTTTCTTTAAGGCTCGATAGGGGATTCAGGGTTAGCCACATGCATCTTTGCAAAGTGCTGTGGTGGGGGTGTGCTGCTAAATATAAAACTGCATATTCACACAGTCCACTGAGCAAAAAGAGCTCATTACAGCACACAAAACAATAGGTGCTCTGTGGTTTGGGTGAGCGTTGTCTGAAGGTAAAAAAGACAGAGAGAAAATGAAAAGCAGGCACAACTCAGTTCATATTTGAAGTGACAGTCGGTTAAAGGAACTCGTACTATTAGAACTGAAAGTGCAGCAGTCACAGAGTGTTTCCATTATAGTATACTTAAAAAACACCCAGAACATGTCTAAGTGCAACGCTGCAGAATTTGGAAATTAAAGGGGTCCTATAATGCCCTTTTCAGGAGATGTAAAATAAAAGTTTTAGCTCAAAATACCACAGATATTTTGTTTTATAGCATGTTAAAATTGTCACTTTTTGAGAGTGAGCAAAACGCGCCTTTTTGTGTGTGTCCCTTTAAATGCAAATGAGTTGCTGCTCAGAGGGCGGAGTTTCAAGAGCTCATGTGTGTTAGAAGCTCAGATTAACTCATGCAGACACACACTGAGAATTTCAAAAACGTTTAGCCTTTTAAGCCTTTTAAACTGGAGTCGGACAAAGATGGAGAGACCCAAGAAGAAGTGACAACATGTAGAATGCAACAGGATGTTTCTGAATGGTTAGTAGATTAATTTATGTAGCTGATGTGGAGTTAACTATCTTCTAGTCATTGATTAGCATATTCTGTCATGATAATCTATAAAACGTGTTCCCGGGGACAGGGTTTATGTAAATTTATGGTAGTGATGTCACTAACTCAGGAAGAAGCTCACTGTAGTCCCTACCAGCCGTTGGTTGTAGTCCTTAAAAAGCGATTTCTGTAAAAGAAAATATCTCCCATTGCTTTGAACGTCGTAACTTTGCAGATGTTGTTTATGCTCAAACAGCAACATTACTCACTAACAAAGTAAAAAAAAAGTGAAATCATAATCAACCACCCCTTTAAGTGGCCAACAATACATCCTGTTGCTTGTCGCTTGTTGTGGCTGGATAGAACAGAAACAATATCGTTGGAATCACTTTCAGAACTATTTTTAACTATTAACCAGCTGATGAATGATAATCTTGCTTTAAAGGGTCATGAAACCCCCGTTCAGCTCCAGTTCTCTCACCACGGTTGAAAAAATGCTACATAAGTGGGGGTGGCCAGCTGTGGAGTGGATGGGGGAAACAGGAGACCGACAACACAGAAACTTGTGTCATTGTGACAACTCTCATTGTGAAAAGCATCAAAGCTTCCCACAAATATAATACAGTTTTGTACCCTAAAAATCCAGAGTTCTGGCGAGTTCACAAATTTAATTTGCTCTGCGAGTTACTCTGGCGTCGAGTAATGATGCTCATTAAATATGCCCTTGTATACGAGCTGCACCAATCACAGCGGGTTATCTGATATAGGCGGGCCAGAGACGAGCTAAACAGAAGACGACAGCGCTGTGACGTCGAAGTCATTAGTAAACATTGCAAGATGGCTATGGATGAACACCAGTTGTTTGAAACGGCTTTGGCCGTTACAGTGAACGAGTTAGACTTGGCTTTTTATCTAAAAGAGGAACAGAAGACGCCGCTCGAATCCTTCCTTTGCAAGAAGGGCGTTTTTGCTGTTTTGCCGACCGGATACGGCAAGAGTCTAATCTACCAGTTAGCTCCGCTGATAGCTAAGCGTATGGGGCTTGATTGCGTGCAGTGAGATTTTCAAATGCATGCTTGGTGCCGCCCCTCGAGCTGGACGATTTTCATTAGTCGATGCCAGACCATTAATCTTTCAGATTTGGGTCTGGATTTCCAGGCTAACAGTTTTGTAAGTTCACAGTAAATTACACAAATACATAGGGTAACATGGGGTAAGATGGCCCCCATCTTAATTTTTTTCTCCTGACCATAGATGAGGCAAAATCTTATATCAGCACTTTTGATGAATGGCTATGCTATTTTTCATTTTGTCATTTCATCTGAATATCAACATTCGTAAGATTTAGTCAGCCGAATTGGTCTAATTTTGTGTCTCTGGAAATTAGTGATCTATGACGTTATATTACCAGGGCTGCCAACTCTCACGCATTGAGCGTGAGACTCACGCATTTGTCACTTTTCACACGCGCTCACGCCACACATCCATTTTCTCACGCACAGAAAAATTGCAGAGCAAAGAGGTACTTTTAATATTAAACTAATTCTCAGCTCTTAGATTCCGTCAATTTTATTATGAAATTCAGACAAAAATACGTTTGGCGCTTGTAAATGTGACGTGACAGATCGCTGAGCGCCTCAGTTCAAGTGCACGTTGAAGTCAAGTGCTCGGTTCGATCATCTGTTACTTTTTTATTTAAAGATGCAGTACAACTTATACATACTATCGACCAATTAGTGTTTTTCAACCACGGGAAGAGGTCAATATATAACAGCAGGAGAACAATTATGTCACATAACGTTACATTTACCTGAGGAAAGCCATTTAATGACCATAGCATGTTAATTGAATAGAAAAAATAGCTAGAGAGGAGATTTTGCTGAGCACTATATTACATATTTATTATATTTTTACTTATGTCATTAAATAATTGTTTTATACAAAAACTGCATTACATTTAATTTAATTTAATTTGTTATTTTTAAACTTTATTAATACCAGCAGATTGGGCCCTCTATGTTTACAACATTAGGTGAGATTATTATTTTTTATTACTTTTAGATTAATTTTTGTCAAGCAATAATAAAAACGGTATCCTACCAGTCATTGTACAATGTAAACATTGTAACATGTTGTCACTAAACTTCATAAAAATCTCACTCCAAGCTAAACCCGAAAGTTGGCAGCCCTGTATTACGTTGAAAATCAGAGTGTTTTTTGTTTCGTTTTTTTATCTATTTGTTTATGGGGTTTTTTTTGGACACATTAATGTTTTTAGATTTGTGAAGTAAAAGTTATTATTTGATTTATTTGTTAAGTAAAAAGATAAAATTAGACCCTTGGGGTAAGATAAAAAAAAAAGGGTTCCAGTGCCTGAAATTTAAAAATCATTTCATCCAGAAATCTGTATTTAACCTCAGAACGATCTCAAGGCAAAAAGAGGTCCTTTTGTGGTCATTAAAGTCTGATTTTGTGGTGGCTGTGCTTTAAAATGAAATTACTATAACCTTAATTCAAGTGATGAAGGATTTTGAAAGTCTGACAGTAACCAGTGTTGAGGTCTACTGTAAGGTTAACTTTGCCTGGTTTAAATATCTGGGTGGGGGTTAGGGGTATTTAAAACTTATTACATTTTAAATAGTCAAGTCAAGTCAAGTCAAGTTTATTTATATAGCGCTTTTCACAATACAGATTGTATCAAAGCAGCTTCACAGTATTACATTAAAATAATACATCAATGTTTATTTCTAGTGGAAAACGTCCACGTTTGGTAATGCTGATCAATAGTATTGTTGATTGATTAATTAAATTAAATATCCCCAAATATCCCCAACTGAGCAAGCCAAAGGCAACAGTGGCAAGGAACCGAAAAACTCCATCAGGTGACCTAATGGAGAAAAAAAAACCTTGGGAGAACCCAGGCTCAGTCGGGGGCCAGTTCTCCTCTGGCACTTATGAGCTAGAGGCCGGATTGTAGTTTGAACTGTAAGATTATATGAATGCCTGGCTGAAGAGATGCGACTTTAATCTAGTGTTAAACTGGGAGAGCGAGTCTGAGCAACGAACAGCATCAGGAAGACTATTCCAGAGTTTTGGAGCAAATGTGAAAATGCTCTTCCTCCTTTGTATGGAGTTAATTTGATTACAATCGATTGACAGCTCCATTTTTATTGTTTTTCTCCTTAGGGATGTCAATTTACATAAATTTCCATAATCGATCATTAAATTAACAATCAATTACTCTATTAATTAACAAGTTAACTTAACAAGTGCTTTTAAGTTTGCTGACATATTAGAAGTGCTCTATTTTCATAGCGTGACAAATAACTGCTTTACCTGAAAATCTGTATTATCATCGTACATAACAGACTTGTTCAATATATCGTTATAAGTTCTCAACTAGTAGAATACAACAAGCACATTTATTTCAATTAGAGACCAAACTATATACCAAGCATGTGACTTCCAGGACTTCCAGGATCCAATTGCGTTGAGATCTTGACACATTTTTTCCAACCTCACGTGAAAACTCAACCAATGGAAACTGGATCTCAGGTGTGTGTGGGTATAGTGGGTAAGCATGATGTGCAGAGACCAATCAGACAGCTGAAGCGCACTTGCATTGGTTTGATCGTTCAGGAGTGCGTTTCCCAAAAGCATCGTTAGCCAACTATGGTCGCAAGTTCCGTCGTTATCACCATAGTTCAACGAGTCAGTGTTTCCCGAAATCATTGTTCAGATGAACATTCGCAAACAGCATCGCACAGTTGTGTAGTTGGAACGACAGCTCTCGACCTGTGGTTAGAAGAAGAGTTTCTAGATTGCATGACTTGTGGACTTAATAAATCCTTATCTTGAGCAAAATAAGCAAGCTGACATTCAGTGCAACCTGTGTCTTTTATTAGAATACATACAAATGTCATTTACATCTGTTGGTTTGTCAAGAGATTTAAAGCACCGTTTCTGAAGAGTGCGCATGTGTGAACCTGCTCTACTATGTAAGAACGAGCCTATGATTGAAACTTGAAATAAAGCAAAATAACTGAGAAAAATGAGAAATAATCCTCAGATGTCACGACGTCATGAACCAGCGTGGTTGAACGACCCATTTGAAAATATGGTTTCCGGAAACAGTCGTGACTAGCTAGCTGATTTCTTCAATGATGCATCGCACTACGGTAGTGAAGCAGCGAGTTACGTCGTTTTACAGGAAACACACCCCAGACAGGTCTTGATTTACCATAGAAAAAGAACGCACAGCTGAAATAGATATAAAATCACCTGTTTGATTGGTTAATTATGTTTTGAAATAAACGGCTAGCCTACCTAATTAATTGCATGGCTTGAAGACATCATTTCATTTCAGGAGACTATATATACAGTAAGTACGGCGTGCTCGCTTCAGTTTTCCTTGCGTATCTGCGCACGTCAAAACTACACACTCTAATGAAGTTTTATTGATTAAATTATTATTGACGATTAATCAATCACAGATTAATCATTAGCATCCCTACTTCTTATATTTAATGCATGCTTCTTATTGCTATCAAGTAAGCACTCCCTTAAGTAAGATTCTCATTAGCATTCAGCTATTAGTGCCTGGGTAAGTAAACACTGAACTAAATCTGCAAATGGTATATGTGCAGCTTAAAATGAGAGAAAAAAGGACAGAAATGTATTCCGACTGCCTCATCGAAACACCCACTCATGCCTTGGAGCACACAGCTCTCTCCTGCCTCTCTTTTGACAGCATCAAAAGGTTATTCAGAACATCTCTTCTCCAGCGAGTGCACACTTTCTGTCTGCAAGCTACACAAGGGCTCTTTTATTTACAATACACTCCTGCACCTCAAGGCCAGCGCTCATGCTGAATATCCAGGCTACTCCATCCCGAACGCTGTACCTCAGAAAACACAAATAAACGCGGCACCTCCTCCCACACATCTCGCCGAGAACATCGGCGTGGACCTCCGCACCACTTCCCCAGGTGCTTTTAACTCCTGTAAGATGCAGATGTGAAGCGCTGCTAAACTCCCCGCTCGCTCGTGTTATACTGAGAACTTCTCTCGAAAACATTCTCTTGTGTCAGCTGGAACAATCTCTATCTTGATTGCGCCAGTCAGGGCATTCACAGAGAAGGGTGAGGAATTGATTAAAAGCTCATTATTAATGCTATGTTTGCTTTAATTGGGAGCCATGGCAGAGCCGAACCCATGCAGATAACAGGGTTGCTGTTGGCGACGAATCCGAAGATAATTGTGTGATCGTACTGAGGAGTATTCTGGGACAGAAAGGACTTCATTGTTACCTGAGTTTGTTTATTAGCTAAGCCATTAGTGTAGCTGGACTTTGTGTTTGTTCATCACTGTTTATCTTGCTTAAGATTAGAAATGTGAACAATAATGCTAAGTATTAAACACACAGGATGCTCAGAACACCTTAGCAGCTGTAAAGCAATGTCTTGCCACCCACCCACAACACCCTATCATCACGGCGGTGCGTTTGGCAAGCAACACTCACATCTTCTTCAGAGTTATTTTTGCAATTCTGTTTGGTTCCACTAGTGCTGGAGAAATTACACACTTGAACTCATAATAATAATAAGCTCAATTCATTTGTTGGAGCCCAATTCACATACGTACGCACTATAGCCACTTGTTAAAGGTTTGGGACTGAGTGTGTTAGCTTGTGGTGCCATCAGCCAATCAGAATCATCGTGACATCATTTTCCTGCTTCTCCAGAGTGATTAGTTGCACGGCATTTACATCACATGTGATTGCTGAAAACAAAAGTACCTGAAACTGAGTGAAAGATGGCAGTGAGGAGAGTGTCCACCTCCTCCACCAGCTGAGAAACTGTCATAGAGACGAACGGCAATGTGAATAGAGAGATTTCAAGGTTGTTTTTGACCTTCTTGATACATACATACTGTACTAGCAGGACTTGACATTAACTTGTTTGCACACCAGCCACTGTGGATAGTGGTTTTACAAAGTTACTAGCCACTCAGTATTTCCACTGTGTTCTGGTAACACTTTATAATAACTGCATGCTATAAATTTAGTTAAGCATTAGTAAATAGTTAATTCATCATTTATAAAGCATTAATAGACATTAATAAGCAGTTTATAAATAAAACTAGAAATGCTTAATTCTTAATTTATAAGCATATATATTATGTGTTTAATAGTTGTATTTTCATAAATTAAAAAATAATAAATTGAACATTAATAAAGTTTTACATTATTTACAAACCAGTTATTTAGGAGTTTTCAGTTGTTCATGAGATCATTTTGAAGTGCAAGTAAACGATTTATAAACTATTTAAATGTACATTTATACATACTATTTAGACATCTAGTAATAGTTACTGTTAATAAATGCTTTATTAGCATGTATTCTTACTGTAATTCATGGTTAATTCAGGCAGTTATAAAACATTTAGTAGTTGTCAGTTATTTGTGTGAGCTCATCTAAAGTAAGGACTTTTCATGCCTCGTAAAGCTTTTACAAAAGAGATGTAAAGGCTCAGTTATCTTCTAAACAGAAAAAGGAAACAAACACAACACAGAGTGATACAGAACATAGAAATATTTATTTCAAGATGCAAAAAAAAGAAACTGTACAACTGGTAACTTGATATAAAATGAAAAATAAACCTCTTCAATGTCATAGAAAATAAGAATTCCTGCAGTCCTCCAGAACACATTACTGTGCCGTAATATGAAACCAAGGCTCTGCAATCTGATAAAAATACACATTTCTGTAAAGTGTAAACATTGCTGAATAAAAATTTACCATTGCCAAAACTGGATTGCAGGAGTGCCACTATAAATATATATAAAACAATAATAATATAATCAAATATTTCAAAGTGTCAAAACTACCTCAGCACTAACTTTAAAACATAGGAGAACAGCAGTGCAGAAGATAACTGAGCCTTCAAATCTCCTTTCTAAAAGATTTATGAGGCATAAATAGTCACAAATAGTTAACTGACAAATAACTACCTGAACAAATCATGAATTACAGTAAGAATACATGTTAATAAAGCATTTATTAACACACAGAGTAACTATTATTATATGTCTGAATAATAATATGTATTTAAACAGTTTATTAATCATTTATTTACACTTTCTAAGTGATCTTATGAACCACTGACAACTCCTAAATAACCGGTTTGTAAATAATGAAATACTTCATTTAGAAATGATAAATTGATCATTAATTAAGTATCAAAACACAATTATTAAACACATTATAGATATGCTTATAAATTAAGAATACTGCATTTATAACTGTATTTATAAACTGCTTGTTAATGTCTATTAATGCTTTATAAATGATGAATTAACTGTTTACTAATGCTTAACTAATGATTAATAGCGTGCAGTTATTATAAAGTGTTACCTTCTTTTGTTCTAAAATTAACATTATGTCACATACAATATCACACTCGTTTACGTCACAGACCTATAATGGTAAAGTAAGACAGGTGTGTGTGTGTGTGTGCGTGTGTGTGTGTG
>FLSR01000076.1:55277-122774 GCA_900092035.1 Leuciscus waleckii
AGGAATTAATCAATCATTAATGAATTAATGGATAAAAACAGCATGCAATATATATATACAGTATATACAGTACAAATATATATAATATCCAGCATTTAACACATTATTCCTATTCATTTTTTGTTCATCCAAGCATAACAATCCATCTCTTCCACTTTTTTTTGTCATTAAATACAACACATAGCCATTGTATCAAACCTTGTCACACATAAGCAGGCTTTATGTAAGAATCCAATATCCTTAACTGCCATTGCAAGATGTCTGCTGCTATTTCAGAGCTGTCTGTTGAATGCTGATTTGCTAATAGGTTTGGAGTAATGTGTGCCAATCAGACTGAAGGGACACACAGTACAATTTCTAATTGGCACTAAGACGCAAACTGCTATATATCTGACCATATTTAGGCCTTTATAATTACGAAGTTAGGTTATGCAAACAACTATGTCACTAGAGTCATTGTTATTCTACAAACAATTAAAAGCATTTAAAATTGTACTAATACAGTGCTTTAGTTTAATACTCCCTGGCGATTCTACTTGTAGTGGAGAGATTACATCCCCTTACGACACATGCGAACGAGTGATGATTGAAAAGAAGCGACGTCTAAATGACATACCACCTCACCTCTTTCATTAGCCATGACAACCTTTTCTCCCCTCAATTAACCACGCCGTATCTAACAATACCCACGTCGCTGGACGGACCCGAGGGCCCACGGAGAACACACGAGTGCTTGTCACCTCGCAGGCGCTCGACTCTACCCACAGAACCAGCCAGCCTGTAGGTGTGATATCCATGGTGATCAGATGGAGGTGTAATGCTTATAATACTAATCTTAGATCCTGGCGGCTGGCTTGATCTGTTGTGAAGGGATGACTCAGATGCATAATTGATTGTAATAGAGAGCAAGGAGCAGAGGAGAAGGGTCAGAGCACTGCTGCTTTACACAGACAGGTCCATTTGAATGGTGATATAGTGGAGATCACAAGTGTCTGATGAATCATGTTGATTTAATCAGAAGGAGCTAGCACAGAGGTTTAGCTACAAGCTTTTGCCTTTTTACCAAAATAAATATAATGCAATCTAAACCATGGACAAAAGCTATCCGTTAGCGTTCCTATTCATCTCAGCTGTAGTTGTTTGACTGGTTCATTCAGGCCTTGAAGTATGGAACATACAGTAGATCAACACTCAACACTTTTTTGAGGCATGTGACTCATCTCTCTGAAGTCGCAGGGAAATTATGTCCCGACCATGCTGATTGGCTGATGGCACTATGAGAATGAGCACAGCCAAAAACACTCCACTGCTGCTGTAACTCTTCGCTCTAGGCTAGCAAATGAGCTAAGGACAGCAATGACAGGAGACAGGGGAACATTTTCATTCAGGGAAAATCCATTTCCCTCCAAATAAACTGGTCACTGGTATGGTGGCTCTCTTCAAAGCAAGAAGGTTCCCGGTTCGAGACTCCAGGAGTCCTTTCTGCATGGGGTTTGCATGCTCTGCCCATGTCAGTGTGGGTTTCCCACACACAGTCTAAATACATGCATGTTAGCTGGATTGGACATGCCAAATTGGCTGTAGGTGTAAATGTGTGTGTGTGTGAGAGAGTCCAAAACCATGCAATGGGGATGATTGGGAAAAGACCTGGCAACCAACCCCAGAAAAAACATTCCAAGAAAATTCATGGACAGTCTGAGCCGGATGCAACTGTAATGGTTAATGAGAGAGAGATAGATAACCTTAGTAAACTCATCAACATTCTTCATTTCCATCCCCTGGTTACAGCATCTTCCAGTAGACTAAGAGCTAAAGCTAACCAACCAGCCAAATCGTGACCAAATGCTGAATCAGTGCAAATCATCAAACTATTTAGCAGAATTTCCATCTGACTGGATATATAATGAGCATTGTGTCAGAGTAAAGTTGTGGCACTGACCGAGGCGAATATCAGGAATTTGATTTTACCCTAAAAAAGGGGGCTGATCTGATCTTAGCACACCTGTTGCATCTCCACAATAATGCTTAAATGGTAGGGTGTTGGTATAAAAAAGAAATCATTAGTAATAGTAATAATTATACCTTAATTAGCCTGAATCAACTTCCTCACAACTACATTTAAATGATATTATATTATATTATTATATTATATTATATTATATTATATTATATTATATTATATTATATTATATTATATTATATTATATTATATTATATTATATTATATTATATTATATTATATTATATTATATTATATTATATTATATTATATTATATTATATTATATTATATTATATTATATTATATTATATTATATTATATTATATTATATTATATTATATTATATTATATTATATTATATTATATTATATTATATTATATTATATTATATTATATTACAGGTCTGTTGAATGCTTTAATCTGATTGGTTGACAAAGATTCTCAGGAGTCCAATTATTTTCTGGGAAACGCACGGCTAAAGTAGATCCAGGCAGATCTTGACCATGTTACATGTCCATATCACTTCGCCAAATGATTTCAGCTATTTCAAAGGTCCTTTACAGCAAATTATTTCCTTGTTTTTTGGAAATAATGATAAGCAGAATAATTGACTCCGGTCCGTTGCATTTTGAGAAAATAATGCCCACCCGAGGTGTTCGTTGTTGTAAAACGTATTCCAATAATATATACAACTTACAAATATATTTTTTTACATAAAAAATAAATAAAAAATAATCAGCATTCAGTGATATGGCTTCTCTGTCATGTGTCTGTTTAGCCTGGCACGGCCCGTTTAAAGCTCTGGCTCGCACTGGCCCGACAGTGGAAACGCGGCTAATGCCTACAACTAACGCAACGATTAAGTGATGCACCATCTTGACAGGATTGAAAACGTGGGAAATAATGAGCTTCCAGATCCGGCAGACAAGTGTGCGCATGTCACAAAATGATTTCGATTGAAAGCGTCAGCACATGTAAACACCAGATCGGTTTAGATAACATCCCATGTAAACAGTCAACCGGAATCCGTCAATCAGAACGATCTTAATCAGAATAGCAAAAAAGTGTGCATGTAAATGGGGCTAGTGTCTGAAGCACTGTGAAATCACTCCAATCCTTTTGGACGACAGAGGTCAGGTGACAAAGAATAGTGCGTCATCAAGACCATTAAAGGGCACCTACTTCATTAAATCCTCAGATTATAATTGTCTGAAGAAACCTTGCAGGCACACTTGAAGTGTCTCGTTCCCATTTCAGGGAACCGGGTTAACCCTGAGATGTTTCTTTTTGGGCAACATCATCTCTTTCTCTCCTAATTCTACAAGAAACGTCTCAGGGTTAAGCATGTAATCCGGTTCCCTGAGATGGGAATGAGACGCTGCATTATTGTGTTGATGCTATGGGAACACAATACCCACGCCACCATATTGAGAGGATGCCTTCACCCCAGGTTGTGAAAAGTATACAAAAAGTACAAAACTGTAAATGCAGAAATGACTCAACCTTAAATGACTTGAGATCCTGGGGTTGAGCCCACATCCATATTATAAAACCTGATGAATGAGTGCGGAGAGGACCAGCCTGCCACAGCCCAAACATCTTGCAAAGGTACACCTTAGATAGCGCCTAAGAATCAGCACACTGACGGAGGTGAAGCATACCAAGCACCTCATAGACAAAAAAATTGCATCTACAATACAATGGAAAGGAAAGGAACAGTTGATCAGATTTACTCCTCACTTCCGATTGGTCAGCATGAATCCTTAGTGCCCTGACTGGACATAAGAGGTGAAGCCTCTCCTGCTCCGGCAAGTTAAACAGTGGTGGGGAGAAGGCTAGAAGAATGACCAGATGAATGATTGACAAATGCACCTTCGGAAAGTGCCTTATATGTGCTTGGTGCAATATACATTTTGACCAGTCCAAGGGCACAATCTAAGCATGGGACAAGGCCTGCCAATCTACTACTCTTTTAAGCAAAGTTAATGCCAGTGACAGAGACAACTTGAGAGTCAGAAATGTCTCTGAGGCTGACTCCAATGGCTCAAACGCAGCCTCTAATAAACCTTTCAGGACTACAGAACGATCCCAAGAAGAAAACTTGCGGTCTACAGATGGGCCTAAGCTGTCTGTCACCGCATAGAAAACAAGATACTAGGGGATGCTTCCCCTCAGAAGCTCCATCAATGTGAATACGACAAGTCAAAACACTGGTCGCGTACACATTAAGAGTAGCAGGTGATAGTCCTGCTGAAAGATGCTCCTGCAAGAACTCCAGCACTGAGCCGGGCAGTGTACTGGGTCAAGAGATCCACCTCAGGCATAAAGTTTCCTTGTGGAGGGAGCTCTAGCATTTAGGATGGTCTCAACAACCTTAGTTGAGAGACTGGAATCTATGAGCTGGTACACTATAGGGGTCAGACACACAGCTTACAAATCTCGAGCCAGGGGTGGAGATTTGCCCCGCGCCTGGGACAAAAGGTCCCTCCTGGTTGGGTTCTCAAAAGGAGCTGGAGGTGTGAGGGTGAACCAGAGGGGGATAGTGGGTCGACTCTACTGAGGCGATCAGGTCCACTTCTGGTCTGTCGTACCTCTGCCAATTCAATTGCATCGCATATTCAAAACACCCTGGAATATAGACTGCACCCAATAAGAGCAGTCTTTCCTTGCTGGATCTAGAGCAGGATCTGCTGTGCAAACCTGAATAGGGGGCGCAAACACAGCCCACCCTTGAGATTACCAATATGTTGTCCAAACAGACCAACACGTGAAGCATCTGCGCGCAACCCTTATGGTATGCGTCCTCGATGCGCACTTTTGCCGAGCTCGCATAGCAGACTTCTTCCTGACAGTCAAAGCAGCGTTACATCACGAAAGTGCGGACTCGTAGGAAGACCACGAGTGCTTAGGGTGCCATTTGGGACAGGGCCTTAATCAACTCAGCCTGCAGTCCCCATGATCAAAGCTGTCACACTGCCTTAAGCAAATGTGGAACCCGAACCACGAGGCGCAGATGTCGACTCTCACCCCTTGAGAAGAGAGACGGGAGCGGAGCTTCCTTATTGTGAAAGCTCTGAAGACAAATAAGCTGGGGATTCTGTGACGTAGGTGCCCTTTTATGGTCTTGTTGATGTGCTTCGTCACCTGACATCTGTAGTCCAATAAGAGTGGAGTGATATCACCAGCCACCGGTTCACGCTGAAGGCGTTCCAATAGTGTCAACACAATAATATAGCATCAATGTTCCCTCATATGGGAACTTTTTTTCTGCACAGTTGTGTAAAGTTGAGCGAGGTGAATATCAGGTATTGTTTTTTTTTAAGTCACTCTCTAAGGAAATGTATTTATCACTTTACTGAATCAAGGTAAAATTTTGTTGTTAAAGTGACAAAGGTTTTAGATGTTAACCTGCAAGAAATGTCAATGTCATTTATGGTGGTTCTCATAATTTCACCTCACATCCCATCTGAATAGCTAAGTAATGCCAAAAGGAAATTAAAATGACTGTATATACTTTCTAAATGTTCATTCCTAGTCGTATTTAGAAATAATTATAATTCACATCACAAATCCCTCCCAAAAAACTGGTTTAAGTGGCTCTATTCCATTCATTCTCATTGGATAAAATTAAGTCCCGCCCTACAAGTTTCCTTGCTGAATATTCCATTTCACTCTGACATATATAGAGTTGTGAACGCAGTTTAACATAGACTTCAAATTGTACCCCTCCCTCGTACAGCATGAAACGCAAAGCATGTGTGTGTACCCACCATTCCTTAATCAGTTCTGGAGATTCATGCTGTCATACTGAGGAGTGTAGTCACATGACCAAGTCTGTGTTGGCCCTGGGGGCCTGTAAGTGTGTCAGTCTGCTCAGCTGATAACACAGAAGCCTCTGTCACACTTCTGCAAAGAGCGTTTGCAATGAAACCAAATCGCATGAGGAGTGTTGTGACAGACCTCAGTGTGGCGTTTAAAGACTGTCCAAGCGGTTATTTCTGTAAGTGTGTCACGGCTACTCTAGTGTCCTGACATATTTCAATAACTATAATCTCACGGTATTTCTCAATAATGCAATTTTGTATGCAGCAGATAACACAACACGATTTAGGAAGTTCAGTGCTCACTTCAGGAAGTTGCAATTTAGTTGATGGTGTGCAATTGCATGGCTTTCGATGTCATGGGTAAACAAACTCTTCAGGAAACTTGCTCTTATGTGTGTAGCCGAGCACTTGACATCAACCTTACCGGCCTGGTAGAGGGAAAAAAAGGAGTAATTGGCTCTTTCCACTGTTAAATGTCACTGGGCTCCGCTGATGTAGAGGGGCTTGAGCCAACTGTCTCTTTGAATGAGCTGTTTTGCCCTGTCATTACATCCCACAGTTTTCCAGAGCATGTTTTTCAACTCAAGATGTGGGGTAATGTGAATGAATGGTCCTGACACATCTGGGCCATCACCACGACAAGCAAAGATTAAAAAGTCTCACCTTTTCAGAGGATGCTGGCAACATAAACATCAGTGTTACTTTCTATCATCCAACCCAACCACATTGGTCCATAAACTACCATAAATATACAGTCGGTAATAGTACTAAATTGTTAATGGGTTAATGACATATAGAGGTACAAAACTTGTAAATTGAAGAAAAATTAAATTAATGTGGAAAGGAAATTGCTATGGGATATCATTTTAGTATACAATATTATCTCTTGTCACAGGTTTAGTATGCAGAACTACTGTCCAAGCCATATGTTAACTTCCTAAAGAGTGTAAATACTGTGAATCTGTGGCACAATTCAGTTAAAATAAAACACTGTTTAAATGTACCAACCAGGGGTGTGTTTCCCGAACAACGACGTAACTCGCTGCTTAACCACCATAGTCCGATGCATCGTTGAAGAAATCAACTAGCTAGTCACGACTGTTTCCCGAAACTGTATTGTCGCAAAGTGGTCGTTCAACCACGTTGGTTTATGACGTCTTTTACAGTTACACCGCAACCTTTTACAGTTCCTCCTGAACCTAAACAAAGAGCTTATGCTGCATTCACGCCATAACTACTGTAATTTTGAAGAGATGGAAACCTGTCATCTTATATTCGAAGCGGTTCGTGACTCGAATTTATGCGCTTCAATAGCAACACTATCAATGCTGAAATAAATCTGTAGCAGTCAGGTGGTACAGGTCAGTGCTCTTTAAACGTGAAGTAAGTAACTTTTTTACCTTAACCGAACAGCTTCGGAGTCATTGGAATAGTTATATGACTTTTTTCGGGTTGAATGGTGGTCGTCTCGCACCCCCCAAGCGCCTGTGAGCCGAAAAACCACCCTTGCAACTCAGCGTCAGGAAATATCGCGTGATATCAGGTCTCGCGATGTAACAAATTGCTTTACGGCAAAAAAATCTGCTAAAATTCTGTCATTATTGCACTCCCTCACCCTGTTCGAACCCGATTGAAGAAGACGTTTCAAAGAATGTCCCATCTGGTTTGATGTCGTTGATCTACTAGCCTCTGGTATCTGAGAGTCGCCAACGAGTTTTTCGACAGTGTTGTCAAATATCTATCCTGAAGCTGTGGGGGGAGCTCTAGAGAGAAACCTGCGAGCAAAAAGCGAGAATGCAGCGAAGAAATCCCGAAGCTACTGAGCCCTGCTTTAAATGACTCCAAAAAATAGGCCTACAAAGTGGCATGAACATTAGGAAATAAATGTATTTTCCTTGTACATTTCGTAATTGTTTTTAAACACTGATGTTAAAATCGTTGATATGACAATGATGAAAAAATGTCATTTTATTGCCATGTCATTAAAAAGTCAAAATATACTATTTATTTGATGGGTCTATAGGGGTCTTCTCTGTGACATAATGTCCTGTTTTATGGTTGGCTTGTCGCATGACAACAATATATTAATATTTATAATACAGGATTATGTTATTAATTTGAATCCAGAAATGTAAAAACATGTTCATCATTAAATATTCTGTTCATTTTAGATCTGTACACACACACACAAATGAGTTTCTTTTTTTATTAATCTTGGTTCTGTCAGGATTATTCAGTTATTTGTTTGTTTAGTTTCATTTTCATGGACATTTAGTTTGCTCCTCTTGGTTTACTGTTGTCTCTGTTTCCACTGTCATTAGTTACTATGGTAATTGATGTGATCATGACACCTGTTAGTCCTTTAGTTCGTTATCTGTGTATATGTACTGTAAGTTCCTCATTTCCCTGCCTTCAGAGTCGGTTATTATTTGTGTTTGAGCTTGTGCTTGACACGCTGTTACGTTGCTGTTATGTTGCCATCGTCTCTGTGAGTAAATTGATTATTAAATACTTTTGTTTTTGGGACATTCAGAATCTTTGAATCTGACTGAATGTAACAGGTTAATTCAGCATCATGTTTTGGTCAATGTGAAAGATGATGTTTAATAATCTTATCAAGCACATACTGCGCAAGGGTAAAAAGAGCTGTCTTAAGAAAGGAAAGTGTCATTAGGTTTTCATGTTCTACTAATTGCTTTATTTTATGTATTGATTTATTTATTTTTTAGCAATTATACAACTTTGCCAGCATACATAAACTCACATAAAGTGGTAAAGACTTTTAGAAAATTTCAACTGGTTGATTATTTAGATAAATTCCTAATGTACATTGTCCATTATCACTATTTGCTTCACTATTTCTACGAAGCTGCTTTGAAACAATGTGTATTGTAAATTGTTTAAATGAACCCTATTCTGCTTTTTCAGATATTAGCTTCCATGCATTGTGTATATAGCTTTTTGTAAGGTAAAATGTCTGCAAAGATTTAAAGATTAAAGTACAGATAAATGGAGTTATTGTCTCCCAACATAAAGAATTGATTCTGAACTGCCTGAAACCAGTCATCAGGAATTCCAGTCTCACTTCCTGTTCCAAACATATCTAGGTTTGTAACACATTTGCATAATGGCTGCCTATAGTTTTCATTGGCTGTCCGTGAACAACGTCTACTTTGATCCTCAAACACTGAAGTTGTTGCTGAAACTGGAAGAGTTTCTGGTTCATGTTGATCATGTCAAGAAGATGCTGTTTTCTGCGCTGCGAAAACAAATACATTTTGCATTCACTTCAAAAGGATGAGGATCTGCGCTGGAATTGAAACGGTAAAACCGATGCCATCGTTAATGTTCGTGTCACTGTGTATCACAATCACAACAGACTGGGCCATCTGACCAATCAGAGCAGAGCAGGTTCTTTGAAAGGAGGGGTTAAGAGAAACCGAATCCTTTACTGAACCGTTTCAGACACTGTGAGAAAAGAGGTAATGCATGTAAACCTATTGTAGACCTTCAAAACAAAATTAGGAACCCAGCTGGAGTTTAACCCAATGCATTGGGTTAAAATAACATGATATTATAATATGCTATTTTATTATAATAGCATAATAAAATAGCATTTCCCACTAGATGAATTACAGGTATTCTTCATTGGTCGATAGAACTTTTCTTTTATGATACCAGAGTTCTTTTCATTAGACTGTAAATAATTCATAAAACATATGTATTTATATATCTTCAAATCTAATCAATTTTTCTTTATTGCCTTAGTGCAGCAATGAAACTCTAACCTTTAATGATTATGGGATCAGTTTTTATATGATGAGGATGGTAAGGCGAATGACCTAAGTGTTCATTAAGTAGATGACAATGATGACAGTCCCAGAAAAATCAATGCAGGGGTCTCATTCGCTTCTCCACGCGACACATTAATGTATGAAAGAGTGTGTGCTGGACCCTCACCTTCATGACCACCAAGACATCACCTGTAAATGCATATCATTCAATAAACAACCAGCCATGTTCAGAAGCTTCACGGTTTGTTTTCACACAGACAAAAGAATCTCTACTGTAGGGTTTGTTTATTAGTTTTACTGAACCATTTTGTAAAACTGTACATGGTCTTAGGAGATGTTGGGGAATTAACTTCTCTGCTTTGAAATTAACTACATCTTCTTTATTACTCATTTTGGTGAGCACATTGATTGCAGAATAGCTGTTGAAGGGAACTTGCAATGACGTTTCCCTTTGCAATGCTGCACTCGGGGCACAAGCCAATTTTAGTGTCAATAGCTAAAGCCTTGTCTGTCTGCAGTGCAATTAAAAACTCAATTTTGGTAGAGCTTTGCAGCCCACGATAAATGGAACTGTCATCCTTGAATTGTTCTTCCGACTGACAAAAATACACGGAGGAGCACTCAAAGAGTCTCAAATAATGTTTATAGAGTATACATGAAATTGTAATTCTATATTACAGATGAATGTGTAAATATAGCTTTGCAATGTTTAGTTCTTTATGTATTGGTTGGGACAGAGCAAAGTTGCATGCAGTTATACAGACTTACACAGCAGTCACTCACTCAAGTAAATACACAGTATTGAACACAGTAATACATAAAGTTGGGAAACTGTTTCACTTCATTAATCAACGATAGCCTATAGGAAATCGCATTTTATTTGACAGTAAAATATGTTCAGCACCATGGACAGCAGCCCTGCTCAATAATAGCTGCAGTGTATAAGGGTCGAAGTAACAATATATCTCTCTCTCTCTGCTGAGTCCATATGCATTCGTTCATTCACTTAATTTGGGATTATGTTTAGTAGTTTCTCCTAAGGTGGCGTTCACAGTACGCGTCTGCCGTGTTTTAATTCGGGTTGAAAGAAACTAGTGATCTGTGCAAACGCGCGTCAAACGGCCGTTGCGTTGCGTCTCCGTGGTTTGCGCGTTGGTGTCGCGTTTTTAGACGGCGTGTCCACAGCTCAACTTTTAAAACACTCATCGAAACCGCGTGTTATTCATTTAAACGGAATAACGCGTGCGAATCAAATATGATCTCACGCCGTTGTTCATCCAATCGCTTTCAATGACGCTATAACAAAGCGATCGATGGAGCTTTATTTAAGAGGCTACGTGTTACCCGTCATCGCCTTCACAAAACAATATCATACAGTCTTCCATCCTCGTGACACCTGATCTGCAGTTCAATGAAACAAACTTTGAGTTCGCGAGAGCGCAGAACTGCAGTGTTGGTCGCGTCACTGGCTATACATTGAGCGTTAGAAAATGAACACACCTAATACTACATCAAAACGTTGTGTTTTTAATTAAGGTAATTGCATGTGTTAAATAAACTGCATGAACCCTTGACATGCTCTGCTGAGGTCATTTATCATGACATTGGTCGCCTTGAGGCTTGACGCTTCCTTTTGATAATTTCATGATCATGATGCATGTTCTCATGAATAGTGAGAATAACCTCACGTAGGATGTATCACATTTCTTACCTAGTCATGGTTTTATCTTTAAACAGTAAAGCATAATTCTGCAACACATGACCAACACCAGATGGGTTACATCACAATACATCATATTCTTTAAAAGTTTGCGTCAGTCGGTGAGAATACAATAACATCAACCTTACGGTTACAACGTTTTTGAAATCATGTATAATGCGCATTAAAACGCATTTCCTTTATTTTATTAATGTTTAAGTAGCCTATTATAATGCATTATAAACGTGTTACGGTCATTCGTTAAAAAATCATATTATAATGCATTTTAATAAGCTTTATAATGCATGCACTAATTATATACAGGCTTCATAGAAAGTGTTACCGAATCTCCTTCTTCTTCAACGTCAGTTCAAGTTTGATCAATATCGCCCTGCTGGTCCAATTGGAGGAGCCGCTCGCGCTCACTCTGAATATGATGCTCTCAGTCGCCTCGACCATCTTCAGCACCAGTCCCTCTCCATCTCTCTCTCTCTCTCTCTCTCTCTCTCTCTCTCTCTCTCCTCTCTCTCTCTCTCTCCTCTCTCTCTCTCTCTCTCTCTCTCTCTCTCAGTCTGTCTTTCTCTCTCTCTCTCCCCACATGCAGAAGAATTGTTCTCCATGAGTCGCTCCGCTTCACTCACGGCTGGATTTGTGCGTTTATGATTCTCCTCAAACAGTTCGTTTTATGAGGCTTGATTTTTTTTTGAGGCAGGAGATAAAATGGCTCAAAGCGCGCTGCTTTTTTTGTTATGGCTATTCGGCACATCTCTCGCTGGCTTTCCCAATCAGATCAACATCGGTGAGTCCGTTCGGATACGCTTGCCGCCTTTTAGCGCTATTTGTGTGTCGATGTTTGGTTTCGATGAATATGCGTATATACATGGGTTAAACGAAGACGTATTGCTTGCTGTATTGAGTGCACCACTAATACAATCCAAGGAATCAGCACAAATGATACCAAACACAATAGGCAGAACTAATAAAACGATTATGATTGTTTATGCGAGATGTTTAGGTTTATATTAATCTGCATGCATGTCAGCTATCAATCTCTTTTCATAAACTTGAGAGAAAGTTCCTTCCTACGAATGGATCCATGAATGTGTCTAAAAGGATCTGACACTCTATAGTGCTGATTTAAGCCAGTTGTTTTATATCCATACAGTCTTTGTATGCATGAAATGTGTGCATCATCTTTGATTCATTGCTGTTTGGTCTTCATAAAGGTGGACTCTTCATGCGTTCCACCGTGCAAGAACACAGCGCTTTCAGATTCGCTGTGCAGCTCTACAACACCAACCAGAACACGACTGAGAAACCCTTCCATCTCAATTACAACGTAGATAACCTGGAGTCATCCAACAGTTTCTCTGTCACTCATGCATGTGAGTACTATGAGCTTTATTGCTTCAACGCTGCAACATATCACTGACTGAACGAGACGGAGGAATAATTCTGTGTTAATTATCATCCTTGTCCGTTGGTAATAAAGCAGTCACTACTGTGATAGATTTCAGCTCAGTGCAGCATTAGATCTAGTGGGAACCACTGTATCTAATAGGGGTTCTGCAGTGAAGAGTTTCTATTACCCCATATATTATCTCATAATCTTTACTGTAATGATCCAGTTAGTGCACAACCTACTAACATCATGCCTCACTGTGGAGCTCAAATGAAATGTATTGGTACTGATGGAATAGCTTAATAATGATAATAATAACATACAGTAGCACAAAGCATAATAAGAGCGAGGCATACAGTGACAGAGAATATAAGAGCAAAACAGAAGCCAGAGTGTGTGATAACACTCAGAGATGTGTTTGGAGTTGGGATAGGGTGGAGAGGTCAGGGAGGGACCGTGGGAGAGGATTTCATAGTTTCATGTCTATAAGCAACAGAATGGAACAGAACTGAAACTTCTGATATTTATCAAAATTCTTGCTTTTCCCTTCAGTCGCCGTGGATGGCTTCACCGTTACGCTTGCTTAGTACATGACAAGTCGTTTTGTGTTCCTGCTTTTGATGTTTTTGTGATCGAATCGCTTTGTAATTATGACAGTTCTTTTGCGGCATCCATGCTTGTCCAGTCTGATTTGCAAGTGAAAGTGTTGCAATAAGAGGATGAGCATTCGGTGATAGAAGTGCTTTGTGGGCACAGTCTGTCAGTATTTCTGAGTCAAAATCACTTTGAATTCAAAAGCAAGTTCCCTTGGCAACGCTGAATAACCCCAGCACTGTAGAAGTACAGATAGGTGTGAGAAAGATGGCATGCAAGATTACACAACCTGAGAATTTCATGGAATTGTTGGAGAGACAGAAACAAAATATTGTGTTATTTGAGAATTTTGTTATTAATATTTCCCACCAGACTTTCAACACTCACTATTATATATACTAGCAATTATATACTACACATATATATATATATATATATATATATATATATATATATATATATATATATATATATATATATATATATATATATATAGAGAGAGAGAGAGAGAGAGTAATGGAATTCAGTGTGCACAGAATTATCCTCTGGCAAAGTGGTTGGAACTGATCTAGGTGAAATGGGATGGCATTTCTATAACATCAAAAAGGAAGACACTTTGCTGGATTCAGTAAAGCCAGGATAAAAACAGGATGAAAATAATCCCAAAAACATAAGCAGTGACACAAATGAACTTTTCCGTTAAGGGATGATATTTAGAAGTATTTACACAGACTGTTTAACTATGGATGCATTTACAGAGCAATTACAGCCGCATAAATAATAATGCGCAATTATGTTTTTAAATATAAAATATATTTAATATAGAAATATGAACTGTTGGAAAATATGAAACTTAAAAATATATATATATATATATATATTTTTAAATATGAAACTAAAACCACCAGTAAGTGGCAGCAAGCCACTGTTGAGTCATTGATTTATTCATGCATTTGATTCATTCAAAACGGCTGATTTATTGAGGAACAAAACACAATTATCTGTTGATTGAATTATTTATTTATTTTGTGGGCAAAATAGAGCAAAAACAGTTGACATCGACAATATTGTGTATAAGTGCTTAATATTAGCCTACATATTTATTCATATATTTATTAATAATATACCATAGGATAAAGTTTAACATTGTGATGATCTTAAAAGGAGGACAAATGACCATTTCCATGGGCTAGTCATTTCCATTGGCTAATACATTTAGAAATAGCTATACATTGGTAGATTTATCAAGTTGTCCAATATATACACAAACAATTTTCAAAGATTTTTTTTAAATATTTAAATATTTTTGTTAATAGGCAAGGTCTACAAATGTCAGATCGACCAAAATCACACTTTGTAGCATATGAGCTTTAAAGGAACAGTTCATCTAAAAATGAAAAATTTGTCATCACTTACTCCCCCTCAAGTTGTTTCAAACCTGTATGAGTTTCTTTCTTCTGCTGAACACAAAAGATGATATTTTGAAGAATCTCGGAAACCAAACAGTTGGACCCCATTGACTTCCATAGTATGGAAAAAAATACAACCTTCATTTGTGTTTAAATTCATACAGGTTTGGAACAACTTGGGGTTAGTATATTATGACATATTTTCATTTTTGGGCGAACTAAGTAGATGAGAAATACAGATGTCTGCCGTCTGACAACTGCGTGATATCCAGCAAGCCCTTATACTGTGAATGTATATATGTAATATTTGTACTTGTCTGAGCACAGATACTCACATATATACTCCAGCAGTTGCTTTACTCAAGCGTTGACTCCAGTGCTGTTGTGATGTGGTAACCTCAGCAGCCGTGTGGATTTCTAAAGCTCTCCTCAACCTCTGCAGTGTGGTCTCATTAACAAACAGACCTCATATTGCTTCACTGCACTGACTGCCATTGGGATCTACACATAGGCAACCAATCAAACCCAAGTGTCAAGCTGGGGTGGGTTTGTGGTAAAGGAGGCACGGATCTCTGCGTTACGGTGTGACGGTAGCGGCGATCACGTACTAATGAGGTGTCTGCACTGATAAGAGCACAGGCGTTAAGAAAATGAGTGAATAAATAAATAATAGATTACATTGTTCTAGCAACAGCACAAGTCCCTGCATTGAAGATGCATAGTGTTGGGGGAGAAGGAAGATGGATATTAGCAATCCTAATAAATCGAGGGGCACAGTAGTCCTAAGAGAATCCCTTACAAAGCATCCAGAAAATGATTCAGGACTGTCTATAATGCCGTATGCAAATGACAGTGTCATTTTCAAACATGTAAAGGTGTTAGCTGCCATTTTGAGTAAAATGAATGTATTTTGGTTGATTTAGCAATGACTTAAAACCAAATAATTTAGATGTTCTCTTTTTTGAGGCTGCCATTGTGAATATCAATTGATCCAGCACAGCATCTTACGTTTTTGTTTTGTTTTTCACACACACAAAAAATAATCACTTTTACATATGCCATGAAAAGTTCATGTGACCAGTTGACCTATTGGATAATCATTGACATTGACTGTTTGGTTAATGATTATTAGCCTCATACAAAAGCACATGCCCTGTAGCCACTGTAAATGTTAGTAGTTGTGTTTTTGTAAATGTCAGTCTCTTAATTAGAGGTATCCATATGACATTTTAGATGGAACACAAATTCATATTTAATGTTAGAACAACTGATGGTTCCAGCTTATTTTGATATATCCCTTTAGACATTCTACTAATTATAAGTAACTTTGGATCTACAGTCCATGTCAACTAACTCAAATTTAAAGTATTAGTAGATTGTTAGGTGTTAGGGTTCGGGTTAGTAGAATAAGTTGACGTAGTTGCAAAGTGACTTATAGTCAGTAGAATGTCTGTTAGGTAGCATCACAATAAAGGTGTTAGCAGATATTATAAGTGTTAGCAAAATTCACTTTTACATGGTGTTTGAACATAAATGTGTGTTGGCAGTGTGTGTACACAACCACCCTATAATGGTAAAAATCCACCCACTACTGCTGACAGACTCCGCCCTATTAGCATAGACCCCGCCCTCAGTGAGCTGTACACAGTCCGCCATGTTTATCTCCTCGCCAGAGCATTTAACAGCAGCACTCAAGTGCTTTTCTTTGGTTGTTTGATTCATATTAACAGCATATATAGCAGTATGTCCTGTATATTACTCTGCTGTCACTTTAATACACAGATCTAATGTGATTTTTTTCCCTTCTGATTACATTCACAGACATAACCGACTGTGTTGATGTGAACTTTGTGTGTTTTTTAAATAACCTTGAGAATATTTGATAGTTTAAGCACAATAAGACCTGAAAGAGAACTTAGTTTAATACTTGCTTCAGTGCTCAGAAATCCATATATCAGAAGTTTAGACTGATAAACACCTACATATAATAAACTTTCATGATGATGAAGAACTGCAATGTCACGTGATAGAGATAATAATCAAAACCAAACAGATGTTTCGTTTTTGGCGTGGAGTATCTGAGGCATGAGCTGTACAGGCTCCGCCCTCTTCTGGATATGGGGCGGGGAGAAGCATCTCATTTCATTTAAACAGCATGTTATTCCTTCCACTCAAAAATTATCTGTGAGGTATTTTGACCTGAAACTTCACAGACACATTCTGGGGACACCTGAGACTGATATTACAGTACATCTTGTAAAAAGGGGCATAATAGGTTCCCTTTAAGCAGACAGGCTAACACTCTAATGACAGATGAAATGTAGTTGCAAAATGACTTACAGTTAGAAGAATGTGTAAAGTGGACCATTGAAATAAAGCGCTACCCAAATGATTTTCTACAACCACTGAGAAACTGTGCAAAGAGAAGAAGTGTTTCCATTACTCCTCAAACGTGACAGCTACACTTTTCGTTTTGCATTTCAAAAGCGGCATGAAAGATCTGAAGCCCGCTGAATAAAATCTTCAAATCGTTGCGGCGCTGAGTGTGTTTAGATGACGCCATGTGCTAAAGTTGTCACAGTCGTTTCTAAGTGTTTTCCTTTTACCCTTGTGGAGATTTGTTTAACAGCAAATCAAAAATGCACTGAGGAAGCACGGAGAAATGGCCCTATTTGGATGGGAAAAGTTTAAATGCTGCTTCCAAAATGTGTCATATTCAGCTGAATTAGTGCAATGGCAACTAGATTTGTACATTTTCCAAAGAAAAATGCATTAGTATGCAGTTGCTAGGGTGTTCTGGGTGGTTACTTGGTGGTAAGCTAGAAGGCCCTCGTGTTATATGAGCAGCAGTAATGCTTGCTTTAACTCATTATCAGTGTGAATTATTTTTGCTCTTGCCTTCACATGAGGAGCAGAAGCTTGCAATGTATTCACCATCTATTCTTCTCAAAAAATGCCTTACCTAGTTTCATGCATAATAGGTTCCTAGTATAATTTCTTGGTTCACTTGTCTTGAATGTGATACTGAATTGGAAATATGTGTAATAAAGATCCACAGTGAGACATAAAGCTTTACGAATAGCAAATCAGTGGAACATTTCTTTAGACTCCATGAAACATGTTTCAATATTTCATTTTTCGCTTGCTTTTCATGCTGGTTGCTCTTATAAAATCAGCGCATATTAATTTAATTTCGTCACATGGGAGTAGATGTCTTTTAAGGTGAATCTATTTAAGGGAAGCGATGTTCCTCCAAGGCTGAAGAAGCGTCACATGTCTCTCCCTGTAAACCTTCATTAGGAACAGCAGCCCAGCAGCCCACATTCACAGCAGGCCTGGAACGCAAACAAACTTTCAACACAAAATCATTTGTTCTTTCCTTGTTACTAGCTTGGATTCAAGTAAACAAGACCTTACCAGCGTATTTCTGCCTATTCGGTTGATCGGATGTCGCCCCAAAAGAGCTCCTCTTTACTGTAAATTCAATACACTTGGACAATCAAAGTGGAAAAGGAATGCATGGGAAGAAGTTGCTTAGCAAGTTGTTGTTTTTGGTTTTTATCAATTATTATTTTTTGTCTATCTGATATGAGTACTGGCATTGAAAAGCAATTGTGTTGTTCAACTGCTTTGTTGTCAGGTTATCAATCAATAATTTAGGTAATTGCTGTTTACAAAGTGACAATGAAGGAAACCAACGTTTATGAATGACTGAGCAAAGTAATGAGACTGCTTCTCAAATTGTTCAAGTTGATTGTACTCTGAGATTACATTTTTGGCTGTACAATTGGTTTTGCTTCTAATGATGTTGAAGTTATACATAGTCTGGGGACGTTTTGATGAGATTTCCAGTTTCTTTATCTTGGAAGAAATATCATTCTGGGATAGGTCATGTTTCACCACAAAACCAAAAGAAAATTAGTATGCATAATAAAAATGATTATGTAATATATAGAAAGTACATTTTTAGTCCCCTTGATATTTTGGTATTATGACTGTTATTTTATTTTCATGACAGATAAGTGCATGTCTCCCCAAATTCCCATAAAAAAAAAAAAAAAAAACGTTATATATGAAGACTTCAGATGCAAAAGCCTCTAAGTGCCATCTGAAATTTTCTTCTAGAATGATCATTTTTATCAAGCTCGTAGTAATTTCACTTTATGACAATTAATAGGTAATTTTCATGCCATTAAAGTGAAATAACTGAACATAAATATACAAGTTTCAGATGGCACTTAGAGGCTTTTGCATCTGAAGTCTTCATATATACTAACCGGCCACTTTATTAGGTACACCAGTTCAACTGCTTGTTAATGCAAATATCTAATCAGACAATCACATGGCAGCAACTCAATGCATCTAGACATGTATAGACATTATCAAGATGATCTGCTGAAGTTCAAACTGAGCATCAGAGTGGGGAAGGAAGGTAATTCAAGTGACTTTGAAAGTGGCAAACACAATGCCCAGCCAAAAAAGAGTCTCTTTGGATTTAAATAGGCAAATGCTTAAGAGTCTATGATTGGATCATTATGTTTCTAGCTTGTTATATATTTGGCAGCAGTTCTTCTAAACCTAATTGATGGAGTATATAGCTTTGTCAATACAAGATGTTGACCAAAAACTGATGCACCTTTTAATGGAATTAACATTTATTTCCATCAAGAGGTTCATCAATTTTTGGTCAAGATCTTGTATTGTCCAGCACATCCCAAAGACTCTCAATGAATTTATGCTCAGGACTTCCTATATGTGAAAATGATACTTCATGTTCCTCCCAACCATTCTTTCTCAATCTGAGCCTGATGAATCTTGATATTGTCATCCTGGAATATGGCCATGATGTGTCTTCCTACATGTTTTTTTAAGAAATGAAAAGCTACACACTCCATCAATTAGGGTTAGAAGAACTGTTGCCAAACATATAACATGCTAGAAACATAATAATCACTGCAATATTGATCCAGACTCAGTCATAGACTCTTAAGCATTTGCCTATTTAAATCCAAACAGCCACTTTTTTATTTTATTTTATTTTGTCTGGACAATATATAGTTTCTTATTTGTATAGTGAAACCTGAACTTCTAAAACAGATTGACAAGGAAAGAAACTGGCATTCATTGTGACTGTACAATCCTCTCTTGTATCTTATTTTACACATTATATTAAGGTGTCCTTGTGCAGTGTAATTATACATGAACAGAAGATATACTTTTGAACCAGCACCGTAATGGTCAAATAGAGCTGCTTGTACACCAAAGACAGCCCTGTCAGAACTGTCTGCCACACAAGCACAATGAAATGGCCATCCGCTGCAAAATGTTCTGGCAGAAATGCAGGGCTCACAAAAATAATAGAATAAATAGACTCAGAATGACATTTCACCTCTACCTCCTATTGACGGAGTCACTGAAGTGCGTTGAGCACAACAAAGTACAGAGATTGCTAGAGCCCGAGATAAGAGGCATATTTGCCATAGGGAATCAGCTGTGATGTGTACTGTGAAGACAGTATGCGCAATATGGCAACTGCGACGGCAAAGCAAACAGCACATTTAAGCATGTTTTGTTTGCATTAATTCAGTACCCGAGTACATTCCGCATTCTGTCACTCCTCCCGGTAATGAGATATGAATCTTCCCAGACAGCATACATTATTTTCGGGGAGAGCGGAACGTCTTTATATTTGCAGAATGCAGCATATTTGAGATTTTAACATATTGCACTTAATAGACCACATCTGTTGCAATTGCAAATATTTACATTTTGTCTTAGAAGATTTTATCTTGTGTTTTTTGGCCAGTCACAAGTTTGTGTTTGTTTTGCCACGGTGAATCTAATCCTTTGTTTGTTTGCTGCCAATTTGAGTCTTAAGCAAGCCTCAGTTTAGCAGCGGAGCTATGGAAAAATGTGGAGTGTTTTGCATTGTTTTGTGCTACTCGTGGTGGATGTATCTGCCAAGACGCATGAATGTTCCTCCCAGTCGCTGATTTGCGTTTGGGACATGGTTTTGCTTTTGTACCTCGTAGTTTTTGTAGAGCGCTTTTGGGTTTTAACTGTGGTTTTCTCTGGATGTGTTTAGTAGAAATCGCTTTAAAAATGTGTTTACATGTTAGATAAAGAGAGATTTTTACCCTCCAAAAATAACTTCTCTGAGAATGTAAAACTAACTCTGAATGCTATTTCACTGAGATTTCGATTTCCGTTGTGCATTGTTAACAGCTGCACTCCTCAGAAAACTCTTTTAGCTTGAAATTAGACATGTAGCTAAATCATGAGGTGGAATCCATTCTCTTGATTGGAATATGAATCAAGTTGTCCTACCACTGCTTATAAAATTGCCATTCTGTGATGGGATCGATACAGCCAAACTGATTTCAAATTGCTGTGCCTTGTTATGCCTTGTTCTTCTCTGAGTAAATAAACACAGGATCACTGAGATTGGAATTTTATGAGATGTGCATTTTCTATTTGGCAAAAATGTTTTGCTTATCATGTCTGGGCTGGCACTGCTTGTGATAAGACAGAGCTAATAGCCTCCCGGTACGTTTGACTGAGTCAAAGTCCATTTGAGTTTTGTTTAGTCAATTAACCTAGCTAAACTTGTGGTATTTTGCAGGAAAAAAACAGAGGCATTTCTCTGTCATGTCTGTTTGGGTTTTGGTTCCTGTTTATTGGGTAATGTTCATGTCATGTGATTCCCTGTTTCCCTCAAATGGTTCCTTTGTTTCATGTGTTATGTTTTCATTGGTTTGTCTTGTCAGGTGATTCTCCGTTCTGTCTTGTCATTGGTTTATCATCTTGATTACCCTCGAGTGTATCTTGTTAGGCATTAGTTATTGACTGTGTCCGAAATCACATTCTCTCTTGAGTAGGTACTTATTTTGAACAAGTAATTACTTCATGAGCGTTAAACGAGTATGTTCTATAGTATGAGTGTGTGTAGTATGAATGTAATCTGAATGTACAACAACCGCCTTGTTGTCATTATCACATGACCTACCGGCGTCAGTTGTGTTGCTGTGTTGTGGTACTGTTTTATGAGTACCGTGAATTCGGATATAGTTTTTTTCACCTGCTATATAGTAGGGAAGTATGCGATTTTGGATACAGCCTTTGTGTATTTAAGGTGCTTTTTTCCATGATGCTGTCCGTGGCTTTTAAGGACTGCGACATGGGCATTCCAGTCCAGTTCTGTGATGGCTGTGTCTTCAGGCTCATACATCAGCAATTCTGCGTGACCTCCTGTATCAGATGATTGCGCACTGATGGCGCACACCCTTACCGAAGTTCAGTCACTATTTGATTGTTTTCGAACTGCAGCTTCTAGGTTTGGGCTCACTGTCAGTCTAAAGAAGACAGAAGTCACGCTTCAAGCGGTGAACAAGTTAAACTCCAATCCACCGGAAATGACTGCAGGTTAGACAGTGCTGACAGCCGTTGGCAAATTCTGCTAGCATTCTCGCAGCTGATACGACAGCGGACTCCGACATCAGTGCCCGCATCGCAAAAGCTAGTTTTGCCATCGGTCGACTGTCCAAGAGAATATGGGATGAGCACGGCATTCGGCTGGACACAAAAGTGGCAGTATATAAGGCAGTCATCCTCACAGTGCTGTTGTATGGATCTGAGTCCTGGACCATTTATCGCCGGCAGATTACCAAACTTGATCAGTTCCATATGCGCTGTCTCCGTCGTATTGCACATGTCAATTGGCAGGATAAAGACCCAAATACTGAGGTAATTCAGACCTGTGGCATCACAGGTATTGAGGCCTTCCTGCTTGCTGCGCAGAATCGCTGGTCTGGACATGTTGTACGCATGGCATATTCACGCCCGCCGAAGCAGGTTCTTTATGGCCAGCTCCAGAGTGGCATGTGCTCTTGAGGAGGGCAACTAAAACGCTACAAGGACGGCCTCAAAGCCAGTTTGAAACTATGCGACATGGACCCAAATGACCTTGAAGAGATGCTTGCAGACAGGACATCATGGCGAGCACAGTGCCATACTGCCATACACTCCTTTGAGTTCAGCCGCATCACTACTGCAGTGGACAAACGAAGACGCCTTAACAACATCTATAACAACATCCAGCCAGTTTGCGTGCGACGCCTGTGGCCGGCCATGTGCGTTAAGGATCGGCCTCTATTCACATCGTAGGACGAGATCTGTCGTGTCGACAGCTCAGACCATTCATATTTAAGGTGCATTCACTCCACGTCATTATTCCTGTAGTTACGAGATTCAACTCTGCAGATTCATATTGGCATTGAAGTGTTGGCATAGAAATGCATAATTCCCAGTCGAAGAACGTAAGAAATAACGAAATAACGGTAACTACGGCATGGCGTGAACGCAGCATTATTGTTACGTTCAGGTGTGTGTTGGTTGAGGCACAGATGAAGCAAGATCCAGTTGCAGCACACTTTATTAATTAGATTCTAAACTTGAACAAACTAGGACAAGAACACAGGACTCAGGAACAGAACACCCGAACGACAGCGTAACTGTAGACACGAAAACAGTCAAACAAGAACTCACAAAGACAGGGCTGAAACACAGGGCTTAAATACAGGGCTAAACGAGCTAGACAGGATAACAAGGGGGAATGGTTAATGGGAAACACCTGGGATGACTAATAGACAGACAGGGAACCACTAAACATGACAGGACACAAAACCACATCGTGACAGTTATAGCCCTCGTGTTTCCTTAGTGCCTTGTCTAGCTTTGTTTGTGTCACGCTGCTGTCGGCGAGTCTCTTGTTTTTGATGCTAAAATATTTTTTCTTAAAGTCAGCATCAAATCAAAATGTCATAACTACCGTGAATTCGGACATACTTCTTTAGTCTCATACTGTTTTTTGTCTACTATATAGTAGGGAAGTATGCGATTACGCATGCAGCCTGTGACTCTGTAGTGCATCCAATGGCATGAGTTTTTTTGACCGACCAATGGCGGAATGAGGATGTGTTTAGGAAGACTGTTCTAAACACAAATTTTGGTTTGAAAATGAATTTAGCAGTTCTGTTTTGGTGATGCACATAAATTTCACACTTCAATTAATTTCAGAACATCAGTCTTTAGAAGTTTATTCCTTCTTCCCTGCATTACTGTGACTTAGCACATTGCACAATAAAGTGATTTTGAAGCCACTCTGTTAAATTAATTAGTGACACTAGCTAAACAATATTTGAGCATGCTAATCCTCCAGGCAGGACTTTGAATGTTCAATACATTTTCTTGTCCAGGACTATGACAGATGTCTACTTTGAAGTATGGTTGGGGTGAAAGGGAGGGGATGGTGGTAGCTCCCTAATTACTTCTGTTTTCCCATTATGCCATTCAAGGCTTGAAGTCGCAGGTACATTTAGACGAGCAGTTCAAAGCCAGAGAAGCAACATGAAAAGACCGTGGGTGCAGCGTTTCTTTTCTGATGGCCACAGCTGAATTAAAGCTGAGTATGTCTTCCTCCTCGCAGCACGATAGAACAGTGAGACCAAAGCAGGTTTTTGTTCTCTTCATGAGCTTACTTTTCTTGATTTTTGTTGAAGAAAGAATTTGCATTCCTAGGCCCTTTAATCTCGTCTCTCTGTCTGCACAAAGTTGCCCATCTTTCATTCTGTCATTAGGCTAATGGTGTGCATCTCCTCTGCCAAGATTTTACATGTGCCTAGCCCCTTTTTTATGGGACCCACCAGTTTCGTACACACCCTGCTAGCAGATGGGTTATTTGGCCACGTCGCTTTGCAGTCTGCTGTTTTACTTTTCGGGGGAAAAAAAAGAAAAAAAACCTACAACAAAGCTTGGTTTTATATTATTCACATTAGCTTCCCAAAGTTTAAGGGAGTGTTCACAATTCCTTCCTGAAAAATCTAGCTGGTGGACCAGCAAAGTCACGCTGTTCTCAAGCAAAACTCTCCAGCGCTCCTGCTTCCAGTGCTGGGGACCTTGAAAACCAGCAACCAGCATCTGAACATACCTCATGTACCTACCAGCAGTTTTCAGCAGGGTTTGTTCAATTAAAACAAACTCTGGTGCGATTGCTCTGTTAGTGCTCTTGTTCATTTGCATAATAAATGCTGCCATTCCAACATTGGTGCGCATCAAACAAGTGGACCATTTCGAAATGAACTCTGGTAAGGTTTGAATAAAATATAAATGCAACAGACCACGGATAAAAGGACAGAATTCTCAAGCATACTTGATGGTTTTCACAATTATGGCATTGAAGAACCAATTTTGGTTCCCCAAAAAAACCTTTCAGTGATTAGTTATTTTATATATTATATATATATATTAGGGCTGGGAATCGCTAAAAAAAACAAAACTAATTAAATGCACAATTTGCTGTAATTAATTGCATTTCCCCCAAGCTTGTAATCATCAATATTTAAACTTAGAATAACCTAATTAATAGCCCTGTATTAAAATAATATAAAAAATATCAATATATTATTCTGTTTCAATAATCAATCAACATAATCAATTTAACTTTTTTTTTTTTTTTTTTTACTAATTATTAAAATAAAATATAGTCCTACAACTAATTATAAAAATAAAATATAGTCCTACAAAGCTATTATTACCAGAGCATGTGATCAGAGCAGGTCATTTTACCATTGTTGCCCAGCATGACTATACCAGCTCAGTAGGGCTATTGCAAACAGAAGTCTAGCCTACTATAGAGAAATTTCACATTATTTGAGCGGACTTTGCTTTTCCAGTGCGTGATCGGTACATGATTGTGTTTGGGCCGTTAACGACAGAGCAGAACGCGCAGCGCAAACACGGAGCGGCGCAGCAGCGCGCCGACACACACACACACACACACGGAATAGAAAAGACCCGCTCATGAAAGCTGCGCGAGAATGAAACCTGATCGTCGAACACGGAGGGGCGGGACGGCATATTTTCGGCCTTTTCAATAGCAGCCGCAACAGGAAGTCATTCAAATGAGGCAAAAAAAAAAAGTGCTGCGTTAACAACACTGGAGCAAGACAAAATCTGCCTTTTGGAACCAGATAGTGTAGTTACAGTCTCTACCTGCAGGGGCGAATCTGAGCAGAACTGTGTGCGAGATAGCTTTACTGTTTCTTTCAAGTGATATGAAGCTAAATATTTTTGTTAGCTTGCGTGTTTCCTGGAAATCAAACGGTTGCCAGTAGCGCTACAGGAACACACATTATTTGTGGTGTGAAAGGTGTGATTTTTAAGAATGTTTGACAAACTCTTAATCTCTCATGAATGGCAAGATGTTCCTTCACTGTCAGTCGGCAGGACAGCACAGCTTGTACGACGATCAAACTCTCAGCTGCAAAGAGCATATGTAATGACAGTTGAAAGATGAAAGACTCGACTTGTTCTGCCTTTTCTTTCTAGCTGTCTCTCGCTTTTACATGAAATTGTGAAGTCATGTATGACTTTCTCTGACAGATGCCCTTGACAGTCCATGGTATGGTCTTGGCCCAGCACTGTTCTCATTAGCCAGAGCATCGGTCCACTGGAGGCGTTTTGTCAGGTCATTCTGCCCCTCGCAATCTAAAGCCAAAAAAAGCAACTTCTGCCAGGGTCTGCCGTCAGAATGGTGGTGTCCGGCATTGCTGGAGTCGGGGGAGATCTGTCAAATGAGAGGGAGGATGTCTTCAGGGCAAGTGGACAGTTGCTGTCCCACCATGAATCAACTGTTCCAGCATTATGAAGGAAGAGCTACTCTTACAGAGAATGCTTCTCAAACATATACACAAATACTCTTCATCTACTGGGGAGAAAGTTTCTCCTCTGCTTCTTTTTTGTTGAAAACCCTGCCTGGCACATGAATCTACTTAAAATATAGATTTCACAGTAAGATTTTTACTGGTCTGTAAGGGCAGGTGAGGCAGAGCCCCACCAAAATATACATTCAACAATAGACCTCTATACACTGAATTAATAATAAATTATAATGTCTTCAGCATTCTGTAACAAATATTTTTCAGATTTGCTAGACTATTTTAAGTCGTAAAGTGAGCATGATATATTAAACCTGACCACATCATGGATTTGGCAGGCATGTATTATTATGATACTAAGGGCCAGATTTACTTACTGCTTACACCAGCGCAAACCCTCTTTTAGCGTTAAAAAACTAGTGTCAGGAAAGACACGCAGTGAAAAGTTAGCGCTGAACAGGCTTGGACGGGGTTATTTTTGCGGCTGATCTTATATGCTCCCTTTCAGACACTAATTTTATTGGAGGATAGAATTTAAATGAATCATACAAGGTTTGCACTCGTTAATTTACTGGTGTTTGCGTCATTATTTACCGCCCCAAAAAGAACACTTCTTAAACCAGACGTGAATTTGTTCTGCTCTTGGTAGATGCGTTGGTCATTACATTTGCTGTACCAATTGTTATCAATTATGCATTAGAGGTCATAAATGGTCATTTTGATTTGTTAAATCAATATCTCTTCAGCCATATGCATGTATTGCTTATAGCAGTTTAGAATTATACTTAAAAAAAATATTGTTGCAGTGTTTTGCTAGAATGTAATATTAAAAAGGATATTTTTAAATATAATTATACATATATTATAAATAAATTGTTTACGTAAAAAAAATATGTATAATGAGCACATATTCATGATTTCTTAACATTTGCTTTCAGAAAATTGCATCCTATGTTTTCACTTTATTTAAATCCATCAATGATGCATAGAGACGTTCACTCCCAATACATGTTTATAAGATCACAACAAGACTATTAATAACAACATATTCACTTATTTGACAGAAATTAATCTTAATTACTAAAAAGTCAGTGTAACCATAATAAAATAACATGATAGCAATGTAGGCTGCATCTTTATAAATACATTAATGGAACCATATGACTGACTTATTAATACTCATAAATGGATTATGAGCATGCGCATTGAAAAACTAAATGCGTGACTTATAAGTAATTATAAAAATAATATAAATGTAACTATAACTGTTTTTATAATACAGAATTTTTTAATGAGTCTTTATACATATATTTATAAAATAGTAATACTTACTTATATAACTATAATTTATTATAAGCATGGTCTTCATGAATTTTTTTTTACCACATATCCAGTTAAGTATTATTGGTGGCAATAAATTAACCTTTTCATATCAATAACATACAAAGCAAATTGAGTGTACCATTCAGTGTGATTATCTGGCCACAATAATCACATCACACTTGCTTACCTGTGTATTGAGGCTTCATTCAATCTCACATGTGCTGATCAAATCACAGCCATCAGGAGATGATAGAAAAGACCTTCATCTGTCCTCATCTCCATGGATGTGCTTGAAGAGATTTGAAAGGAGGCTATGCAGACAAGTGCATTTGATATTCAGCTGAGAGAAACAGGATGGATCAAGGGCCCAGGGCGATTGGAATTCATTTGTATGCTTTAAGAGGGATGAAATCTTCAACACAGAATGGTCAAGGGTACAAATAATGTGCTTTGAAAGAGGATATAGACAGAACATTTAAAAAAAAGCTGTATATGAAGACTGGAGGCACAAAATGATAGTAAATCAACTGTTTAAAATAGCACTACATCTACTAATTATTGAATGATTTCTAGGGCAACCATCACAACTCCTCATACTTCCACACAGAACTTCTGAATCATTCGTAATACAGACATGGATGAAACCTCAAGTGCTGTGCTGATGAAAGGTGTTTCTAAGTCAAGGGTTTTCAACGTTTTTTTTTTTTTTTTAATGCCAAGGATGCCTTGTTATGATGATCCCCATGCAAGGGACCCCCCTCCAAACTATAAAGGCATCTATTTGTTTGTCCTGCACTGAATGAACAGACGATGACTGAGAGATTTTTAAAATGCACAAGATGACAGTAGGCTAGTTTAAGGACAGTGATGGGTTGCGTCCCAAATCACATACTCTCTTGAGTTGGTACTTATTTAAGTAATTACTTCACAACCACTAAAAAAAGCACGTTCTACACGTACTACATCCACCATGTTGTCATTATCACGTGACCCACCAGCATCAGTTGCGTCGCTTCACTGTCATTCATAAATCCTCTCCTGTGGCCTCATGGGATAGTAAAGTGTCCATCGTATGCACACTTCAGAATCTCACGGGAGGCAGTAGGTCATCCGAGTATCTTCTTTACTTCTTTTGTCACATACTGTTTATCACCTACTATATAATAGGAAAGTATACAATTTCGGATGCAGCCTTGGTTAAAGGATTAGTTCACCTCAAAATGAAAATTTCCTGATAATTTACTCACCCCAATGCCATCCAAGATGTTCCTGTCTTTCTTTCTTCAGTGGAAAAGAAATTAAGTTTTTTGAGGAAAACATTTCAGGATTTTTCTCCACACAATTGGCTTCAATGGCAACCAGAATGTGAAGTTCAAATCAATGCCATTTCAAAGGGCTCTGAGTGCTTCAAAGGGCTCTGCACGATCCCAGCTGAGGAATAGGGTCTTATCTGGTGAAACGATTGGTCATTGTCTAAAAATGTTTTAAATGTATATACTTTTTAACCACAATTGTTCGTCTTGTGCTGGTCTGCGACGCGCCACGCATTGCGTCATGACGTTGGAAAGGTCACGAGTCACGTCATCTTTCTAAGTCATTTGTCTGTGTACTGCGGTTCAAAAAGGTAGGGAAGGGCGAAAAATTCCATCTCATTTTCTCTTCCAACTTCAAAATCGTCCGACATCTTTGTTTTAATTTATTATTATTATTATTTTCTTCTTTTTTTTTTTTTTCGTGACCATTCCAACGTGATGACGTAATATGTGACGCGTCGCAGAAAAGCACAAGACGAACAATTGTGGTTAAAAAGTATATACATTTTTATTTATTTTTAGAAAATGACCGATCGTTTCACCAGATAAGACCCCATTCCTCAGCTGGGATCATGCAGAGCCCTTTGAAATGGCATTGATTTGAACTTCAACATTCTGGTTGCCATTGAAGTCCATTGTGTGTAGAAAAATCCTGAAATATTTTCTCAAAAAACGTAATTTCTTTTCCACTGAAGAAAGATAGACATGAACATCTTGGATGGCATTGGGGTGAGTAAATTATCAGGAAACTTTCATTTTGAGGTGAACTCATCCTTTAATAGTTGACATGGAAACAAACAAGATGACAATGGAAACAGGAACTGAAACCAGAAACTTCAAGACAAAAGAACATCAAATTAAAAGTAAATTAACACAGAGATACAGGGAATCGTGACATTGTTGATGCATACAGATTAATTTATTACAAAATGAGTAAAGAGAATAATACTATGCTTTTACTCAAAAACTAACTGTAAACCACTGTTGGGTGTTTTGTAATAACTTCCGATTGCGATCTAATGTGGATTTTGGTCATATGATGAGGCAGAAATATGTTTGTAGCATTTTACAATAAGTAATCGCTACACCTTCTTAGCATAAACATCCTTCATCTTATAAAAATAGCCCAAATCACATGAAAATCATAAACAGATCATATGCTGTCGTTATCTTATGTGTATTAGCTTCATGTTTCGTTTGTAGAAATGTTTCTCTGGGTTTGTTATGTACGGAACAGAATGTGGAAGTGTAGAGGAACAGGGCGGGTTATGAACACGTATTATAAGTGACATATGAGCAGCGAATGTCTGAGTAGATACTATCTCCCGTGGCCTCATGGGAAGTAGTAGGTCATCCGGAGACTTTTCGCATACTGTTTTTTTAATACTATGTATTCGGACACACTACCCTGTTGTTCGCCTTCTGTATAAGTAGGGAAAGTATTAGATTTTAGACGCAGTGAGGGAGACAGCACTGGAAGCTAACATGTTCACCAGATCACATAATTCAGTGGAAAATTAATATAAATGTTGATTCTGTCTAAAGACATACACTTAATTTAAATATACCCTAGCATTCACAAAGAGGCGCACATGCAAAGTCAATTACCACTTCTGTGGGGTGTAATGGAAAAGTAATATAACTAATAGTGTAACAGTAACAGTATTACTGTTGCCAGGAAGAAATAAGTAATGAACATTACTTTGTAATGGAATAACGAGTAATGAATAATGAATAATGAATTACATTCAAATGAGTCCAACACTAATGTAAATACAATAATTAATTAATTAATTGCATGATTTCGACTAGAAAGCAGCATAAAACAATTATTATATTTAGAATAATATCATACCATTTGTCACATTTTGGTTTTGATTTCGGTTCACGTTTATCCTTCATGTCTTTTATTTTGAAATTCTCAGTCATGTTTCCTGGTTTCTTGTCATGTGACTTCCTTGCCCTCATGTGACCATGTCTTGTTCTTCCCTTGTCATGTTATGATTGGTTGATCATCTTTATTGTTCACAGGTGTTTCTTGTCATTAGTCTTGTTGTATAAATACCCCTCATGTTCCCATTGTATCTTGTCTAGCTTGTCCATATAACCCATTGTTTGGTGAGTCTGTTTATGCAAGTTCCAGTAAGAATAGCCATGTTATAAGTGACTAGATGTAAAAAGATAGTGCCTTTAAAAAAAATCCTGTAGACTCACATTGATGGAGGGGCTTTTGATTTTCAACCACAAAACCCAAACAAAAAAAACGGTTAAAAACCATTCAGTTAGCAAAGCACCGGTGGCAAGTTGTGCATGGGCAGGTAAAGATCTAGTTTTTCATTATATTTACCTCATGCGATAAAGAAAAGTCAGCACATTTTAAAATAAATAAATAAAAAACTGAATCAATATGCTGGCACCATGTGGCAGGAAATATATGCAGATATATGCAGAGCATTATGCTGAAAAGGTCCCATAGAGACGGTCTTAGTTCGCAGTCATCAGGGACTGGTGGTCAGTCAGTGAAGTTGTTGGGGGTTTCCAAGGCCGTTTCCATGCTATGCAGGCAGGTTCAGATTTGAGGTCCCAAAGAGGCAGCGGGTCGGTCACATGGTGTGGGATGGACCCGTGTGATTCTTGTCAGTAAAGGGCACAGCAGTCAAGGCTTGCATTACTCCATGCCCTATCTCTCCAACAAAACAGCTTTAGCACTGTTGTGTTGTCGCTGTCCTTGGTCCTGAACGACTGCCCTTGCCAAAGAAACTTGATCCCACAGGCCTCGCCGTTACACCAGGACAATGACATCATCCTGTGGAGTCAGGCCAGTGTTATGAAATCCAGTTTAATTAAGGCTTTATTTCTCAAAGAACAGTACAAAACACGCCAAGAATCGAGCTCTGGAGAGATCCTGCGAGATAGCTTGGGGAAGACAGGGGGCAACAAACACTTCGCTCACTTGAAGGCAAATAAAACACAATGAATTTTTAATGGGAATATCAAAGGGAACCTGAGGAGTATAGTAGCGGTGTCTTATTTATCCTGGTATCACTGGTGCTCGCAGATGTTGTTTGATAAAACTGTAGCTTTCAAGTCTCTAGTTGTTTCAGGTGCTGCGTATGCTTCCATCCAGCTGAAGTAGCGCTTTGACCATTTTCAAACCAAGGGGACGTTTTGACAACGACGGCGCCGGTCTGGCGTCGAGCTCTTATTAGACAGAGCGCTGTTCTTATCTGCCGGTTGTTTTCCTGGGACCGTATTTCCAGACGTTCTTTTCCCATAAATCACTTTGAGGCAGAAACCAACAGATCTTGCCCTTGTTGTTATTGAAGATGATATCAACATGATGATATGACAAGAATGCACAGCTGACCATAAAACATCACCAGTAAACAGAAGGGGGAAATAAGTATAAGAGTAAATATTCCCACACTCTCATAAAATCTCATTTATGCTTTGAAAACGTTTATCTGCAGCACAAAGCTGCAGATGGTTTATGGTGAACCTTATGACACGCTCCTGGTGTGCACAATCACACAAATGAAAATGACTTGTTATTATGGACTGCTTATCACTCATGCGTCACAGCTGTGGAGGGAAAAATGGCCTTTGTGATTGTGACAAACCAGCGGTAGGGCTAGGACAAACAGTGATGGGAAAAACAGGACACGGCGTTCTTTCAAAGATTCATAGAATAGTTCAGAGAGAGTAAACCAAAGCAGAGACCGGGGAGTCTTCAACCTATTCATTAGCTGAGCCATTTAAAAATGAGCAACAGGGGCAAAATCTTTAGCATACTTGAGCTCAAGGCTCCTCAAGTGAAAAAGGAATGGATTTGAAGGAAAATTTGATTTATACTTCTGAACGTTAAATGACAGAAGTGGTTTCATCTGAATCAGCAGATTTGTTTGTTTCATTTGATATGTAGGGTTCAACAGGGCTAAAGGTGCGCTGGGGTAAAAGGCACTTTTGATTTTATTTTCCTCTGAACCACTACATGCACAAAATCTTGCCGCACACAGCAGCGCAAAGTTGATTCTGCGCTAATTTGATGTTTTTTAAAGCTTTGTAGATTTTAGTAGCAAATAAGAATCGCTAAAATTATGAAAAGGTCTTGTTAATTTTTAAATTTTTGTTCAAGGTAATAAAGCAACACTTTAATAACGGACGAATATGTAGCCGTTGACTTTTCCATTTGTTGACATGGTTCGATTCAGTTGGTAAATATAATATATTAAGTTGACCTTAGAGATAATCACCATATTTATAATGAAACCATCATGTTTAAAATTATGATATTAATCATTTCATATAATAAAATATCATTTATTCTAACTACTGTAAATCTATATTAAGTTACTATGGGATCTCCTTCAATTTTTTCAGAATTTTTACTTTTCAAAATAATTTTGATTCTGTATTTTTAAAATATATTTTTTATATATTAACATATTTTAATGACAGTATATTTATAGAACAAAAATGAATGATTTTATTTATTAAAATAAACAGAAAATAGTACAAACTTGTGTGATTGTTTTGAACAAGTATTAACATGATTAAAAACATTATTTAAGCTAAAATATTTGTATCAATACTGTGTGTTTTTTGCCCCATGCTGGTGTTAAGTTACTATGGGATCTCCTTCAATTTTTTCAGAATTTTTACTTTTCAAAATAATTTTGTTTCTGTATTTTTTTAAATATATTTTTTATATATTAACATATTTTAATGACAGTATATTTATTGAACAAAAATGAATGATTTTATTTATTAAAATAAACAGAAAATAGTACAAACTTGTGTGATTGTTTTGAACAAGTATTAACATGATTAAAAACATTATTTAAGCTAAAATATTTGTATCAATACTGTGTGTTTTTTGCCCCATGCTGGTTTTACCCCATGTGTCTGTGGGGTAAAAGGCCATCCTCGCCACACATTTATACGATTTTTAGACAAAACCAACCACTTTAATGATTTATTTTCACTCAAAATGTGTTACTCAAAAACATCTATATTTGTTCTGCAATCATACATAGTGTAGAGTAGTGAAACGCATGTTTTCTTAAGCTGTCCTTTCGCCCCGTTGTACTCCACCCACACACCTTTTCATCTAAATGTAAAGAGCGAGAAATATCTTGCTTTATGTGTGCATTTCTGTCAGTTATTCCCATGTGATTCCCTTATTCCTCCATTTTACCCTATTAGTGTGTGTGTGTGTATCTAAGCCCTTGTGGTGTTTGTCAGGTCTTGTCCTTCTGGTGTGTTTTGTCGGTTTACTCAGTTCTATTCCATGGTTTTCTGGTTTCCATGTGTTGTTTGTGTTTGCTATTATGCTAATTAAAAACTGCAGTTTATTCCTCTGGCTTTCATTTTCTGAGTGCTCCAGCATGACAATTTACATTTTATTTGCTCTTTTGAGTTAAATGTTTACTATCTGAATACAGTTTTGGTTAAAATGGGGTGATGGGTGTTGGCACAACATTAAGTAAGGGTTAATGTACATCCAGCCGGTAGTTATCGCAGAATAAAGCCAGATGGGTGATCCTGCTTATTACACGGCTACTTGCCACATAAGTAAATAATTAGACACAAAATATTGAGTTGTGTTTGAAATATTTTATTAGCTCTTTAAACGGAGAGAGCAGTTGCTAGTAAGAAGCAAGTTCAAACCATAGACTGTAAAAAGGTTCAAACTAGACTAGCATTTCACCACATAAATAATTTTTTATAATAATATATATAATAATAATATATAATAATAATATTTAAATAATATATATTTAAAAATATTTCCAGTTTGTTATCTTATAATCCATTTCAGTGTGCAAAACAAACATTGCAAAATGGCAGCAGCTGCGTTAGCATGAAACAAGAGATGACTTAATTAAATAACTGTACACAAAATATTGATTTGAGTTTTAATATTTTATTAGCTCACCAAACACAAAACTTCCACAGAGGAAAACTGTTCCTATCAAGCTTAAAGCGCAGACTTCTGTGAGTTACCCTGATGAGCCTGTGTTATCAGCTTTTACCGGTTGTTATTTGGGGTATAATAACGTCCCGCTGGATGGAAGTCTTCCACAGAGACATGTAATAAGTATAATTGGTAAGTATCATGCACAAATAAAAAAATAAAAAATCAATGTTTTGATGTTATAACTTATCCTACTGTTGTTCGTTGGGACAACAGCACTTGTTGTACTTGGCACTAATTTACAAGTTCAGGGATATATTATGTATTTCAAACTTTAATGTTTGGACACATTCCCCACTCTCCTCTACCTGACAACTTCAAACCAGTGTCCTATTCCTAGTCTGTTTGAAAACATTTTAAATCTCGATTCGTTTGAGATGTTCCCATACTTTATAATGTCAGTAATTACAAAATTGGGGATTTCTATACTGTTGCGCACATCTTTTTTTCTGATGTATTTTCGGCCTGTTCTGTATTTTTTTTTCTCTCCCAGCAAGCTGTTAGGCCGGTGTTTCAGCTCTGTTGTGCTTCTGAAGGTCAGAGTGCTGTCTTCAACTACATTTAACAGTCCATGGCATTCAGCTGCTCTCTGGGAATAATGGAAATCAGTTAACTGTGTGCTTATTTTTCTATAATCTACTCTGGTGCACCAGGACCCCACTATTGTTCATTGCTATGGCTTTGTGGAGCATGTATTGAGGAAAGGCACAAAAGATGACAAAAGTCTCATTTGAATGGAGCGGTATCTAAGCCCTTGTGGTGTTTGTCAGGTCTTGTCCTTCTGGTGTGTTTTGTCGGTTTACTCAGTTCTATTCCATGGTTTTCTGGTTTCCATGTGTTGTTTGTGTTTGCTATTATGCTAATTAAAAACTGCAGTTTATTCCTCTGGCTTTCATTTTCTGAGTGCTCCAGCATGACAATTTACATTTTATTTGCTCTTTTGAGTTAAATGTTTACTATCTGAATACAGTTTTGGTTAAAATGGGGTGATGGGTGTTGGCACAACATTAAGTAAGGGTTAATGTACATCCAGCCGGTAGTTATCGCAGAATAAAGCCAGATGGGTGATCCTGCTTATTACACGGCTACTTGCCACATAAGTAAATAATTAGACACAAAATATTGAGTTGTGTTTGAAATATTTTATTAGCTCTTTAAACGGAGAGAGCAGTTGCTAGTAAGCAGCAAGTTCAAACCATAGACTGTAAAAAGGTTCAAACTAGACAGCATTTCACCACATAAATAATTTTTTATAATAATATATATATAATAATATATAATAATAATATTTAAATAATATATATTTAAAAATATTTCCCGTTTGTTATCTTATAATCCATTTCAGTGTGCAAAACAAACATTGCAAAATGGCAGCAGCTGCGTTAGCATGAAACAAGAGATGACTTAATTAAATAACTGTACACAAAATATTGATTTGAGTTTTAATATTTTATTAGCTCACCAAACACAAAACTTCCACAGAGGAAAACTGTTCCTATCAAGCTTAAAGCGCAGACTTCTGTGAGTTACCCTGATGAGCCTGTGTTATCAGCTTTTACCGGTTGTTATTGGGGTATAATAACGTCCCGCTGGATGGAAGTCTTCCACAGAGACATGTAATAAGTATAATTGTTAAATATTGTTCGGTTGGGACAACAGCACTCGTTGTACTTGGCACTAATTTACACAGTTCAGGGATATATTATGTATTTCAAACTTTAATGTTTGGACACATTCCCCACTCTCCCCTACCTGACCACTTCAAACCAGTGTCCTATTCCTAGTCTGTTTGAAAACATTTTAAATCTCGATTCGTTTGAGACGTTCCCATACTTTATAATGTCAGTAATTACAAAATTGGGGATTTCTATACTGTTGCGCACATCTTTTTTTCTGATGTATTTTCGGCCTGTTCTGTATTTTTTTTTCTCTCCCAGCAAGCTGTTAGGCCGGTGTTTCAGCTCTGTTGTGCTTCTGAAGGTCAGAGTGCTGTCTTCAACTACATTTAACAGTCCATGGCATTCAGCTGCTCTCTGGGAATAATGGAAATCAGTTAACTGTGTGCTTATTTTTCTATAATCTACTCTGGTGCACCAGGACCCCACTATTGTTCATTGCTATGGCTTTGTGGAGCATGTATTGAGGAAAGGCACAAAAGATGACAAAAGTCTCATTTGAATGGAGCCTGCAGAACTAGCACAGGCTTTCAGATGGTTCCCATCCCAAGTTTATCATGGAACATGATTTGGCAAGCTTTCAGCAGCCTCAGTGTGGAAAACACACATACGCTCCAGACCCTGTCAAGATTAATGAAGATCCCCGGACTGAGAACTGATCCCACCGATCCCAAGGCCACTGCGAGCATTTAAACCATTGCCCTGCAGGAAAGATGACATCATTAGGGAGGAAGCGAACATTTGGTCTAGCGTAACCATATAAATCTACTAGCTTTCCAAGGATATAATGTGCTGAAATGGACAAGATTAGCACATTTCCTGTGTCTGCAGCAACACCTGCCAAGATCGTACATATAGAGGCCAGAAATATGATGTATGATAATTCATGACCCATGCATAGAAGGCAGTCTTCCACCAGCTAACTACAAATAGAACATAAACCCCCAGTTTCACAGGCAAGGCTTAAGCTAGTCCCAGACTAACATGCATGTTTGAGCTGTTTTAACTGAAAGAAACTTGCACTGACATATCTTAAAATATATCAGTGCCGTTCCCTGACAGCAAGTGTCAGCCCAGATCCGGCCCACATCTGGAATCCATGTGTACCAGATGTGGACCGCATCTGGGCCGACACTATGTTGCTCTCTGGGTTGTTTTGTTCCAATATTCAACTCACATTCACATTCACATTCATTTGCATAGCGCTTTTCACAATACACATAGTTTCAAAGCAGCTTTACAGAAAATGCATGAGTCCACATTACAATTTAGAGTGAAATGTGCACAGCAGTTATGTTTTTTTCTAAGACATATGCTTAAATGTCCTAATTAAACTAAGGCCTAATCCTGGCTTAATCTAAGCCTTGTCTGTGAAACCGGGCCTAAATGTATAATTTATCATTCCAAGCTTTTTAGTTCACCTTCGGAGCACCGTCAGTGCCAAATAGCTCTGGTTTGTGCAAAGAAATATACTGTAATTCAAACAAGCTGTTGCTGTTTATCCTTTCATGCTAAGATCCTCTGAAGTCTTGCTTTAAGATGCAGTGCCCCCACTGTTCTCAGTTACAGTACATACAGCAAACCATAAAATCTTAAATGGTTTAAAGCACCAGCAAGCACAATAACACAGGTTTTGCAGCCGGCAGTACTTTGACTCACAGTAGGGCTGGACAGAGGAGTGTTCTCCAAGTGTAGGGGTATCATCGTTTCACATTGATCTTTAACTGAGGTGTCATAAAGACTGGTCAAATTGATCAAGATACGCTTGCTAAAGTCTGCTTTCAGAAAAAAAGAAAGAAAAAAAGAAAGCAGTACATCAATAACATCCAGCATTTTAATATTCTAGCTCTTTATTGACATTTTCACAATTATAGAACCACCAACCCAACTGTGTTGTAATTTTGATAACATTTCTATTGATTCCTGTGTCAGTTGAAGAAATGGAGTGGAATAATGTTGCATTATTGTAGGCAGTTATCTAGCCGAATATAACAAAGAACATGTTTGATTATATGATGGTGCAACTTCCAGATCACCCTGTCTAGGTTTATTTTGCGATAATGCCCGGCTGACTGGACATTATCCTTTTCTTACTGCTTGTTGGAGTTTGTGGTAGTGCTGCGCTGACCCTAACCAATTCCGTGAGTTAAACTATCATGATTTCTGCTCTCTCATCCATGTTCTTTCCATGTTACTTTGGAAATGGTTCATTTGAGCAGTTGTTCTTGCTAGTTCACGCATCAGCAAGCAAAAGCTGTGGGTAGATTCAATAGGAAGACTTCTCAGCTTGCCGTTATGTGTCCGTGGCTGTTTGTGTGACAAGCAATGAAATATTAAGTCACTCTCAAGTCAATCTGCAAATGCAAGGCCTGACACATGGCTCCTATTTATAGCCTAACTCTCTCTCTCTCTCTTCCTTTGTGTGGGCTCTCGCTGCTTTTCCCCAAGTTCCTCAGCTGGATTGTTTTCTTGTTAGGCTTGCATGTGGATCAGAAAGTTCACCCCAGGCAGAGATGAGCCCTAATCCCGTCCAGCTGCAGACTGAAAAGACAATCTGGAGCGATTCCATGCTTGAACCTCCCGATGGTGCGTTTGCCTCAGATGTCCTCTTTTGGAAACGCAAAATGTGATCTGTCAGAAGTGAAGCACTGTTTAAGACATTTGAAAAGGGACAATGGCTCCTAAGCCTGTCATTGTGCTTTTGTGCTGGCTTGGGCGACCTGGAAACTTGGTTGCGCAAAATAAGCAGCACAGACTCTCCCTTCTGTTCAAGTCAGCGGCTCTGAAACTCTGGCTGTCTCAGCGCTCGAGTAGCCACCGCTTCCGTCACCTGTGCTCTCCCTTTTTGTGGCCCTGACCCTGGCTCTGCGTTAACCCGACGGCCTCTCTGGTAATAGTTGGGCCTTTCATAGGCATTGTGTGTTTCTTTCCTCATCGCTCACATCTCCAATGCTGTTCACGCTGGACTGCAGTTTCTTGTGAACACACCGCCTCCTCTATCTCTATTACTGTCTTTCGTTCCTCCCTGTGCAGCCCACTGGTATCACAGGCTCTAGGATCTGCTGGATGTGCGAGTGTTTAATGAAGGCCAGTGTCAGTGATGAGAGGATTCAGAGCTCCGCCGACTGCATCCTCACCCCACCGATGACTTCAACTTCCCAATTTACATACTATTAGTGCTATATATGGGCCATTCTTGGAAACGTCTTTTTCCACAAATTTTGTATAATATCCAAGGTACACATTTTTAGTAAATGTGCAGTTAATTATCATATTGTATTTTCAGAAAGTTTTGGAATATTTTTCCTCTCCCCAAATTTGTCACTACCGAAACACAATAATAAATAATTTAATAAGAGGGCTTATATTGACCTATTTATATTTTGTTTACATCTACCTTGTAAATATATTTTTTGCTATTTAAAAAAAAGTTTTCACAGGTAAATCAATAACAATTAAGTTTTTTACAATATTTCAATATAATCATATGTAATTTGTTGTATTTTGAACCCAATCTTTCTGTGTAAAAGGCATTAAGTTAATCATACTGATTTCAAAGTTAAGGATTCATTAGTTTGATTATACATTGAACCAAACACTATAATAACATCTTAGTTGATCATTCAATATACTTATTTTAGACAAAACATCCATGTTCCGGTCGTGACGTCACATCTTGGTAGTGACAGTAATGTTTTGGTAGCGACCACATCACATTACAGAATTTTAACTAGCATACTAAAGCATATTAAGATAATAATTATTTGCATAACTGTACAAAAAATGTGTTTGTTTCCTCCAAATAAAGGATTATGTGTTCCCCCTTTGTCACTACCAAAACAATGTTTCGGTAATGACTGTTTCGGTAGTGACAATTTTAGATACTTTTGAGCCTAGTTCAAAGATGATAGCCAGCACATGATTACCTAGCACAGTCCTGAACAGTTGTACACACATAAAAACTCAAAAAGGTTTGTTTAATTGCAGAAAGAAGGTGTTTGGTAGTGACGTCCCTTAAAGTTACACAGAGATTTTCAGACTTTAGAACACATTTCCCTCAAAATGATGGTACCCATCTACAATGAAAGAGAGGTTATGAGAGAGAGGCACACAGGAATATTTCCTGATAAAAAATATAGGGGGTGTGATTAAAATCAGTCTCAGCCAATGGACTAAAATAGGGATGTGGTTAAAATCAGTCTCAGCCAATGGACTAAAACACACACCGTTTCGGTAGTGACATGAAAATGCGGGACACATTTTTTTACATAAAGTTTCATGATTTAAAAATAAAATACCTGTAAAAAAAAATATTTTTTTTTTTTTTTTTTTACTTTACTTTTTCAATTAAATCAAAAATATATTTGTAAAAACAACAATGGAAAAAAAATAAAAAAATATTTCAATATCATTATCACAAGTTGAAATGTAGGGGTTAGTATTCGGGACAGCCGCATCCCAATTGCAAGTACCCAATAAATTATAATTTTATATATATATTAAGCTTACTTAAATTTTAAATATTATTGGGGAATTCAATAAATAATAGATGGATCTTAGTAAACATCTAAAATTTGAATACTTAAATGCTTTGTAGTGTTTTTTGGTTGTCGGACAGCAGTTTGAACCAGTTCTGTAGAATGGCCCATATAGCACTGAGATAGATTTGGAGGAGGCGAAGGGGATTGGCTGGGAGAGATGTTTCAAAGAGTGTGAATTTCGCTTGCAGTGGTTTTCAACAAGTGGGGCATCCTCATTGGTTCTGATTGGTTGGATTGGGGCTGGAGTCTGTCTCTCAAATTTAAGGCTAGTTAACGGTCAGGGTAGGGCATGCATGTTCCCATCATCAGCAAAGTACTTTAGTGTGTACCATCTCTTTCATGGAATTTGGGTACTTTACCTCAAATCACTGAGCCGCTCCTAGAAGACACATCTGCGGGCTGCCTGCAGGCGAGGCATAAGAAATGCCGAGATATATTCATACTGCCAAGCACTGAAATAAAGGGATTCTGAGGCTTAGCCTGTAATGAAGTAGACTCTCTTTGCTCCAGCATTACAACCTCAGCAAGGACTCCTGAAAACTGAGATAGGAAAGTGGACTCTTCACTCTTTAAGACCAAAAGTAGGCTTGAGAGCGAGGCAGAGAGGAGCATAGAGCGTACTTTACATGATAGCTTCAAGGTTAAAGAGTCCTCTCCCCTCCCACCCGTGGCCTGTTTAGTTATTCTGGACAGTAACGCCAGAGCTGAAAGAGAGTGCCTTGGGAGACTTGCTTTAAATTCATGCCAGTAATCAAGCAAACAATGCAAATCCCTTTCTTGCTGGGATTGAGTTTTTATCAGGCAATCCTTGTCATGAATTCCTATATATCATTTGAGAACACCTCTTTGGTGAAAGCTATATTACAAGAGCTGGTCAGTGGTTTGCAGGTTAGTATCGGTGATGTGGAGGAGGCCGTGATGGATAGATATGTGGGTGATATGAGTGAGCTGACTCGAAGAATTCAGAGAGGCTGAAAAAGAGAAAAGCACAGAAAGAGAGAGACTGAATGGTGCATCTGAGCTGCCATTTTTTCATCCTGCTTTACAAGAAACCCAGCTGAAACACATACCACCCACAGTTCTCGTCGCTCCCCTTTGAAAATGGCCTCTCTTGGAAACTGCAGCTAAGTTACCCAGAGGAAGAGGCGATTTGCAATGGCCTCCTTGACGACTTCCCCTGAGCTCTCTCTCCTCAACGAGGCCGCTGCCCACTCCAGCTCCTGCTATGGGGGCGACTAGCATGATATGCTAGAAATACTGAGTCCAAGGTCTCTGCTTTTTGTGTAAGTGACAGAAAACTTTTTTTCCTACAACAAACAAGCATGTAAGAGTGCGTCATTCTGTGATTTCAGACAGCTTCTGATCAGTAACGAAGCACTTGCTTATTGAAAATGTAAATTTTCACGCAGCATTTTACACCTTAAATATATATATTTAAATACAGTAGTTTTAAAAAAGGGCTTGACACTAGCCACTGTGGCTTGTGGTTTTCCAAGGTTACTAGCCACTCAGAAGTTTCACTGGACACAATTTTGACATTGATACCATGGGGAAAAACATAATTTGGCGGCAGGTATATTATGCTGCTGTCACTTTAATTCCTGATGCACGGATCCATTATACTGTTACACGTGCGTTTTCTTTCTCAACTGTTTACATTCACTTAAAACACAACTGACTGTGTTTACATGAATACTCGCCAATGATGAACTCACTTTAGTACTGAGAGAAACTGAGTATTGGAAGCATTTCAGATATTTCAGGATCAATATGTATCGAAAAATCTATATTTTTACAACACTAACAGTACTTAGTTTATTATTTCAGATGCCTTTTTAAAAGACTACAACTGAAAAATATGTATATTACATATACAATTGTCAAGCCCTGTTTATGATTCTTTAGAGTGAATTAGCACATTGCTTGGTATATAGCTATATATATTAAGCATGTCTAAGCATAGCTAACATAGCTAAATGGTAGCATAGTTTTGAAACTGTACAGTGCTGATACCATGATTTCTGTGCAATTATTTGGTACAATTTAAAGTACCTTGGATTACCATATAAATGGTACATGAATATAATTATTCATTACCATAATATTGCCATCTGACACCATGATACTACTAACATGTGTTTTGTAAGGTAAGTTTAGTATAGCTTCCTGATAATTACATCTGTCTATGGGAAAGAGTAATTGGTTCTCAATGTCAGTGGACTTTACTGGCTTCATTACCTGATACGCTATCTGGTAGATGTGAGTTAGGTTACATGATAGCAATATTCTCCCTAGTGCTTCCTTGAGATTAGCTGTTTTTATTGCATGCCCTGTAAAATGCGCTGTGTTTTGTCAAATGCTACAGTAAATCCACAGCACCCCCTCATGCCGTATTACAATGGCATCTCTGGGCTGCATGCTTCCATTGCTCTCTACCCCGCTATAGGAACATGCTCAGTGCTGCACTGCTGATTGGGGATTAGGCAGTTGTGGGAGACTTTGTCAACAGCTTTCTGAAAATCCAATTACAGAATATCATAAGCTGTACATGCATCAACCCCAGTCATAAACCCCCAAGGGGGAGAAGAAGTAGAAGGAGATTGTTGCAACCATTGCCCTTGTAATACATTTCCTCTGTGGAGAATGGATGATTTGTTGGATATTCTAGCAGGAAAAACAAAATACTGCGACAACAGTGGATTGCAGAAAATGCTTAAGTGAATTAACAGTTTGTTCACAATTATTATTTGCTGGAATAGGTGGTCATTACTTCTGTGTTCTTTTATGTAGAGACTGTTTTATGTCTAACAGGGAAAGATATCAGTTATGCATGCAGTCTTTGGAAGTCAGAATACTTTGTTCTATCCTTGTTTAAAGTGCAGAGACAACTATAAGTAAGTAATTCGTAGGTTGACTTAGGAGAGTAGACACTGTGGCACTATGAATCTATTCTTTCAAAACATAGTGCTCTGTTTTGCTTGAGTGGCTCGACATGTCGACCTCTCGACCTCTGGGTTAACCACAAGCTTGGGGTGAAATTACGCAGTTCACCTTTAATAATTGGATTCAGATTTATGTTACCATCAAGCTGCATTAGCTGTCATGTTTTGAAGGGCAGTTTAGTACTTTTATGATGCTTGCCATTTTTTAAGCTTGATAGCCCCAAGTAACCATTCACTTTCATTGAATGAAAAATACAGTGTGAGTATACTTAAAAACATCTCTTTTAGTGTTTCACAGAAGGAAGAAGTCATCTGAGTTTGGAATGACATGAATACACAATGACAGATTTTTATTTTATTTTTTAAGTGTGAGTTTAGAAAACATTGTGGAAATCACTTTCTTAAATCTTGTATTTTTGTATACTTCATATATGCATTGGCTTTTTTTCTGGAATTTGCAATGTAGTTGTCCTAATGACCTAGTAAAGGTCTCCAACAACTGCTATTTCAAACAGTTCTTGTAAATAATTCACCACAAATTGGAATGAGGTAAAAATGTGGTCTCTCTCTGAAACACTCAAAAAGGCTGAAATGATTGCATTTGGGTTATGACATTTTAAATGTGATTTTTCACAAAGATCAGGAGACATAACCATGATATTGACCAGCTGATTAGTCATGGACTACACCAGGGGTTCCCAAACTTTTTCGTTCTAGGACCCACCTAGACAAGTATAATCAATCTCAAGACCCACTTGCACTGGTGCTACCAACTTTCTCAGTTGGTCGCACCAGCATGATTTGGTCGCACATCCAGTCTTCAGTGTCACATGATCCTTCACAAATCATTCTAATATGATGATTTGATGCTCAAAAAATATTTATGATTATTATCAATGTTGAAAACAGTTGTGCTGCTTCATATTTTTGTGGAAACCGTGATGTTACTATTCAAAAAAAATAAGTAAGGTTTGCAAAGAAAATAGAAATGATATTTAAAGTAATACGTTTATTTAGCAAAGACACATTAAATTGATCAGTAAAGACATTTATAATGTAACAAAAGATTATATTTCAAACAAATGCTGTTGAAATAACAATTGCGTGAAATAAAGTCGCAATTGCGTCTTATAAAGTCAGAATTCTGACTTTTTTTCTCGCAATTGCGACTTTATATCTCGCAATTCTGACTTTATAACACATAACTGTGAGTTTATATCTCGCAATTCTGACATCTTTTCTCAGAATTGTGAGATATAAAGTTAAATTCTAAGGGAAAAAAATGACTTTTTTTTGTTTAGTTTTTTACCTCAGAATAGTTTATATCTCACAATTCTGACTTTGTAACACGCAATTGCGACTTTATATCATGCAATTCTGACTTTATATCTCCCAATTGCGTATTATAAAGTCAGAATTGCGAGATATAAACATGCAATTCTGAGAAAAAAAGTCAGAATTTCAAGTATATTTCCCGCAATTGCGAGTTTATATCTCATAATTCTGACTTTATAACCTGCAATTGCGACTTTATATCACGTAATTCTGAGAGAAAAAAGTCAGAATTGTGAGATTAAAAAGTCGCAATTACCTTTTTGATTTTTCACTCTGTGGCGGAAACAAGCTTCCATAGTCTCCTATGAGAAACTAAAAAAGATATCCTCCTCAAGAAAAATGTGCATTTTACTTTACTTTACTAACTTTACCAAGTTAAGCACGTGCAGGTTGATGATACATCAGCTAAAGTGTTATTAAGGGAAATAAACAGAAACATTTGCTAATTTAGTTGTTATAGAAAATATAAAATTACTCAAAGAGGCTTTCTTACCACATTACTTGTGGTCCTGGTCCTCCATACACAAGAAATATCTTCTTACCCGACCTTACCCTTCTGTTTGTGTCCTGTGCGTGAGTGACCGTAAGGAGTTCCTATGTTCTAATGAGTTTCAGGTTTTCCATGCCCTATGTAGACATTATAAATCAGTCAAGTATGGGGTTTTATTTTGGCTGGATGCTGCCTATGTACAGTATGCAGTGCAAATTGCTACTCATGTGTTGTAGTGGCCAGTTTGTAACCCATAAACAGCCACAATGCCATCTGAAGGCTAACTGATGCTCCAGATCTGAAATGGCCAAAGGACAGAGGATACATTATGAAATGGCTATTAGTTTTATGCAGGGCCGCTGCTGGCCAAATGAGTGCCCTAAGCAGTGTTGTATTGTTGTAGGGGGTCCAAATAGAACAATGAAATATTTAGAACATAAATTGTAATTATTTACAAGCTTTACAGCATAAAATCATCCCACAGATGATTTTTTCACGAACTTTGATGCAGATGCAAACTTTGTTTTCTGCTTATAGGAGGCAGCAGTACTGTTTTGTGGTCAGTTCGATAAATTCAGCTCAAAAACACATATCTGTGCATGCAAGAGGATGTGGAATCTGAAAGTATTTGCCTTTCATAGACACGTCACAGTTACACGCCTCTTTAGGAGGACGGGGATTCTTCTTTTCAGAAACAGTTTGAAGGACTTTACATGTCTCCTCACAAGAGCAGATACAATTACTTGCTCAAACCCCCAGAGGACTATCATCCTGTGAGCGTTGTGTTTGGGGGGAGGTGTTTGTAGGGGTGGCTGGAATAGCAGAAGCGGCGGAATGAGAAGAGAGAGAGAGGACTAAGGACAGAAGAGGACAGTGAATACCGAAAGCTGGATGATCGACTCTGACATTTGCAGCGATGTGTTCTAGGTCTCTGGGCCATGTACAATCATGGTGGTGAAAGATGGCTTCAAGTGCATGACACTGCGGTTAAATTATTTCAGTCCGAAACGCAGCCGTCGGGACGGAGCCTTTTCTAATGGCTCTTATCGTTTCAACACCAGTGGCCTCACGGTCATTCGGAGCAGCCAGGCATGTGGAAATGCATTGTTACTGCTGCAGTGCAGAGAGCATCCTGATTAGCAGAACGAAGGCACGTTTTGACAAATACCCGGTAATGAGACCGCTAGTTGCTCGGGGGTGAGAAGGTAAGATGGAGGGGCTGAGGAAGGATCCTTCAGCCACTGAGCGAGCCGTGGATAAATTGCCCCTCGCCCACCAGAGTCAACATGTTATCAAGATGTGACGTGACATGCCAGGACTCTCTGCATAATGAAAAGCAATGAGGCGATGCTCGCACTTCAAAACAGGGTTTATAGTGACTCCAAGCACTGAGATTCGTCTTAATCTCATGGAATTACTTTAAGGTACAAACATTGTACTTCACGTTGATAAAACAAAATGTTCAAGAATGTTCAAGAAGGGCCTCAATCAATCAACTGTCAAGGTCCTTGAACACTGAGTCCAAAATTTTCGTATGCGTTTTTTCGTATCGTCATCCTAAAAATTCGTCACACACTGAGTCCGATGCGTATTAATTAATCCGTTGCGAAAAAATCCGCAAAACAATACAAAATGGAGTCTTCAAGCAGTGAGGATGAGTTTGCTGTCCTCTCTCTTCTTAAAAAGAGAAAAAGAAAGAGGAAATATTGGGTCCATCCAATCCTGAGATTGCGTGGAGAGTTCGGAGAGTTCCACCTCTGCGGGATTATCCCGAGCGATTCAAAGTTTACTTCAGGATGTCAGTGGCTCGGTTTGAAGCTTTGCTAGTGATACTGGAGCCACATATTAAAAACAAGAACACCAATTTCCGTGAACCAGTTGATCCTGAACAGTTCTGGATTTTGGCGTTCGCCTGTACGGTGGCTCTGAATTGTCAAAACACCTTTCAAAATGCTTGCTACGAATGCGAAAAACACAGAACATCGAACCCGATCCGATTACGGACATAAGTTTCAGAGGCAGTGTGTAAACGTGATTCACACAACATGAGGTCGTATTTATTTTTTAACATTCGAAAATTTCGGACGAGAATTTCGGACTCAGTGTGCAAGGACCTTTACACTCAAATGTTGCAAACCCTTCCCTTTGGATAATCCTAAAGGGACAGTTCACCTAAAAATTTAAATTCTCACCCACCCTTTAAGTCGTTCCAAACCCATAAGACTTTTTTCATCTTCAAAAGTCAAATGAAGATATATTTCAATAAAACCTGAGAGATGTATTCCCACCAATTAAAAGTCAATTCCATCAAAACGCCTTTTCCACCTCAAAAAGTTCATTCAGGGTCTCATATTCATAGTTATAATCAATTGTCAATTATTGTCAATCATCATTATGCAAATGCTAGCCTATCATGAAGCGTGCACATGAATGAATTCTGGAATATAGCATACAGTTGTCTTGCATTAATCCAGTTGCATTAATATTGTCGACCACATACATATTGTCCAACTGGTTATTTTGTCTTTTTTCGCCGTTTAACTGTGAAACCAGATTAAATTGCAAGTAATGTGGTTTAATGTGGAGTCCAATGCTGCTAATTTAATTAAGTAGCACAATTTATGTACTGCTTAGATAATGATGCTTTTGGCAAAGCGATTTAGAGATTAAACTACTTATGTGCTTTGGAAAAAAACGGCCTTAGTTTTAAAACCAACTGAGATTGAGATATTCAGGAAGAGAAAGATGCCAGGCCTGAAACGAGTAAGCAAAGGCATCTGACAAAATTTATGTATTTGGTTTGAGTTGGTTCAAAGCCTCTCCTAATAAGTCCAGGACAACTGATGGAAGGGAAGCAGCCAGCTCCTATCCCTGAGGACAAAGGCTGTGTCAGAACTGGCCCAAATTGGGAGTAAACTAAAGGAAAGAAATCCTGCAAACCAGCAGAGCCAGTGAGGAGATGCGCAACTTACCTAGCCCCTTCAATGGGTAATTGTCACTCCGCTGCAGGCCTGTTATCACACATACCTGCCAGAGTAATGCAGCTGCATGGATGTCCAGCTGTTGAGATGCCATCTTCTAGAGCAATAGACCAGACAGGGATTTTGGACTCTGGCCTAGTTAGACTTTTGATATCAGCATAAGATCTGGTCCATATAGTAACTTATTCAAGCCAAGGACAGGCAGTTTATATGTTATGTTTGGGCTTTGGGTAAATATGAAATCCTTGATACCAATAGAGTGATTGACTGCTGGACTAATAAGTGGTCTCGGTTTGACTGGTGAGCCTGTTAGCTCCTGATGGTGATCCTTCAACTACACCATCTGATCCTAATGGACCAATCAGGTTGGAGCTTGAGCTTTTGAGTGCAGCATGTGTCAGACACAGCAGTGAGGGCTCTGTCTGAGATCAAGCACTACTCCCCTCAACCATTACCAAGACATCAGAGCTCCGCTGTTCAGAGAGTTTAGTCACACGTCCAAATTGTTAGGAGAACATAAGAACTTTTCACATCTCTTCAAATGGCTAACAAATTAATCAGAGAGAGAGAGAGAGAGAGAGAGAGAGAGAGAGAGAGAGAGAGAGAGAGAGAGAGAGAGAGAGAGAATTCTGAAACACTACTGAGAGAACAGTAGCGATTCTGAAGCACTCTTGAATAATTTTGCGCATTCTGGTTGGCTGACATGTCTGTGGAGAGCGGGGCTTTAGAGAGAGGTTGAAAGAATGGTAGCGGTCTAATTCAGAAGTTCAGTCTGGTGGGAGTCAGCAAAATGGCTGAAATTGCTTAAAACACCTTTAACTGCTATCTTTAGAAATTGTTTAAAGGGGTGGTATAATGCCCTTTTAACAAGATGTAAAATAAGTCTTTGATGTCCCCAGAGTGTGTGTGTGAAGTTTTAGCTCAAAATACCCCACAGATATTTTTATATAGCATGTTAAAGTTGTCACTTTTTGAGGGTGAGCAAAAACGCACAGTTTTTGTGTCTGTTCCTTTAAATGCAAATGAGCTGCTGCTCCCGGCACAGGGGGCGGAGCTTCAACAGCGTGCACTCACACAAACATGCACTGAAAATTTCAAAAACAGTTAGCCTTTTATGTTCAAACCGGATTCAGACAATGATGGAGAGACTCAAGAAGAAGTGACAACATTTAGAAGCAAGAGGACATTTCTGAATGGTTAGTTGATGAATTTATGTAGCTTATGTGTAGTTATCTTCTAGCCATTGATTAGCATATTCTGTCTTGATAATCTATAAATTGTTCCGGGGGGGGGTTTATGTAAATTCTAGGGTTGGTGATGTCACTAACCCAGGGGGAATGTCGTGAGTCTCTACCAGCCGTTTGTTGTAGTCCTTAAAAAGGAATTTCTTTAAAAGCAAATATCTCCCTTTGCTTTGAACTTTGAGCATTGTAATTTTGCAGATGTTGTTTATGCTCAAACAGCAACATTACACACTAACTAAAGTTAGAAAAGTGAAATCATAATCAACCACCCCTTTAATAGGCTTTTTAGAGGTACTTTTACAACATTACCAATCATACCATTGTTTAAGTAAGCAGTGTGCAGAGATGTTAGTGTTTTATAGGAGACCACTTTTTTCATCAGCCAACAGTGAAGTATGAACATAGAAATGCTGAAAAGATTTTAGGGTTCCTCTCCAGGGTTCTTCACTATCTTGAAAATGTCTTGATAACGGTGTTAATTTAGCAACAGATTTCACGATTTGTGCATAATAGTCTAAATCTGTTGTTACAGTGAACATTTGTAAATATTATTTAAGGGTTATACATCGATCATAAATTAATTTTATTTCTTGCATTCAAAACTACCCATGTTGTTGCCCTTGGCTAAATATTGTAACACAGATGAGGTTTTCCGCAAACCGCTTTGTATCCGTGTCAGTAATGAGATTGTTCTTGGTTCATAGAGATGTGCATAATTATGCTTCATTTGCTTCAAGTGTTTTGGGAGAATAAGGAACAGCCAATCAGACAGTGTTTTGTTTAGGGCAAGAGTGTATTGATGGGTTCTCACTGTCAGACGCAACGCAGCACTTTCATCTGCTGGAAATAATGCAATTATTTCTCTGCTCATATTCATGCAGTCAAAACAAATTTCCGTGTTTGTACAGATTTTCCTATTATTGCAATTACTCACATGCCAAGATCATCCGATTCCATTTTGTAGGACTGATATAGAATTATGAAGTTGTTTGTACTGTAACTCCGTCGTAAACAAACTAAAACTCGTCTTGTTCTGATTCCAGTTTGTTCGCAGTTCTCCAGAGGGTGTACGCCATCTTCGGCTTCTATGACAAGAAGTCCATGAACACGCTGACCTCCTTCTCGGGGCTCTCCACACCTCCTTCGTCACTCCCAGCTACCCCATCGACTCAGACGTGCAGTTCGTCATCCAGATGCGCCCTCCTCTAAAGGGCGCCGTCCTGAGTCTCCTGTCTCACTACAAGTGGGACAAGTTTGTCTACCTCTATGACACAGACAGAGGTAAGTCCTCTTAGTTTCCTGTGGAACTCCAAGCAAAATGGCTGGCCTACATTAGTTAGAGCTGATTTGTATTGTTTTTGCTGGGTTTGTAGCACATAAGGAGCAGCGCATGATGGAGGATGGATGCCCCATTTGGGTCCTTAGGGTCTGGATAGAGCGCCTGCAGTACTGGTGCAAAGGTCCAGATATCTCTGGATACATGATGAATTTAGAACTGATGTGCCCCAGTTCCGAGCTGCATAGACGAATTTGGGGCCCCTAAAATACTTATTAAATAGCTCACCTTACTTTCCTAATACAGTTCGTCTGCATTAACACTGCACAGGGATATTGATTTCATACAGTTCATATAAAGACATCAAGCTATTTATAAGAATGATTCACCCAAAATAAGAAAACTGTTCCTTCTCACCCACAAGTCACTCTTTTCCTAAAGGAACTTAAAAAAGAGATGTTCTATACTCCAATTGCTCTTGCCTATACAGTGAAAGCATAAAGTGAACTGTTTCACAGGAAAACATTACTATTTTACGAGGTGCAATTCTGTATGACGTGAATAATTTTTAGAAATAAAAAAAGGGTGAGCATGAAGGTCCACCCCTAAACATAACCATCACTTTGGTGTAAGATTGTAGGAAAACGTACAAATGAGATATAGCCACTAAATCACCAAAATGTACAATAGAAATGAACTGTCTAGAGTTAGTGACCATAAAACACCATTCAGGTAGTCCATACAACTTGCACCCTATATATTCAAAGATTTCTGAAGCCATACAATAGGTTTATGCAAGGAACAGAGAAATAGTTGACATTCATTGAAAATTAATTTATGCCGCACCATTCTGGAAGTACAACTGATATAGGAGATACAGCAAGATTATCAGTAAGTAATGGCTTAAATATCAGCAACTCAAAAAAAAAAAAAAAAAATACTGCTGGCTTCAGAAGACTAACACCTTGTCCATATCAGATTTGCGTTAAAACACACAAACACAAAAAAAAAAAAAAAAAAATACTGCTGGCTTCAGAAGACTAACACCTTGTCCTATCCAGACACCATGTGATAAGATTTCAGTGAATCACAGATCACAGCCAATCAGAAGAGTGTGTGGCCGGGCTCTCTACTGTCTCGCACTCGCAACGAAATGGATGGGTACTTAATCAAAATTCACAAAACTTAACCCAGATTAACATTATTCAAAACACATAATTAGTAACCAAAACAGTTTTTGTCAAGATACGTATTTGTTTACTCAAAGATCACAGTTTAAACAATCTTTTTTTTTTTTTTGATCTGATGTAAATTTTTCATTGTGGATAATTAAAGTCATGCATAATGATATTCAAATCCAAATGAAACTATTTTATTATCATACAAAACACAATCAGTAACTGAGCTGTCAAGCACAGCATTGCAGAAATAGAAAATTCCTGAAAATTAAATCCCAAAACTGTCCTAAGACATGGAAAAGATCCCTTTTATCTTGCGTCTGGTTAGGACACGGTGTCAGAATGTAGTCATATTGACTGCCTTTATAGTGCTTTACTATGATTTAATTGTCATTTTAGAAGTGAATCTGTTCTCATTCACTTTTATTATAGAACAGAGTGTGAATATCCTGCCAAACATTTCTTTTTTTTCTTCTTTTTTTTACTACACCGAAGTAAGGAATCCATGCAGGTTTTGAATAGAATTAGGATAAATAAATAATGACATAATTGACATTTTTGTACAATGAATAATACGAGAAGTGGCAGTAAAATAATAGCAGCATAAAATGTCTTTGTGACCCAATTAAAATTCAGGGCCACACAACACCGTCAATGCCTCATCACTCCCTCCCCCGAGCGCACCTGTTCTTGGGCCATGGTTTGTGTTTACTAATCATCAAGAGGTCACAATTCCGTTTGACCCAGAAGACACCTGGCCGATGATCACAGTGTAGATGGCACTGCAGTCGGTTCTCTGCCGCACTCGTTCTAGTTCCAACATCTGTGCTGTTGTTCTGGTGCGGACGCCGCGCTGCCGTTCCACTATTCGTCCTATTTAACCATTCATTTTACTCGCAAGCAAATCATCATTTCCCATCGCTCATCTCAGACGGATTGAGCAATTAATTAAACTCAAGTGCTTTCTGTTGAGGAATATCTGCGATGAGTCAAAGCGTCTCACAAGCTTGAGGCGATGACACTGGCATTTCGGGTCCCATTAAAGCCTGCTAGCATCCTGCGCTTGAGTTCACAATGGTTTTTCCAGCAAAAAGCATCTCTAATTAGATGAGACACTGAGCTAGCTCAAAAAGCTCAATGAGTCTTTTCCCCCCTTCCCATCCCAATGTGTCCTTCCTAGCAGCTTCTGCCTGGATTTGTTTCACTGCGATTTAAAGGTCATTTTCCTGTAAGTTGCCAAGGAGCTTCTCAGTTCAGTAAAAGACAATGCAAAGAGCAGTTTTAGCATATCTCAAACTCCAGGACATGCAACCAATGACACTATGTAAATTGACTGGCATTTTAATTAAATCACATTAACATACATAATATCATGTAGGGCTGTCACAGCATTAGATTCACTTTGTTGATTTTGTTCTATCTTTTTTGGGGAAAATGAATCAGTGGAAGTGGAGTTTTAGAAAGACGCTGCTGGATTGTTTAAAAAAATTTGAAATATTGTGACACCCCTAATATGATATAAGTTAGCAATAAGGTAATCGAGGCTGTGCTGTATCGCAAAGCGGAGTGTCTGCAACCCCTTCAGCCGTGACTTATTCACGATACAGCACTTGCCTCGAGTACCTTATTGCTTTTATATAATGGTTACCCTGCACACAATACAAATATTAAAGCCCCCAAAAAATCAATATGTATCAATGCAACTTTCATGACGTAAAATCACTAAAAGCCATCCTTCCCCTGAAAAAATAGTCCCTGACTGTCAACAGCAATAGTTTTTTGCATTACATTATTTCACCATTAATGGCGGCAAAGACTGTCTTTATGAGCGAGTCAGTCAGTAGAGAAGACTTTTATATTGAAAGGACTAAAACTTGGGAACACGAAGAAGCAAGACGCAACTGGTACGTAAATGACTAGCGCCAGGGCACGGGAAAACCCCATGACTGTTAAAAGTTCAAGATATCGCAGCGGATGTTCAAACAGATTTTTATTAGGAATATATGACTGAGCTGAAGGGAAATGCTATATCTACTGTAAATGCAGGTACTCTCGCTTACTCAATCTCTCACAATACTCTACTCTATAAGCGTCAATGAACAATATCAACGAGAATATGTTTACGTTGCTAAGAGTGGTTGCTAGGGCCGGGGGTGTTGTGTAGTGATACATAGAGCCGTTGGGTGAAGCGATCATTGCTTTATCATTGCGTTGTGTGAAGTGATCATTGTTTTACAGTGAATAAAACACAGCTATTGACCAAAAACAGTAAATAGTGTTTGACATAACAGTACCACATAACAGTATTTGCTGAAAAAGCCCCAAAATTATGAAGACATTACATTAATATGTCAGACAAGTAAAGCTTTAAATTTAAAGGCTTTTGTGTCGAGTTTAGGTGTTGGATTTGCTCAATGCCTTATTAAGGAATAGGTTAAAGGGCATGATTAATGCATTAATATTAACTGAATTAATGTGTTAAATTGACATCCCAAATTATTACTAATTACAGCAGACACATGCATCTAATGCAAGTATACAGCCAAACTAAATAATGCAGCAATTATGTTGCATTAAAACACTATAGCTTCTCGCTCGGATTATTGGCTCAGATTTAAGCCTCGTGCCCGTCCAGCATCCCTCCCTCAAAGGCAGCAGTGAAATGTAATCCTTATTACTGGAACCCCAGGAGAGGATTAACTGAGTTTATTAAAGCACTTCATCAGGAACCTTAAGTCAAGTTGACACTTGGCACATCACATGGCACGTACATCAAATGGCGTGACCCTGACGCGACATGGACGGGTGTGGCACAGAGTTGCTGGCAAGAGTGTTTATTCAGTTTTTGGCATGGATCACTATTTTGGGGGTAAGGTTAGGGTGCTTATATCCTCATCAGTCTGTCATTTTGATTGTTGTTGTTAGTTTATTGTTAGGGTTACAGTGTTTCCCACAGGATTTTGTGAGATTATGGGGGGTGGACCTAATCATTTTATATTTTTATATATTATTATTATTATTATTATGACGGTTATAGACAAATATTATAAAACAAATTCACTGTAAAATAAAATAAAATGGTGCCCATTACGTTCCCAAATGCACACTAAACCCACAGCACATGCAGAGATTGACCAGCGGAGTCCAGGTAATGAATGGGAAACACTGGAGTCAGGGCAGGATGTAGGATAGGCTTAGTGTTTGTTTGACAGAAATATTATCTCAATACCAACAAAAGATGTTGATCCAGGAACACATCCAGGGATGTTTTATTTGAGGAGGCAAGGAAGGCGCTTCCTAAAAAGAAAATAAACAGTTTGCGAAGACAAAACAAAAGGGCCCGGTTTCACAGACAGGGTTTAGATTAAGCCAGGATTAGGCCTTAGTTCAATTAGGCCATTAAGTAGCTTTTCTAAATGTGCCTTATAAAACACATTACTGGTGCATTTTGAGACAAAACAATGGAGCTGATATATCAGTTAAAACAGCTCAAACATGCATGTTAGTCTGGGACTAGCTTACGCCTTGCCTGTGATACCGGGGGAAGGAATATTACACAATATGAGATCAGATAGTATGTGAAACAGCCAAACCTCCCTTGAGCACATTATGTTCTAATTGAGCTCAAGCAGTGTGAAGTGAGTGTGAGGGGGGAAGACCAGATACAGATACTCTGGAACATCTCAGTTAACCCTGTCAGTGTGATAATGCCCACTTCTCGTGTGTGCACTCGGTCCACAGGGTCAAACTGGTGGAGATGGACAGACTAATTTCAAAGTAAACCATCACCCACTCGGATATCAACACTTTCGATCAACTTAATGAAATGACTTGAAATGATGATCTGATGCAAGCTTGTTTTAGCCAGGTTAAATTAAAGCTGCAACTTTGTGCCTGCGATCATCATGACACCTCACAATGTAAAGACAATAAAAATGTGCGATCTTGATACAATTTTTACTTTGTTTTAATAAATAGTGTTAATATAAAACATACAAAATTACTTTTATATAAACATACAAGAATATTATTGTAATAATTTACATTTGAAAAAAAAAAGGAGGGAGGTGGAGAGTGGACCATCTCATAAAAATAAATAAAAAAACATGGCACTGAACATGTCCTACTTGACAAGATCTTAGTCAACACAATATTATGGGTCTGTACACTGAAATATTCAATTCTGTAAACCTACTTTTAGCTTTGCATCTGCTAGGAATGTGTCTGTTTTACTGCTACAGGACCATTTCTAGTTCATTCATGTAGGATAATAGCAAACCCCAATCTGACCCCCGGCACCCATCAGCTCAATAAAAGCAATTATTTGTCCCATGCAAAGGACAGATACATGCATCTATAATGCATCTAGCCAAGCCAGCTTGATTCTGCAGTTCTTGGTTCAATGGTTTTCTCTTTCAGGTCTGTTACTGTTATGCTTGTGCAACAGTTCAAAGTCATGTTTACAAGGTCCTAAGCTGAAAGACTAACTAATCACTGTTTGCAAGGTTTGAAAGATACTTTCTAGCTGTGTATCTGGCACTTAGTAGTAAGCAAACTAGATACCGATGAGCAGAACAGTATATACACCGCTTTATTTGAGGTATATCTCTGAAATAATCTTTACTCATAAAATAACAGAACAGAAATTACACAGCCCTGCATATTTAAAAAATAGATTCGGATGATTTGCAAAAAAAAAGGCCTAATATTACATAATTTGATGATGCTGAGTTAAAAAAAATATCAATACATTTTTTTCTTTTGAATCAGACAGAGATAAAGTAATGTGGCAAAATTACATTTATTGAATTAATGAATTATATAATTTATTTGAATTAATTATCGAGAGAGGTGTGTGTGAGTGAATCAGTGCAGCGTCTATCTCTACTATCAACGAAGCTGTGACTTTACATAAATACAAGTTAATAAGCTTTTTCTCCCCAAATTCTGTCATTTTCTGTCACTGATTGGATGCAGTAAAACACCCACAAACATCGGGGTCATGTTTGCATTTCTTCTGTCACTGGTCATAATTCTAACCTTGAAATCAGGATTAGGCCAAAAATAATGTCATGCATGTGAAAACCAGCTGAGAATTGAGCAAAGTTGCGTCCTGGAAGACGGGAATCATGTCTTTGTGGCAGTTTATCTGATGATCAAGACTTCTTCACCTCGGATGTCGAAAGCAAAAATGCTACGAAATGCACATAATATGAGAATGACATGCTAGAGCAAATCAGGAAATAAGCATTTCAAAATTAGTCAGAAACAAGTATTACATTTCATTAAGCAAATATGATGCAGTTTCACTGAGTATATATTATCTGTCTGTCTGTCTTTCTTTCTTTCTTTCTTTCTTTCTTTCTTTCTTTCTTTCTTTCTTTCTTTCTTTCTTTCTTTCTTTCTTTCATTCATTATTTCTTTCATCTGTTTTACATGTAGGTCCATGAATTTCCAATAAACTCCCCTAAACAGCAAAAAACTAAACAAACTGGTGGGTTGATGAACATGTCATCAGACACTCTCTTCATATCTAAATAGTCGGCTTTTGGATTGATATGATATATATAAAGAAGACTTTATGCCAGGAATGGCATTGCAATGGCCTTGCGATACATTGGCCAGGCATTCACGTCAGCATCTGCATACTGTTTGTGGCCTTAAAAAGAAACAAATCAAACGGCGGTAGAAGTCTTCTTTATTTCTGCAGACTTTGAGTTTCTCCTTGACATAAGTTGAGGAGTGAATACATTTATCCACAGTATGCATGCAAGTAAAAGAGAAGAAGCTGTGTGTGTGGGAGCACTGGGAAGAAGTGAGATGGATTTTGCCCTTTCTGAAGTGGCGGTCAGGTATGGGCAGATAATTGCGGGGCTTGTGCAGCAGAGAGGATGATTACAGGGTTTATTGTCTCTCGCAGGCACAATCAACCTTACCTCATGTCCCTGATTCACACACTCACTGCCACTTGATTTATGGGCTTCGGTGGCTCTCTCTCCCTCGCTCAGGCTTCATCATGGCTGCTATATTGCTTGAATTCTTTCTCCTATACACTTTCTTCCTCTTTTCCATCACTGTATTTCTCGATGTCGATCTGGTGCAGATATAGGTCCATCTCTGCTGGACACGGGGTTATGAACAAGGCCTGAGTTGATATTACCTTAGCTATAAGGGTTTTGGACATTCGCGATGTTTGCCTAGACATCATATTTTTCTTTGTACATGTCAGGTCATACAAATTCAAATGAAATCGCCAACCCGTACAATACTTAGGAATTCTCATGAGATTGGGTTGCATGTAGGGTTAACTAAATAATTAACTAAAACTAAACCATCCCAACCTCTTTCCACTTGAAATAAGACTTAACTTCAATAATTTAAAATCTAAAAACCGTATAACCTTATTTTATTTCAGCCAGTTTCCAATGCAACATTTCTCATTTTTATTTGGTTTAAAGGAATAGTTCACTTAAAAATGAAAATTGTGTCATAATTTACTCACCCCCAAGATGTTTCAAACCTGTATGAGTTTCTTTCTTCTGCTGAACTCGAAGGAAGATATTTTGAAGAATGTCGGTAACCAGACAGTTTTTGGACCCCATTGACCTCCATAGTAGGAAAAAGTCAATGGGGTCCATCAACTGTTTGTTTACTAACATTCTTCAAAATATCTTCCTTCGTGTTCAGCAGAAGAAAGAAACTCATACAGGTTTGAAACATCTTGAGGGAGAGTAAATGATGACAGCATTTTCATTTTTAAGTGAACTATTCCTTTAAGTCGGTGTTTTAAAATAACTAAAACTGAAATAATAATTAATAAATATTATATAGACAAACAACACTACAAAGTTATAAAAACTTTGACTAAAATTGAAATAAAAACAGAAAAAGAAAAAGTTTGATTGATAATTGATAAGCGAATATAATAATATCTCAATGATACTAAGGGCACGTTTACATGACAATGATGTGCAAACGGAACAACAACATTGTCAAAACGATCCGCCTTCACATGGATCCATGAAAACGATTATAAATGCTGTATTCTGATCCCAGGCCAGTAGATGGTGATGTCTCTTTATAAAGAAACACTACGTGCCTATAGACACGTAATACGCTCGTAATACCCCACATTTTTCACAAATTTGCGTTTTGTTGTTTCCACAGAGGTGATAATGGTATAGTTTTGAAACGCGTTGTTCAGGCCCCCAAAACGCCTTTATCGTGTAAATGAATGACTTAAGCACATAAAAAGATTTCATTATGTTAGTTAAAAACAGTGTTGTGTAAACAGCCCCTTTAATAACACTGGTTGCACTTACAAAGCTAAATTTCTTTCAATTGACATCAGTAAATTCCTCTTCCAGTCATTCTGTCCTGTGGCCAATTCAATTAAAATTCAGTTCCATTTCACAAACTGTGAATCTCTTCTAGAAACAGAAGAGAAAAGCAGCCCAGGGTGCAACTCTGACTGTTTGAAAGCATTTTTTTCTTTCATTTGACATTTGTGACTGGCAATTTTAGAAAAGAAGTGACATTGCATGGAAGAGACCCACCAGCCATCTATTTATGTACAGAACAACATTTATCCCAGCAGGACCTTGACTATCTTGACCTTGCCAACTGCATGCTCTACAAAAACTGAAATCTAAGAAAGTAAAAAAATCTTATTTCTAGAAAATATTTAGTTTTTTTTGCCATGAAAAATAAGAAAAAGTCTTGTGAAATACATTGCACACTAGACTATAAATATTATTTTTTAGAAAATTGGTCTTCTTTAGTAGCCTGGAAATCCAGACCCAAATCTGAAAGATTAAGGGTCTGGCATCGACTAATGAAAATCGCCCAACTCGAGGGGCGGCACCAAGCATGCATTTGAAAATCTCACTGCACGCAATTGGATAACACTACGACCAATCATAATGGAGCTAACAGGTAGATTAGACTCTTGCCATTTCTGGTCGGCAAAACAGCAAAAACGCACTCCTTGCAAAGGAACGATTCGAGCGCCGTCTTCTGTTCCTCTTTTAGATAAAAAGCCAAGTCTAACTCGTTCATTGTAGCGGCCAAAGCCGTTTCAAACAACTGGTGTTCATCCATAGCCATCTTGCAATGTTTACTAATGACTTCGACGTCACAGCGCTGTCGTCTTCTGTTTAGCTCGCCTCTGGCCCGCCTATATCAGATAACCCGCTGTGATTGGTGCAGCTCGGATACAAGGGCATCGTTAATGAGCATCATTACTCAATGCCAGAGTAACTCGCTGAGCAAATTCAAATTGTGCTCTCGCGAGAATTTCCAGGGTACTTCTTTAGTCTTGTTCAATTCAATTCATTTTCAAAATGAGGTCGATTTTTACCCGAAACAAGTGACAGCTATAAAGTGCAAGTTATTGTGCATGTTCAATTAGATTGTTGTAATAAGAATAGTAATTTTAAGAATAATATTACTCCTAAAAATTCTAATTTCAAGAATCTTAATTAAGAAAGGTCAAATATGATTTTAGCATTTTTATCATTGAAATAAGCTGAATTTAAGGTTAAATATTCTAGTTAATGCAATCTCCACTAAAAAAATTCATTATTTGGTGCTTATAAAAAGTGAATACTGCATAGTTTTAAGCATGTTTGTCTAGTGTTAAGACCCTAGTTTACACCAGGCGCTTCTTGGTCACTAGGTGTTCAGGTTGGCTTCATCTTATTGAGAAATCTCTAGTGAGGCCACCATGCACGGGAGCTTCAAACAGATTCTGTTAGGCGTGAGATGGCTTCCTCCCATTTGTTTTTTTTTCTTCTGAGGCCACCCCTTTGTATAAAGCTCCAGATGACCAACCAAGCACTGGCCCTCGTATGGCCACCTGGATAGCCACCTTGTATTTGCATGGCAGGTCTCTCTCACTTTAAACTTCAGACATAATGATATTCAAGTGCCATCCCCACAGGGGCTGCTTTATTTTCTGGCTAAGGCATGTGTATTAGGAATTTGTTGGAGTCGATCTGCTAGAAGCTTTTTCGTCCCGAGTCCCTCAGTCTCTGAGCGTAGTCTCTTTAGAGTTAGATCGTTTGCAGTTTATCTCTGTAAGGTCTAGTTCTTCCCTGGTACTGGCCTCCTCTTTCTACGTGAGTCATGTCGCCTAGGCCCGCCTTTGCATTAGGCGATAATGCTAGTGGATGTTAAGGGTAGAATAAATAGCAGGATAGGTAGCAGGCTATTCCTAAGCCTCCCATGCGGGTGTATTCTGGGCGTTGTCAGAACTGTCTCTCTCTGGGAAGAGAGAGTTAGAAGCAGTGATGCTGAGGTCTCCGCTTTCAGAGCTGTATAAATTGTAGCTAGAATTTCCCAGCTAGACTTTAAGTTGGTTATCTAGGCCCCTTCAATATATTTTCAAGTCATAAGCTTAAAATGTCATTGGCCTCATAGCTGAGGCCTCCCTTTCCCTTGGGCTTAGTGTTTTTTTTTTGCTACCCACAGCTTTAGTTTATTCGCCCTGCACCATTGGGACTCACTTTAGTACTCCCTCCCATTTGGGACGGGTCTGACTACACTCCCTTAGAGCGCCCAGCCTCCACAATGTTTCAAAGCACTGTGTAGATCCAGGATCGAGTAGAGTTACTCCCCTCATTTGCAAGGGTTATAAAGGGCTGTGCTGTGTTCTACAGGATCCCTGTCTCTATGATCCGGTTTCACTTTGTTTTTTTGTGAGAGACTCTGTTTAGGAAACAGACAGGTTGTTGACAAGACTAGGTCAGTAGATTTGATTAGGTCAGCCTCCCTGGTGGCATGTGGGGTTGACTTTATGCCCCCCTCAGAAAGTGACTGGATGGGACTCCTTTCGGACCCCCTAGCATATTCCCTTCCATGGAAGCTGTTGGTTCCAAGCCTTTGAGCGGCCTGGGTAGGCTTTTCCTTGTTAGAGGTCTCTTTGAGGCTTATAGCTTTGGCAGTGACCGTAGGGAATAATGTCACTGACAGCCTGTATGTGACCCGAAGGTGGAGTGTTTCTTGGCATTTCAGGGTGAAACTGCCAGTTCTGATGTTTCTGCCACGAGCCATAATTGGCATGCACTCCCATCAGCATGGTGGGATTGTATATCGTTACCCCGTTACTGTACCCATCGACGCAGTGCGAGTTCCCTTTCGAAAGGGAACGTCTAGGTTACGACTGTAACCTCTGTCCCCTGAGAACAGGAAACGAGACACTGCGGTATTAGCCATGCCTCGGGGATGCCTGCTGAACAGTCCCTTCAGACGATAAGTGGATGTCATGTTCTCTAGGCGCCCCTTTTATACTTCCGGGTCGCACTAGTAGTGACGTCATAGGCTGTCGCCGGTCAATTTCGATTGCCATGATTGGATCGTTTTTCAGACACCGGTTCACGTGGAGGGCGTTTCCCATAGCGTCATCGACACAGTGTCTCGGTCCCTATTCTCAGGGAACAGAGGTTACAGTCGTTACCTAGACGTTTTGCTTACCCCATTGGCAGTTTTTTTCTTGATTTTATTACACTTTACCTAGATTTAAGAGTATCCTGCTTGTTTCAAGAAGGGCGTTTTTTTTTTGCAGTCTGTTACTCTCTGGAGTGAGGGAGAGACACCCTTATCAATGCTTGCGTATCACACAGTCCAATCAGTGATATGCAGGCTAATCAGGGCATGACTACATTTTCAGTTCTGAAAATAACATCAATAATTTCAACCAAGAACATGGACACATAAAATCATATATGCAGTCTTATGTTCTTACAGGGTCAACGGCAAGGGAATAAATGCTGAATAGCAGAGGGGACTTCTTTCAAAAGCATTAAAAAAACATACCGACCCAAACCTATATAATATTTTAAACATGTTTGATGCGTCTTTTGCATTTGGGTCTGCAATAAAATGGGTAGTTGCGCCTCTGGTTATACTAAATGTGAAAGATCTGCATATCCACATTCGGGTTATATATAACATCCGTCATGATTTCATGTGATTGTTTTCTCACTTTTAATGAATTTACACTACCCCTCACATAAACAACTCCCCTAATGTCTGTGTTATGAGGCTGTGTGGTGTTTGCGAGCAATACAGCTGGCATGAAAACATCTTCAGTGTAATGACTGCAATCCATTACTAAATGTGTGTGTGTGATGTGCAAGAAAACACTAATCTGCATAATGCGCACACACACAACTACTGTGCACTGCCTCAACTGTCAATACAAGGCTTGTTCAATGAAAAAACTAATTTATCATTTTTTCCCTTTGCAGCAGCTATGGAGAAATAATATTTGACTGGCCCGTGCTAAACCATGCCCACACTGATTAACTGTTAAACAAATGACTGATACACGCACAACCAAATGTGAAACGTCTTGATAAACAGATCATTCACTCCACATTATCCACTGAGCTGGGATCGGGATCTGTTTGTTTGGAAGGGAATAAATTTGAAGCTTTACATACAAAATATTCTAGAATGTATATCTGCGCAGAAATGAACAGTGTTTAGCTTTGTTTTAAAGGAATAGTTCAAACAAAAATGCAAATTCATTCTTCTATGAAACATAAAAAGAGACATTTTAGATAATGTCTCGTCCTCATATGCAGTTACGATGGAGCTTTCAAACTAAAATATAAAATATCATAAACGAGTCAGAATGACTCGCAGGCCATGTTATCACTCCATTAAGCTGCAAACTAGAACATAACAACTTGATGGCTGCATCTGAAATCGCATACTATCTTGAGAAGGTACTTATTTTAAATAAGCGAGCAGTAAAAAAGTATGTTATGTAGTATGAATGTGTGTAACATGAATGTAATCTGGAACGTACTACATTCGCAATGTTGTCATTATCATGTGACTTACCAGCATTAGTTGCATCGCTTCACTGTCATTCATAAATCCTCTCCTGTGGCCTCATGGGAAGGCAAAGTAAAGTGTCCATCGTATGAACACTTCAGAATCTCACCGGGAGTAGTAGGTCATCTGGTTACTTCTTGCCAAACTCTTTTATGAGTACTCTGAATTCTGACATCCTTCCACCATGTCGTTCCATAACACAAAAGTTGAATTTTTAAAGAACATCAGGAGAAAAAAAAATCCATAAGACTTTCACATTTTCACATTCGATAGCTTAGTTTCAGGAAAATACTGAATCCGAAATTGCATACTTTCCTACTATATAGTAGGTGAAAAACAGTATGTAACAAAAAGTACATGATGGCAAAATGTTCTTCGGGTTTGCTGTTGTTGTTTGTTTTTTGGTAAACTATCCCTTTAACGCTATGATTTAAATGTAAATGCTGGTCAAGCAAAGAGAACTTGCATTTAAATGGCCAGCGTTTTCCTTAGAAGCCTTGTGCGATGAACCATTACCAGGTCCAAGACAGCAACACTCAATACTGCATGGCAGGACTTGTAAGTGAAGATGGTTTGTGATGTGTGTCAGACTAAATCCAGCAATATCTTTCCTTTATTGACTAAAAGCTTTTCATTAGGGTAAATAAAACAGAGAAGCCAAGTCCTCCCACCATGAGAGCTTTTTCCACCCACTGCAGCATACAATTAAAATCCATATTTCACAGTTGGGGAAGAAAAAACATCACAAATGTTGAACAACAAATCATTATTTTGTATATAAAAAAGATGTACAGAGGGGAAATACATCAAGCAGATGATATTTCTTTGTTTTTGTCTCACTGGTGGGATTCTTGGATTCACTTTTATTCTTACCAGGGGTACGATACTCTCATACTCTAATGACACGAGCAATATAACAGCGTATGATTTGTTTCATATGCGCATAATAATTAGAGACGAATTGGCCCCAAATTGGCGTGTCCTTCAAATGACCCAACCACCCGTGAAGATTTCAACACGCCACAAATCAATACATGTGCACTCCCGAGTCTGGGTAATCAATGACCTGACTATGGCAGAGCTTTATTTATTCACAAGAAAAACAACAACATGGCAGAGCTGAGCTGCATTGCATATATAAGAGCTTTGGGGGTTGGGTTTGTCAGTGGTCCGTTTCAGGACACAGTTTGCCACATATTTTTCAAACATATTATTGCGTCTGGTGATTGTCTGCACTCCCCCGAGACCAGATGTCCTGTGATGGCAGGAATATCATTTATTGTCTTACATTAAAGTGGCAAACCTACTCAATATTTTTAATAAATAAATAAATATAGTCATTTTGGTAACACTTTAATTCGATGGTCCAGTTTCGACATGCTACTAACTATAAGTAACTTTGCAACTACATGTCAACTAACTCTATTATCTTGAAAATTACTATATATATATATATTATATCTCCAGTTTTAGTAGACTGTTGTCAGGCTTCTGTCAGTTTAGTCGAGTTAAAGGCCCGTTCACACCAAGCACGATTACTATAAAGATTGCGGTAACACTTTACAATAAGGTTCATTAGTTAACATTAGTTAACTACATTAATTAGTATGAACTAATAATGAACTGCAATCACAGTATACCGCATTTATTCATCATTGTTAATGTTAATTTCAACATTTACTAATACATTATTTAAATCGTGTTAACATTAGTTAATGCACTGTGAACTAACATGAACAAACAATTCATTGATTGGAATGAATTTTTATTGACCAACGTTGACAAAGATTAACAAATACAGTACCAGTATTGCTCATGGTTAGTTCATGCTAACTAATGAACCTTATTGTGAAGTGTTACCAAGATAACTATATTAGCGTCCACACCACGATATCCTTCTGTTTATTCTAGGTGCGTGCTCAGAAATGCAGTGTAACAAACATACAAGACTTCGCAAAGTAAGAGTGAATACACAGGACGTAAAAGACAAGAGTAAACGAGATAATAACACACAGGTGGAAGTAATCAGAACGTGATTAGTCCAGGCAATGGGTTCTGGGAAATGTATTTCATGGTGAGATAAAGCAGATGGAAGGAGTGCCCTCTGGTGGAGAACATGTGTACTCCAGCTGGTGTTTGTGACATTTTGAAAAAGACGAATTATAAAAATTACAAACATTTCAGTTTATTTGAGTGTAATTATTATTTCTGAAAATAAATATAAAAGTTTGGGCTCTGTTGTTAATTTTAACCTCTAATATATAGGTCCCCTATAGTGGGTATCGGCAGATATTCAGATATTCATTATTATTTTAATTTTGGTTTTAGTTCAGTTTTAGTTTTTATACATTTCCATATATTACTTTTAATGCTTTAATTTATTTCAGTTAGTTGCCAAGGTGAAATTTTTTTTATTTATTTTTTTTACATTATTTAAATTAATACAGATGTTTTTAATAGATTTAGTTGCTCATAACAACCCTGGAGAGTCGGTTAACTATAGTATGCATTCACTATTCTCTATTTTTGGAAGATCTTGATTAGTCATTCACACACCTTTGACATAGTGCACACAGTTTAACAGCAGATGCCACGGCAGTAAATGATTGTCAGCCGTTGTAACGGTTACATTGTTCATTTGCATCCTTACTGACAGTTTCTTTTGTTTCTGAATGAATTATTCCTGATGTGTGCTAAGTTTAGCGACCTACCGTGGAGACAGGTCAGACAACCCCCACATGAACTACATATAAAGATGCATATTTTATAGCCTCCATTAATGTGCGTTATGCTGCCGCAGTACCCTTGAGTCACTTCATGCACTTCATAGTGCGTCCAGTGTCGGACAAAATCAATGGGAAGGCACAATGCGGAGTGATGAACGTGCTTGTGAAGGCTGTGAATGGAAGGAAGCCGTTGAATGGGTTTAATGTTGAGACA
>FLSR01000076.1:124047-192394 GCA_900092035.1 Leuciscus waleckii
GCCTGGAAAAAATTAGCGCGTCGCTTCAATTATTTGAAATAACGAACTTGAGCGCGCAAAAGACGCGATATGTGAACGGCCCTTGGCGAGCTACCTCCAATCAGGACACGAGCTACTGGTAGCTCGCGAGGGACGTGTTGGAGACCCCTGCCTTACACTAACCCTACCCCTAAACCTACCCATCACAGAAAACTTTCTGCATTTTTAAATTTTCAAAAAAATATAATTTAGTATGTTTATTAACCCATTTGGGGACCGGTGGCTGGTCCCCACAATGGAGGTGATCTCAGGTTTTACTATCCTTGTGGGGACATTTGGTTCCCACAATGTAATATAAACCAAATGCACACACACACACACATGCACACACACACACACACCACTAACCTCTGCCGCTCCCACACAATACAAGTAGCCAGAGCTGCTTTTCTCTATTTACGGACATGACGAGACACACACGGGCGAGTGACGCATGTACACAATTTCCCGCCAAAACTATCCCACCCGTTCTAAAATATAAACGTTAATTGGCTTACCGTAGTGAATCAGGGTAAGACAAAAACGGAAGAAGGTTTTGGAAGAAGTATTGATGATACATTGAAATGTTGTTAATTTTGAACAAAAAAAACTTACAGATATTACCCTTTAAAGATCAAGTCTGTAACTGATTGTGGAGCCCACTGATGTGACAGTCCAGAAATGATCAGCTGTACAGAAGATCTTTTACACCAGCATCTCCTGTCTCACTGCATCAGAGAATAAATTATGCACGAGGTGGAATTAATCAGCCGTGACACAATGACAGCTCAGGACACTTGAGACAAGGCCTGAGGACATAGAGAAGCTTATTTTTAAAAAGGACTGTAGAAAAACAGGCCCTTTTATTTTGCTCTGCGGCTCCACAGCGGTCCTGATCAACTCAATGCTCTGATGTGTTATATCGCCTCAGAGGACAAATAGCTAATTTTCTACTTTCCAGGTGGAAAAGCTGCTCCGAGCTATTCCAAGGTGAGCGCATGTGTCTCTTGTCAGAAGCATGTTTAGAGATGTATAGTGGTAACTATAAAGAGCCGGATTGCTTTGTGATGTCCACTGCTAACTGAACCCAGAGTAAGGCCATTCGCTCACCTACACACGACCAGCTCTGGCAGCCATGACATTACTGCTGGGAGCTTTTTTATTTCATTACAAATACAAGACAAAATGACCTTCTGTTTGCTTTAAACAGCCAGTAACACGGAAGCTTGTTTCTGCCACACAATAAAACATCTTAAAAGATAATTGCGATAGTTTACATCTCGCAATTCTAACGTTTTTTCTCAGAATTGCAAGATATAAAAAGTCAGAATTGTGAGATAAAAACTCGCAATTATCTTTTTTATTTATTTATTTTATTCTGTGGCGGAAACAAGCTTCCATAGATCACTGCTGTATGTAACAAGCAAACGTGAAATGTTTGTGAGCAAACATGCAACATGCCGAGAACATTATAAGGTAATGGCTGAAATTATGAAGAGCACTGGTTAATATGACATTCAGCTTGAGGAGACATGCATCAATCTGGCATAATTAACTTGAGAACCAGAGATTAATAGACTGAACAAACACATTGGTTGAATTAGTGTTGACATTTGCTCACATCACACACTGGGCAAACAATATTATATTAGGTTTTGTTTTGCATTTTAGATCCCGAAACCCTCCCTTCTCTCGACAATGACATTTAGTTACTGTATAATTCGTTTGCGGCATGGGGGTTTACTTAAATAAGCAAATATGTGAATTGATTTATTTATCGTGGCTTAACGGATGCCATTTACCTAAGTTACAGATCACATGTATATCATAAGACTCTGAGTGGTTATTAATTGCAACAGGATAGTCACACTTAGCAAGTATGAATGTCACTGCATTAGACAACAAAATTTCAAAGCAAGTGACATTTATTTCAAAGCAAATGAATGCGATGAACTTCGCCTGTGCTGATTCTGCTAAGACACCTGTGTGACTGTGTACAGTAGGACTGCATTAGCACTGACTTTATGTGTCTGCTTTTATATGAGCTGAAGCTAGATCAGCGAAGCCTTGGATAACGGGAAACAAGGCCATCAGTTGTACGTCGTTCTCACTGAAGTGCGATGGTAATGATAACCCAGCATGATATTAACATTTTGTTGAGCTCAGGCTGGTTTTGTGTGTTTTGTCATGTGTGTTCCTCCCTAATGGAATATTTTCCCATTACCCTTTTGAAACATTACACTCCAGGAATCATGTAAATCAGAAATTAAAAGCATTATCTTGCTCCAGTTGCTGCGAGGGGGGCCTTAAACTCCCTCGTCTCGTTCATTTTTAAACTTCTGATGTTTGTGGGGTGGCGAATGGTACACTAAGGTGGATTAGATATTGACTATTGATATTTTTCTTATCCAGAATAAAAGTGTGCTCACATCATTGTATGAGTCATATGGCTGATGTAACAGATAATTGAATAGCATCCATCCACAAGTGTGGGCTATGTGTTCTTGCGGAGGTGTTTACCGGTGTATGTGTGTGTGTGTGTGTGTGTGTGTGTGCACCCACTGGCTCCAGCAGTCTGTAGGCTGTGCAAATGAAAACAGCTCTGAGAGCCCCTACACTCGCTGCATGCATGCTCTTTTATAGATATGCTTGACATGCTGCTTTGCATTTTGATTTTCGCATCGGCTGTCTGGCCGATTAGAACTGCGCTTGGCTCGAGATGGTTTTAATTAGAATAAACATACCACATCAAAGACTCGCTCCCCCCTCAACGGTTTCTGCGAAGCACACTTAGGACACTTCCAATCTATCTTCTTTATTACACAATACAACACTTTCACCGAGAGGTGGGGAATTTCGGAGATATTTCGTGCTGATAGCTGTGCATTATTAAAGACGCGCTCGTCCGCTCTTAGCGTGAGGTGAGCAGAAGCAAACACTCATCAAACGCTAAGATGGTATTTATTTTGGCTGTGGCAGAGGACTATGAAGATTAAGTATCCAAGAAGCGGTTGCTCATTAATGTGCGCTCATTCCCAGCAACAACCCAGGGAGCGAGTGTTCTCGGGAGAAGGCAATATCTGCCTAATGAAACATGAAGTATGAGTAAACTAACTGAAAGTCAATGACATTGTCTTTTTCTGTTTTCATGGTGCAACTGAACATCAATGAAACACGCTTTGATGTGTCCAGAACTATCTCTCTCACAAATCCAATGAGATAGCTGGGGTAAATTCAGGAACTTTCCATTCTGTGGAGCATAAAATCCAACGGTAAATCTGTAGTGCTCTTTTCCTGATGGATTCTGTTCATTGGAGTGGTGATTCAGCACCGCGGACAGCAGCAGATATTTACATTTGCACATTTAGCAGATGCTTTTATCCAGAGCAACGTACAAATTATGAAGCACACAGCCAATTAATGTTAAATTATGCACGTTGTCTGTCATTTCTATGACACTAATGATGGTAATCGCATAAATAACTAGACTTTTATTTTTATATTATTATGTCTGATGAAAATGTTATGCCTGTACAAAACTTGTTCTATGATTCAAGGGGGTTGGTTGGTGTTTTGGGGGTTGCTAAATAAATCTTCAAGTGATATTCTGGATAAACGTACTGTGCAAAAGTCTTAGGCACCTTAGTATTTTCACCCTCCAAAAAATGGTTTTAAGTCAGTTATTTATATCTTTTGCTGAAGTGTAGGAAATATCAGTTTACATTTCCAAACATTCCTGTTCCCATTAATTGTAATAATCCAGTGAGATTTGTGTATGCAGGAGTCTGACAACAGCCGGTATATGATCTGATCTCACCATCATCAAGTCCGTCTGTGTTTACATGAAGAAACAGAAGAAACTGAGACAGAGTAAATCCAGAAGAACTGGGGGAACGTCTCCGAGATACTTGAAGAAACCTTCCTGCAAAACTACCGTACTGTGAAGAGTTTTAGGCACTCGTGTTAAAATGATTTAAAGTGAGGATGCTATCAAAAATAATCAATATCAATAAACTTCTATTTCTATTTGGTGTGACCGCTCTTTGCGTTTAAAACAGCTTTTGTCCAGGTACACTTGCACATAGTTTTTCAGGTTTCTTCATAAGACATTGCCGCAGTTCTTCTGGATTTAGTCTGTCTATGTTTTTTCTGTTTCTTCATGTAAACACAGACTCTAATTATGAGATCAAATCATACCGGCTGTTGTCAGACTCAATAACTGGATTATTACAATTAATGGCAAAAGGAACGTTTGGAAATATAAACTGACATTTCCTACTGACACACTACAGCAAAAGATATAGATAATGGCTGATGGCTTGCTAAATATTTAGGTGAAAATGCTAAAATGCCTAAGACTTTTGCACAGTACTGTATATAGTTTAGTAATGAAACTCTCGCCGGCTGATGGTCCTTTACATGCAGTCTGCAAGCAATCACATGGCACAAGCTGATTGGCCTCTGCTGATCCTGCAGCCAATGAGATTGCTTGCTCAACATTTAAATAGTCTGGTTCAGTGTTTGCTGTAAAGTTATCATATCTTACATGCTCACAGCAGCGTGTCTAGTATCTGTTAGAACATCTAGTCCGCCAAGCCAAATACATTAACATTAAAATTATTTAGAGAGTTGTCATGATGTAATATATATATATATATATATATATTAGGGATGCACCAATGTAACGGCCCAATAATCGGCATTGGCTGAAAGAAGCGGTCGGATCAGCCGATGGTCAGGGCCGATTGTATCCCTTCCCTTTTAGCACCACTCCCATCCAATAATCACAAGGAGCTTTGTGCTTTGTTACTTTTGATAAGATGCCATGGCTTAGCTTTCAAATTCTGTCCATTTTATCATGAAATTCAAACAATAAATGTTATGACGCTCTTAAATGTGGCATGACAGATCACTGTAGCAGAGTCATCTCTTCCACTTTACTACTAGTTATAGCACCAAATTATTAAGAATGAACATCAGAAAGTATGTTGAAAGACACAGTACAACTTACTGAAATGCATCATCTCTCATGTAATCTATAATCAGTGCTTCACCATCAATAAAATACCTTCATTTTTCTTTTTCTCAAAACCTTTAAAAACTGCATATGCAGCCCGATCTCATCCCAAGTCGTCATATACTGACGCTTTGGACATTTCGTCTACATCGAACGCACATGGCACCCTTTAGCGTCAATATGACACGCAGATAGATATGGGCCAGAAGGCGCCTCCTAGCGGTCTAACCCTAACCCAGACCTAAACCTACCCATAACCGAACAAAGCTCTGTGCGACTCATATTGACGCTAAAGGGTGCCATGTGCGTTCGATGTAGACGAAATGTCCAAAGCGTCAGTATATGACGACTTGGGATGAGAATGCGTTGGCATATGAAGACTTCAGATGCAAAAGCCTCTAAGTGCCGTCTGAAATTTTCTTCAAAAATTATAATTTAGTGTATCTTTATGTATATGTTCAGTTATTTCACTTTAATGGCAATGGAAATTGCCTATTAATTGTCATTAAAGTGAAATTACTGAACCTAAATATACGAGCTTGATAAAAATGCTCATTTTAGAAGCAAATTTAGAGGCTTTTGCATCTGAAGTCTTCATATATACATCACTGTGAATCTATGCTAAGTAAGTTTGACCAAACAGAAATGGCATTGTTAAATCTAGCACTTTCTGCAGCATGGCAGATCAGTTCAGTCATGTCTTTAGCCTGGAGCCGTGAATGATTTCATCTTCATCATGCATTCAGAGCCGGTAGCGAAATCTCTCAGTTGTCTCGTCACAGAACGGATGCTAAGCAACCTCTCTGAAACGGCGCTCTGGAGGTGGCACAGCCGTCACGGCTCGCATCACAAGCGGCCCATACCGGCCGTGGCGTTTCAATTAGCCACCGCGAGCAGCACAAGAGCAGAGAAGAGATTAGAAACAACTAAATTCAATTACAGCTAAGCCTCCATGGGTAATGCTTCAAACTTCATCTTGTTAAGATCTAGTTAAGAGTACAGAGGAAAGGACGCTTACTTACCGCTGGATTCCCACACTCGGATTTCTGCGTCTGTCCTACAGTGAGACATCAGGACATTGCGCTGTTTACTGGGAGATTTGAATGAATAAGCTTAGACCAGTAAAAACAACATCAAAACAACAAACAAACACATGAGCTCTGTTTGAATCCTGTCCTTTGTATTGCTCTTTCACAGCTCACAAGACTTCTCAGCTAACTTTGTCTCAGATGTTCCTCCTTAGGAGCATTTGGAGACAAGTAACCCGTCGCTAATCCCCACTGCCTTTGGTTAAGGTTTATTCAGTAAAATGTGCTCTTAAAATAGTAAAAACATAAACTGGAATGAATCATGACATTGTGACTTGCTTTTATCTACTGTTTTCTTTAACAGAACTGTTCAATTGCACAGTAATATGATTAGAAACTGTGGATCAGAATCAATGCAAATGCTTCTCAGTCACAGAAGAGTGAACTACAGTACTGTAAACTCTTTAGTTAGAAACACTACAATGACGTGAATCAATACATTAAGTGACATTAACTGATGCTCTAAAACACGTTTTGATCCACAGCGTTGCACTTATCAAGGATTAATTAAAGATTTGAATAAAAAAATAGCACATATATACACTGCTGGGCCAAACAAATAAGTGATGTTTGGATTAAAGTGGCAAATGCTTAAGAGTCTATGACTGGATCAATATTGCAGTGATTATTATGTTTCTAGCATGTTATATGTTTGGCAACAGCTCTCCTAACCCTAATTGATGGAGTGTGTAGCTTTTCATTTCTTAAACAAGCATGTAGGAAGACACATCATGGCCATATTCCAGGATGACAATGGCAAGATTCATCAGGCTCAGATTGTGAAAGAATGCTTGGGAGGAACATGAAGAATCATTTTCCCATAGGAAGTCCAGGTTTAAATTCATTGAGAGTCTTTGGGATGTGCTGGAGGAGACTTTACAGAGTGCTGGACTCTTGCACTGACAATACAAGATCTTGACCAAAAGTTGATGAACCATGAATACAACATTTATTTCCATCATGAGGTGCATCAGTTTTTGATCAGGATCTTTGTCTATTTAAATCCAAACTGTGAATGTATGTGCTTTGTGTTACTATTATTATTATTATTTTACATTTATTCATGCTTGTATGTATGCATGTATTTTGTGTTTTATGAAAAATTCTATTTAAAATAGTTAAATTAAATTAAATTGAATTAAATTAAATTAAATTGTGTTTTATGAAAAATTCTTTTTAAAATACTGGATTGATTACTCTTTGAAATTAATGTAAATAGCATAGCTGAGATTATTTGGTCTTGGAAGTATATGATAAGAAATGTGTTCACATTGAAATAATTTGACCTTAGAAAATCTGAGGTCAGTTTGACACATTGTTGAGATCCCTTTCAGAAACTATAGAGGAGACCCCTATGAAATGACCTCATAGATTGTTTTCCACTTAATCTCATTACCATCATGTGGAGAAATCACATGAAACCGGCTCAATCCTGTTGGGGAAGACATTTTCAAAAACAGAGTAATGGCAAACTCTGAGTGAGAGGTTTCAGTCCTCAGCCTGTGAATCAGCAGACAGCCGTCCGACCGCTTGCTCTCCGTGCCACTATGCCCAAGGTTTTTACAGCGTATTAAAATGAACCAGACTCAAAGCGATGATTAGCACTTACAGAGCAATCAGAAACTGCCCACACCACCCACATTTCACCAGGCAACAAATTTATAGACCACAATACGGAAGTCTTGTCGTCAGAATTTATGTTCTCGCCAGTATTACTTTTGCTGCAATCCCACCCAGCTGTGGCTTATTTACCTAAAGAAGCGGATGTAGTTTATGGGGGTGCAGATAGAGGTCGGAGAGATATCAATAAAACACAAGGACTGTGCCAACGATACCAGTGCCTGTTCAGCTCGAGCAGATGCACTTCTTCTGGTCCACTAATGCCCTGGATGGCGACTGGCAAGGGTGGATGGCCCGTCTGCTGTAAATTATCATTGGCAAGGACAGGGACTTTGGGTTTTTTTGGGGGGGGAATGACTCACTACAGGATGCATATGCAAATCCAGCAGGCGAGTCATAGAATCATTCCAATTCAGTCTCAAAGTCAATTAACTTTGCCACTCTAATTAACTGTCAAAAACAGCTAAAAGAGTGAATAAGCCATTATGTGTATTGATAACTGCGCTCTGCTCAGCTGGGTCTCTGTTTACAGGTGCACACAGCTTTATCAGACCTGTCAGAGTTTGTCCGTCTTGGGTTTTAATGTCGGCGGGAAACTTTCGTGCTGACTTTGAAGAAGTGAAAAGTACAACTCGACTAATTCTTTGGAGAATGTTTAGTCAGATTTCATCTATTAATTTCCATACAAATGTGGATCCAGACCGGCATGGAATCTTTTGATGAATCTTCAGTGACTTCCATTGTACTCATTCAGATTCTGTCAGGCAGCCAATGAGAGATAGTGCTCCTATTAATCGTGTTTTTCACAATAAAAGATGTACAGTTGTGTGACAATTATCTGGTTTTCAGTATGAATGGCTCCTAACATCTGATTTGACTTTCATTTGACTGTGTCAGGATAGTCTTATCCTGACACCACACATGCAACTTTTCACATGCACCTTCAATAAGTTCCCTAAATGAAGGAATGAAGGTGTTTCACCCGTACGCATTGCATTGTGTTTTAGGGTTGAAGGAAATGTCTGCAAACTTAATGGATAATGTCCTGGAAGAAAGTGCCAGTACCTTTTCCCTTTTTATATGGATTTATTTCTTTCAGTTTATAGGGTTAAGCCCAATTTATACTTCTGCATCTAACTCAATAACGCGGACAACGACGCAGAAGTATAAATGAAAACCAACGCGTTGCCGACAGCGTAGAGGCTCTGGCGTAGGTCGGACGCACAAGTATAAATCAGCCTTTAAGATTAAGCCTCGAAAAGCATCACTATAGCGTAACGCTATTTTATTCAATCCCGAAGCTTCTGTTCGGTTAATGCTGTGCAAAAACCAGTGGTGTTTAAAAGGAGTGCATTTTTATAGTCAGAACCTTTATAGTCAAAACCCATGAATGCCACTGATGGTGACGCATGATCAAAGACATTATCAATAGAAGAAGAGGTCTGCGGATCCTTGGCGGTTCCCCGAGGGTTCTTTGTTGTTTCTTTGAGGATTTGATGGTATTCCAGCACTGATATGTGGAGATCTCCCCAGGGACTGACAGCAGAATTTGTTCCCCTTGTAATGTGACCGTCTCGTGAAATCCTCCTGTTGCTCTTTACAGTCTGGTGAGTTTTAACAACTCTTCAAGAGTTCTCGAAAATCTCACTTGATCTGCCATATTGCACTTGAATAGAAATACATTGTGCAGAGCAGGTGACCAAGACTTGTCAAGGTTTTTTTGGCAAGTCAGGTCAAACCCCACACCAAGATTTATTAACCATTATTGTTTATTTTAAATGATGGACTGGTTGTAAAGCAGACTTCTTTATATACCTCACTGTTCAAACTTTAGGGTCAAGGTTGTTTAGTTTTTTTTTAATAATTCGTTTTATTTAGAAAGAAGGTCACCATGATTTTGCCAAGTAAAACATGTTCCTGGATCAACATTCCTGTCTGAAAATGTAGTCCTACCCCTAAACCAACCCATAACTTCTCCTAAAATCAGACTGAAATGATGAACAGTGAATAACACTGATGGAGAAGCACAAACCCTGGTTGTAAACCTAAACTTGACATAAACTGTAATATTGGCCATCAGATTCGATTGGTTGATTGGAATGTTGTTCCTGAAAAAAAATTGTACACGACAATGTTTTCAACATTGATAATAATCATAAATGTTTCTTGATCAGTAAATCATCATTGATGATCATATTGACACATGGAACTTTCCGTCATTTATATTTATGTGCCAAACGACGGTAATTTTCTTCAAATGCCACTCACTGATAGTTCTGGGTAAGAGGATCCACAGCAGCTTTGCCGCGTACACTCTGTTGTTATGTGTCATCATCACTGTCCCGCAACGCGCAGGGAAAGCTGTCCGCGGATCGCTCGCCCAAGAGGAAAAATGTGCCGTTGCTGCTAGATCTCGATCACGAAAGTCACATTGTATTTGATACAAAACTAAATAGACTAAATCAAGTGGGAGAAAAGTTATAATAGAATACTTAGATTCTATTGATAAGATAAGAATATGATAAGAATGATAAGAATAGTTATTGTTGTCTTTAACTGTTAAAGATAGAACTACTGTAAGTAGACCGACTGTAACTATCTGAGGCTGTTAATAATAGTATAAGCGTTTGTTAAAGTTTGCATTATTTCAACATATTTTTAAAGAATACTTATATTTTTTATTAGCCTTTAGGCTAGGCCTACTTAGATTTATTATAAATAATTTTACTTGCATTTAATTTATAATAGGTGTAACAATAACGACTCTGGGTAAATGTACATGCGACTTATGAATTATGACCATGTGTTGATGGTTATTTTGATCTCAATAAAAACACTTCTTTCTTGCATACATTTAAATTGAAACCTGCCATGATGTTTCTTGTCTGTCGTCTCTTTCGGGCGTCACGCCTGACTCAAATCAAACACAACTGCTTTTACGGGTGCTTGTGAAGGCATCAACAGGTGAAGCTGGGCTACTCTCATTAAAGCTCAAAAATATTATATTATATCTAAAACTTTAGCTGTGTTGCTATGTGTCATGAGTAGGCAAGCTACTAAGCAGTGAACGCATCCAGCATATCTGCACCAGGAGCATTTGTGATAAAGCACACCCGGCATACCCGGTTAAAAAAGTCACCGATCGCCACTGATATACAGTCACATAAAGAAAGAACGGCTCATTAATGGTGAAGTCACGGGATCACAGGTATGAATCTGACAGGGTGCGTTCTGTGAAGCGGTGTCGCTGTCGGCTGGTCCACTTTCACACAGGTGGCCTCCTTCCTGAAACCATATATGCTTTCTGTCCAAAATCTTCTCCTCACTGTCCTGAAACGTGCGGTCCGTGTCCTTTAGATGCCGATGCACTGCTGTGTGTGTCCCGAGGGCTTTGCCCTTCTGTGTGTTGACATGCGCTCACAGAGGTGGTTTGGTGTTGCTCGGTTTGCTCTTCAGGTTTATGAGTGCTTTAGCCTGTTTGAAGTGTGTGTTTTGTTTATTGAAGGTCCTGGATACTTTCTTAAATATTCCAGCCATCTAGGGGATGACAAGTTTGTTTTGTTTTTTTGCTAAACTCTTAAAAATAGAGGTTATTTAATGGCATCTGTGGCAACCTTTAAAAACAACGGAAACTTTCCATTCCACAAAAGATATATAACAGGTATAAAAAGGTATAACTTTTTTATTGCGGAAAATATTTCTTTAGAATTTTAAACTGTAACGAATTTTTTTTTCTTTTAAAGGGATATTTCACCCAAAAATGTAAATTCTGTCATAATTTACTCTCCAAACCTGCATGAGTTTTTCTTCTGCTGTACACAAAAGAAGATATTCTGAAGAATGGACCGTATTGACTTACATAGTAAAAAAAAAAAACAATAAAAAAAAACAATTGAAGTCATGGGGTCAATCAACTGTCTGGATACCAACAGAAATGTGATCACTGACAGGCTTTTTGTGGGAACTCCCCCTTTTGCAATTTAATTTTTTATTTTTTATTGAATTCATCATCTTGGTCTCTATGTTGAACCGTTTGTTGGTTTAGATGAAGATGACATGTTTTGTGCTTCTGAGTGTTACATGTTCCCTGTGCTGTGTTTGGAATTGTGTCACTTCCTGTCCCGAGTGCCATGTTTGTAGTTATTTGTAGTTTTTTTCTCGTGGGTTAGTCTTGATTGTTCCCAGGTGTGTCTTGTTAGCTTGTTTTCCTTCTGGGTTTTCATATGTTCATTAACAGTTGCTGTCTTTACCTGGATGTTGTGCACTGTCGAGTTCAGCTCCCGTTTTCCCTGTTTTAATTCCTACTTAATTACTAATAACTCAGTTTCCTTAGTTTAGCTTCACTGGGGGGGACAAAGTTGTGGCCTTAAATGTTTAAGTAATCAACTTGGATGTTTAAGCCATTTCAACTTAAATTACATTAAACTGACTTAAAAAATGAGTTGCGGAGCGGTAGGATGACAGCTGCATGCTGGGAGAGCAGACACAGGGCTTTTCACGCCACTGGGCCGGGCAGAGCAACTGAGCCGTGCAAAGCCTGAATAGAGGAAGTCCAAGGAGAAGTTCAAGCAATCTGCAGTATAGAGGAGTTGCCAAAAACTGTTGACTTTGTTGCATTCGTGCCTGTGTTCAGCGCCTGAGATAAGGCTTTAGAGGGGCGACGGCACGTGATCTCGGCCATGAATGAACGCATTTGCATAATCCGCAGTGAATTACTCTGGATATCATCTTTTAAAATCAGCATTTTTTAAAATGCATGTTTATATCAACAAAAAAAAAATGCCACAAAGTACAGTTGGTCTTTTCAACAACTGTGACAACAATATTATTTCGAAAGTTAATCACAGCGCACTAATGCATTTACAAATAAGGATTTTGTCTTCTTTATAATGACATGCTTAAGCTGTATTTGCTGGCGCTCATGGCTATTTATTATGTGTTCTGGTCTGTGTGTACAGGAACTAAGTTAATCCTTTTAGCAAATCCTATACAAACCAATTTAGACCTGTCAGTCACCGCCGGTCAAGGTCAATTTGGTATATTCGAAAGATCCAGGGGTGCTATTCTACATAATGACCGCCTTGTTGTCAGAGGCTCTTTACAATAACTCCACCCACCAATGCTTGCTTAACTTCAGTGCAGCGAAAATGACTCCTTAACAAGTTACAGGTCACCAATTCCAATACGACTTGAGTAACTGTGTTAGAGTTTTAACATACTGAATGTAGGCTTAAAGATGCTTTAGTCCTCAATCCCTAAGAGACATGGCAGTGAAAAACAAGAAACAGTTGAAAATAAACCTGTTTATTTTCTAAAATTGAGATAAAACTGAACACCTCAATGTTGCAATAGGCTAAATCAAGGTCGACGCAACAGCCTCTATAACTTCTACAAAACCTCAAGTCTCAGTTATGCTCAAGTGCTCAAAAAGAGCTTAAAGTCCCCCTGTGGTGAAAATCCAGTTTTAATGTAGTTTATGTGTCTATGTGGAGTTTTTAATATTCTTTAAGATAAAGCATGTGTAAATTCATAAGTCGACTCCATTGCTGAGTGAACCAAAGACAGTCTCAAAAACACGCTTTGAAATCGCTGGTGTTTCTGACGTCACAAACTACCTTGTAACCAATTACGTCAACGTGTGATCGTCAACGAGTGGATCTCTGAGCTGGTGCGAGTGAGTGGAGGCGGGGCCAATTTGCATATTCATAGAACAGCATATACTAAATGAGTCAACGGTGTAGAGATATATTCAAGCTATTTTAAGGCATGAAATAATTTTTTTCAAGGAAAAAAAAAAACGTTTCAAAATGTAATTTTGGTGATCAAATATTAGTTTTAAGGGATACAATTATTGACTATATGGGGACTTTAAGAAAAGAGTGTATAATGTGTATAATGTACATTCTGAATAATTATATCTAGTTTATATTTATAATTATATTAAGTTTTCCCAACTTTTCTCATTTGACATCAGGCTGTAAAACCCTGGTTTTTATAGTGAGTGTTTAAAGGGGTGGTTGATTATGATTTCACTTTTTTAACTTTAGTTTGTGTGTAATATTGCTGTTTGAGCATAAACAACATCTGCAAAGTTACAACGCTCAAAGTTCAAAGCAAAGGAAGATATTTGCTTATAAAGAAATCATTTTTTAAGGACTACAACAAAAGGCTGGTTGGGACTACACGACATTCCTCCCGGGTTAGTGACATCACAAATCCTAAAATTTAAATAAACCCCGCCCCTGGGAACACGACACAGTCCATGTTGAGGAGAGGAATAGTTGTTGTAGTAAAGCACATTTGTGAGTATGCTCAAGCTGTCGCATCCGTCTTTTCACATGCAATACAGTACGTAACACACTCTTTAGGCATCTTATAACAGTTCCCACACGAGCGATTTTATATATTATCATTATCATGAAGTTAACTCCACATCAGCAACATAAATTCACTATGGGATCGAAACTTGACGACCCAGGAAAGTTAGTAAAGACATTGTTAAAATAGTCCAAGTGACTACAGTGGCTAAACCATAAGTTATCAAGTGATGAGAATACTTTTTGTGTGCAAAAGTTGCTAATATCTTTGATAGCAAGTAAAAGTACAAACTGGCCAAAAAGATACTTAAATAAAGTAACTAATTATATTTACTCAAATACACATAGAGTAACCCTTTTCCCGAACTCATTCTTCTCTCTTTTCCCACTGCTCATCAGCTCGAAGTGTTCATTTTAAATAAAAATCAAAGAAATATTTGAAAAGTGGAAATAAAGTGCCTAACGGGTAATTAATAGTGCTAACGGTTAGGGTTGGGTGCAGAATCCATTTTTGATTTTAATAAATATAATCATAAACACTGTTTTAATATATTTTTAAATGTACTATAAGTGTCTGCCACTATTTTTACATAGGATAAATAGCATCGATAACTATATTTGCACTCTCTATTAATAATAATACAATTAATCCAACTTTTTTATATATACATTTGATTCAGAAATGTATAAAAAAAATTTACTTTTCTAAAACCAGTTAATTTACATTTCTGGATTTTTTTGTGTATTATGAGTTCTGCACAGTGATGCGTGATGCAAATGTTTCACAGCTGTTACTATATGTGTATTTGAACACTGCTGGAATGCTGTATCGACCAATCATAATGCGGGACCGACGCTGTCTGTTTTATATTCAACTCAGGTCGCATTGCAGATATTTTGTGCGAATATTTTTTGCGCTTTGCACTGTTGTTTTTAAACTGCTGTAGGACAACCTAGAGATCTAATCCAAAATGACAAAGTCACATTAATTCTCTTTGTGTAGATACATAACACTTCATTTGTGTAAAATTGAATACGCACTCTGAATGTATTTTATGTGACAGCATGTCAACACCCATGAAGCTCTGGAGTGTGAGCTAACACAAAAATGATTGTTTTCCTGCCAGGATTTTCCATTCTTCAAGCCATAATGGAGGCAGCAGTGGCGAACAACTGCAAGTTACAGCGCGCTCGGTGGGCAGCATAACCGACCCGCTAGAGTTTCGGCGCATCATTAGGAAATGGACAGGAGACAGGAGAAGCGCTTCCTCATCGACTGTGAAGTGGACAGAATCAATGTCATCTTGGAGCAGGTAAAGTCTGCATCTCCCTCTTTCTGTTTCATGCTCGGTCTGGCTGGTTTGACGCCTCTTCCCTACCCATAAACCCCAGCATCCGAAGACTCGTTCGTTTGGCGGGAATCTAGTCCCTGATTTATTCATATTCCTGAAGTCCATCACTCTGCCCGTGTCTTTTTCACATGGATGACCTGACAGATCTGTAGACTGAATGGCTAAGCGGATATTTAAGCACAACTGTCCCGTTCTCTTTGTTCTCTAATGGATCTGCGCGGCTCTTTGATGTGTGTCTGTGAAGGGTAATCAGCCCCTGAAGTGGAATGTCCTCGTTAGCGCTAATTTAAATGTATTAGCTCCAATAGCACAATACCTCATCACAGAATTTTTTTGTTTCGCCTGCTTTTATGAATCTGTTCTGCCACTAAATATAATCCATAATATATATTTAGCTTTCATTTACCATTGGCAGCATAATTCAGTTTTCTTTACGCACAATTTATGTTGTCATTGCTCTGTTTTATTGAAAAAGACCAAAATGGCTACTATAAATCAATAGAGTGCAACACTAACTACCCACTTTTTCAGCAGCCTGGGTTCTGAAAGTATTTTTCCCATTCATTTTCTCCATGGGGATTTTTGAGAATCTTTCAATAGAGCTCTAATCCTCAAACCAAACCAGCCGGCTTTGAGAGACACAAAAAAGTTTGGATTTAAATAGGCAAATGCTTAAGAGTCTATGATTGGACAATTATTGCAGTGATTATTATGTTTCTAGCATGTTATATGTTTGGCAACAGCTCTCCTAACCCTAATTGATGGAGTGTGTAGCTTTTCATTTCTTAATCAACCATGCAGGAAAACACATCATGTTCATATTCCGGGATGACAATATCAAGATTCTCAGGCTCAGATTATGAAAGAATGGTTGTGAGGAGCATGAAGAATCATTTTCAAACATGATCGGTTCCTCTGAGTCCAGAGATTAAACTCATTGAGAGTCTTTGGGATGTGCTGGAGGGGACTTTACAGTGCTGGACTCTTGCATTGTCAATACACGAACTTAAACCAAAAATTAATGCACCTCTTGATGGAAATAAATGTTATTTCCATCAAGAGGTGCATACATTTTTGATCAAGATTTTTTGGCAATGCAAGAGTCAAGAGTCATTATTATTATTTTTGGCCAGGCAATGTATGAGTTGAAGAAAACAAGGGTCCAAGACTGAACAAATAACAAATATTCACCTATTTAGAATTTATCATTAATTATAAGTGTAAAATAGCATTTAAGTATAGTGCAAAATATACTTTTATAAATTAATAAAATATGTTAAAAAGTATGAAACCAAAGTTCACGGGCATCATTTGTAAAACGTGCATACACACAGATTTGATCTTAGAGTGTGCGTACGCTAAATCCACGCCAGCTTCATATTTATAGAACGTTGATGTGGAAAGTGATTTGCAGAGTCTGAGCAGACGTACACACTTTTCCTCGTGCCAGAGAGTCGGAGAACTGCAGGAAATCTAAGCAATTCTTGCCGCTCTTCGTTCTCAAGTAAAGCATGGGATGTGAACTGGAGCTCTTTTATATGTTAATGATATTAATTAGGCGGCGTTTACAACACGGAGATCTGAAACCATTCAGCTACGCACAATTTCAAGCTCATTTGCAATTGATAGATTTCACATCAGGAAGAGAGGCGAACGCATATTTTTTTGTGCGTATGTTCGTTGTCTGAATCACACGTACGCACATTTGAGAAATGATCATAAGATCATATGTAGGGTTTCTAGTGAGCCCCAACATGTTTACATAATTTTGGAGAGTCATAATGGTAAAGACATTTGGCTTGTTGTCAGGAATTGTGGGGTTTAAGATTGTTGTTTCAATTGTAATAATTACTATTCTGATTGGTGTTCTCTCTGCATGATTGTGCTGTTGTTCACTGGGATCAACACTGGGCCACATTCATAAAAATGAACAGTGCAAATTTATATGTCCTTGTCTATATCCTTCGCAAAAACATTCTTACATATATTTTCATGTCGAATTGAACGAGACAATTTATATGATTATGTATAGCTGTCCCACTGTGGCATCAACAGAAAGAATACCGTTTCTCTGCTCAGGTTAGCACATTTTTCCATTGAGAAAATGATTGGAAACCTATTGTTGGGCTCGGTTGCCAACAAGTCAAATCAGCCTGGTTTCCTCAACAAAAACCTAATAGGATTTATTTCAGCTGATTTTGTATTACTGCAGAAAGATGCAAACCACAACAACACACAACGATATCTCAGACTGTATGATAGCAAATCCAAATTTTGCAACTTTCAAGTGATTCATTACTGTTTTGTACGCATATATTAATTATAATTCAAATGCATTTTGTGTTATTGACCAAAATATTGCTGTTGATATCTGAGAGGGGCATGTTTGATTCATTTTGAATCATGCCAGAAAAATACCTCATCCCTGCAGCACTCTATGATCTGCATTTATTCAAGATTTGTCCTCGAAAACTTAATCTATGTCTTTACAAAGAGCCAATGAAATGCTGTGCTTTACCTCATCTTTGCCTCCATCTGTACCCCTCCTAAATATTGCAGCTGATTTAAGGGTGAAAACGTGTAGGCAGGAGAGGAATTAGGGAAATTACAGTGGGAATCCCGTGTTATTGCCCCCCGGAGCACACATGTTTTTTAATCCCTTTTCCGACCTCAGCATGTATTGGCTAAACTGGATCTAATTGAACTAATCTCCCCGGCCCTGCTGACACTGATAGCCGAGATAGGTTTCTGGACTGCGGTTCTTCAGAGACCAGCAGCGAGAGCTGATCCCAGACAGGAGAACCGCGCTATAGACTTCTGCTCGCCGTAATCCATCTGAATTTTGTGATCTCGAGCTGCTCGGCACAGACTGGGAATGGGAGCCGGCCTCAGAGGGTTTCAACAGCTGAGTTAAGCTTCGCGAAGAGCAATGGTGACAGCTTTTACTCCCTGCTATACTGAGTATGTCAACCCATCGCAATAATTTATAAGCAGTGCCCTTGCAGTGGAAGCACGGAGGGGCTTGTGCCTTTTCAAGAGGAAAACTAGCTTGTGATCTGGGGTTTACACTCAGGATGTGTCATTTTACCACGTGAGAGCGTGACGGCCTGTCATGAGGCAGTGCTACATCTCATGTGTCAATCTTCTGTATGTGTGAATATGGTAAATAGTGCTACAAAGAGCCAATATCTGCTTTGGAAAGGATTTGATGCAATTCCCAGGAGGATTTGTGTCTCTCTGTTATGATTGCATATGAATGCACACGTTCTTTGATGAGTCTCAGAGGGTCTTTGGCAGGGCATTGGCTCTACCTGGTCTTTCTGTGCTGACGTTTGCGTAAAGGCATCAATCTGTCCATCATAATCTGGGGGTTATGGTGGGATGAATAAATTACATCTGGGACTAACTGTAAGATACAGTATGCAGCACTTACCAGAGAGCCAGGATGTGACGGGAGCGTGGGAGGAAAAATATTAAAATGCATTGAGAGCCAATGCTTCACTGAAGCCTTGCTAGATCTGCCACCATGGAGCATAAAGAATAGGTCTCTTCTCAGAATGCACCTTTGAATTCATTCAGTCCTTGAATTTTGTGGCGACATGCCAGGCTAACATTTTTTACAGTAGAAGGCCAAGCGGGAAATAAGTATACAATAAGTAAATCTGAATATGTAAACCAATAGTTATAATTACATGTGTTTGATATAATACAAATATATTTATCAAATAAAATAGAATAGAAAATTGGTACTCCCAGTGCAATATTAGTTGGCAAGTTTGTTGGTTGATTTTGTAATGGTCACAAAGGAAAGCGAACACTTCTGTTAATCAGTTAAGAGGGAACGTGTCAGAGTTGAGGTGAAAGAGGAGGGAGGACTCAAAGACGTGGAGCAATGTGGGCCTTTATTAATTCAAAAAAGAGGGGAAAAAAACACCCTGTAGGGGAAAACAGACCAGCATGGCAGGACTGATGGGATGGGACGCGGCAGGTCAGGACATAACAGGAGAACACAATTTACAGGGCAACAATTGATGACAAACTGGCACAGGACAGAGAACACAGGGAGATTAAGGGGCTGTTTACACGACACCATTTTCAACCAAGAACGTAAAACTTTGCATGTGTTTTGGCCGTTCGTTTACACGACAACGGCGTTTTGGGTGCCTGAAAACACAAGCTTTTGAAAACGGGTTTTTAAAGTGCAAGTTTTTGAAAATGGGGATCGTTTTGACAATGGTGTCGTCTGTGCGGGGAAAACTCAAAGGAAAAACTTCTCAGTTTTAATTGTATCGTTGTCGTGTAAACTTACCCTTAGTCTGTCACTTATTCCTAATGTTCTCATAACTCTCCTCACTTTCAGTTTGATCCTATAATAATTTATTCAATCAATAAAACAAATTGTGAATGAAAAGCTTGATCTGGTAGATAAACAAACCAGCCTAACCCAGAATACAACCCAACTACTTTAAATTAATAAATTCTGGTAGTATAACTCAGTTTTAGACTTGTAATAGAGCACACATTAAAATTAAAAGATTAAAGATAAGCATAATTTATCCATGAATCATTTTAGTAATTTAAAACATAGTTTGTGTCTACCTTGTTTTACAAAGAAATGTTTCAGGGTTGAATGTTGAATTGAAGGTCAGTGTATAAAAAGCTAATAACAGACTTAAAGGGATAGTTCATCCAAAAATGAACATTTTCTCATCATTCTCTTGCCCTCATGTCATGACAGAAGTCGTTTTTGAGTAAACTACCCCATTAGACCCGCAACAGAAGCAGGCTGAAAAAGTAAGACTCAAAAATAAAACAAAGCTCGAGTCATCTGAGGTAAATCCTAAAGACCGAGGCCTTAAAATCTCTTAAAAGCTCACAGGCTCTGGAGAGCGTTTAACGTGTCACTTTAACAATCTAATGGGATTAGGGGGTTAAGTTGTACTGCAGGAGGCAAACAGAGTGAGACGGAAAGAAACAGGATTCAGGAACGGCAATAGTCAAACACAGTAAAGAGGGTAATCCAAAATCTTAATTAAAATACACTAACAGTAATCCACACACTCTTTGTGTTTCTACTTTTGATAGTCAAATGTGCTCAAATTGCAGCTGTTGAATTAAGAATCAGCCATGTTTTTTATTCAGGGTTAGGGTTAGAAAGATTGGTTGTCTCCCTCAGTTGCAAGGTTTGAACATTAAGGGCCCTATCATACAACCGGAGCAATGCAGCTCCAGGCACGACGCTAGTGCTATTTGCTAGCTTCAGCCCGACGCAGTTATCATTTTCACGTCCTGCGCCACGTTGTTTAAATAGCAAATGCATTTGCGCCCATCTGTTCGCCCATGGGCTGCTGGTCTGAAAACGAGGTGTGCTCAGTCGCATTTTTGGTGCGTTGATATTTTGAGGAACTGAAATAGACTACGCCACTGACCAACTGAAACCTGGTCTAAAGTCAATGGTGCAGTATTTTTTGTTGTTGTTATTTAAAGGGCACATTAGTAATATGAGCCTATAGGCGTGTACACAACGCGCATACACTCTGCTTATTACACACACACTCTACTTATTACATACACAGAGATGCATAGCAGCGCACAAACATGCCAATTATTAAAAATAAAAGGATTACAATGTACATAAAGATATTGTGGAATCAGACCCGTAGATGGTCTGTTTGTGCGCTTTAACCTCGCGCACGAGCAGATCCGTTTCCTCTCTGGAGAAGCGTTCAGTCTTTCCACTTGCAAATTCCGTCATGTAAATAGCGAATCCGCCATGGCACGAGGGCAACTGGATTTTAAAGGGAATGGGAGATGAGACTCTGATTGGTTTATTGCATGTTACACTCAAAACACACCCATTACTCATTAAGAGAATAGGGACAACCCTTTTAGACCGTCGTTAAACTAGCAAAAGTGAATTTGGACACACCCTAAGTGCGCTTGCGCTCTGCGCTTTGACCATGCGCTTAGATTGTTAAAATAATGGCCCTGGGGGTTTTAAGTGTGATCCTTTAATAGGTGCCATGGGAAATCAAACTCTCTTTACTTAAACGCCCCCTGTAGTCAATCATTTTGTTGCTTAAAACTCATATTTAAACACAAATGTAAGTATTATTTTTTATGTATCGCTCTCTACAACATTGGACACATAATGGTAATTAATATGATTAGCCTTTTGCTTGACTGTTATCAAACAGCTAATAATTTGTTGGTAATGTTACATAAATCATGTTTTAGGCAGCTGCCTTCTAGAAATGCTTTGAACAACTCAGAATGTCCGTGGAGAAAGACATATGGTTCATCATAACATTGTATATACATCATATACATAATTCACCCACTATATTGCTGAATGTACCTGATTTTTCCTATCAACAGAAAAATATACCAGGATAACCTGGCATCTCTCGAGACTCCACCTGCTAGTTATGGGGATATGCTAAAGGAATATGCTAAAGCCCGCCGGAACGTTGATCTGATTGGTTACAGGGTAGTTTGTGACGTCAGAAACACCAGCAATTTCAAACTGTGTTTTTGAGACTGTCTTTGGTTCACTGCAGTTTTAAGGAGAAAATACTCAGCAATGGTGTTGACTTTTGAATTTGCACATGGTTTGTCATAAAGAATATTAAAAACACCACATAGACATATGATAATTTCCTGTCATTTCTTGGAATATCTGAAAGGGTCTCGGGTTACTTTCGTAACCCATGTTCTCTGAATAGGGAACAAGACGCTGCGTAGCGATGACGCAATCTGAACCCATATAGAATCACGCCAATTCATTGGCCTGATGGCGCAGGCGCCTCCTCAGCGGCACTACGTCACTCACCCTTTATATAGTGAACACGCCATCTGCTCCTGAGATTTTCCAATGATGAAGAAGAAGCCCCTAGGCAGCAAAAGGAGCCTGGCAGCGAACACAGCGTCTCGTTCTCTATTCAGAGAACATGGGTTACGTGAGTAACCCGAGACGTTTTTTTCATAGGTTCACTCGACGCTACGTAGCGATGATGCAATGGGAACGATATCCACACACGCCAAGCTAAGCGCTGCCGGATCTGGGCCAACAGGGAACTTTCCTATACATGTTTTTTTTGTTTGTTTTTTGCCAGACCAGACTCAACCAGGACCTAGGCCAGATCTAAATCCGCATCTAAATCCAAGTTATAAAGCCTAATAAAAGTGTGCGGAGAGGACCAACCTGCCGCCACACAAATATCCTCTAAAGGAACTCCCTTGAAAAGAGCCTGGGAGGACGCAATACTCCTAGTAGAGTGAGCTTTTATGCCCAGAGGTGAAGGAAGCTTCCGCACCTCATAAGCCAGGGAAATTGCATCTCTCACACAGTGAGATATCCTGTGCTTAGAGGTGGCGAGCCCTTGGTGGCTAGCCCCAAAGCATACATAGAACTGAGACGACTTGCTCCACTGGCCAGAACGGTCCACGTATGCCTTTAAAGCCCGAACAGGGCAAAGCAAATTATGCTTCTCCTCCTCAGCAGAGGAACAAGGAGGGGGGCAGAAACCTTTCACTTAGAGAAATACAGCTGTCTAGTAGAAGGCGCACGAGCATTATCAATGGTCTCCCGTACATCAGCAGGAAGACCCGACACCACTGTCGCTAGCGAATGCCTCTTATCGGTCACACCCACAGCCTCCAAAGCTCGGGACGAGGATGCCAAATCTTGCCCTGGAGCTGAGACAGCAGATCTCTCCTGATAGAAATCTGCCAAGGAGACCCCTCCACCAGGGAGCTCAGTTCCGAGAACCAAGTCTGGGATGGCCAGAATGGGCCAGATTCCACACTCCCTCACTCTGCAAAGGACTGCAGGGATTGACTTGACCGGAGGGAATGCATACAGTCTCAACTCCGGCCACGGATGAGCGAGGGCATCTATCCCCAGAGGCGTCGGATGAGACAGGGAAAACCACAAGGGGCACTGTGTCAAGCTCTGCGACGCAAAGAAGTCCACCTCTGTCTCGCCAAACATGCTCCAAATTTGAGCCACTGTTTGGCAGTGCAACATCCACTCCCCCGACTTGAGCTTCTGTCTCGACAGAAAGTCCGCTACGACATTCAGGTCCCCTGGAACGTGAACTGCTCTCAATGAAAGAAACCTGTCTTGAGCCCAGAGGAGGAGGCGGCGCACATGCCTGTCGAGGGTGCACGACTGCAAGCCTCCCTGGCTATTTACATGGGACACCACTGCCATGTTGTCCGTCCTGACAATGACATGACAGCCCATCAGGGCCAGGAGAAAATGATCCAGAGCCAGAGAGAAGGCTCGCAACTCAAGGGAATTTATGTGCCACGAGAGAAGCTCGCCCATCCAAACGCCGCACGCCGGTCTGCCCTCGAAGACCTCACCCCAGCCAGTCAAAGAGGTGTCCGTCGTGACAACCTGGCGACGGCAAACTACACCCATCTTGACCCCCTGAAGTAAAAAGGGGAAGTCTTTCCACCTCCAAAGAGCGCGAAGGCAACTGTGCAACACTCTTAGAAGGCGGAAGGCAGACAAAGAAGGGTGGATGCCCCTGAGTTCATCCACCACAGGAATGATCTCATATGAAAGAGACCCATGAGCCCCAGAAGCCTGCGTCATATGCCCACCGCTACATGATGGCTGAGCCTGAAACGGGCCAAGCACGCATGGAGACTGGAAACTCGAGCAGGGCCAGACGGGCCTGCATTGAGAGAGAGTCGAGTTGAACACCCAGGAAAATGGTCTTCTGAGAAGGAGTTAAGACACTTTTCTGAGCATTCAACCTGAGACCAAGAGACCGGAGGTAGTGGAGAAGGACGTCCCTGTGACGACACACCACAGATTATCTATTATAAATTCTAGTTAGTCCAAATCTACCCCAATAAATACAATAGAATGTGATCAATTCTAGTAAAGGTGGTCATGAGTTTTAAAAGCTTAATGTTGGTGCAGGATGATATTTTCTCCTCTTTTCATCAGTCTTTTTAGTGGCTGTTCTAGATCATGTTTGACTTTCTCCCTAGCGTTTTAAAGCGGTAAATTCTCAATAGAATTCAAATGGGTTGCACATCAGAGTTGCATCTCGATATGAACGGCTCGCACAAATCTTATCACACTTTTGGAGTGCGCTTTGTGGCTTTGGAGCCACTTATGCACAATTAAACAATTGGGCTTCAGTCATATTGTACAGATTATTGATCCGTTCAGTTCATACAACTTATAAAAGCTCAGAATGCACGATGTATACAACTAATGAATAGCCTGATTCTATGTTTCTTGTGTGCGGTCAGGTACCGGCAACATGTGGCAACATGAGCACTGGTCCGACCTAAAACTGGACGATGTTCACCCTAGTGATGTTACTGGTTTGAGCAGGATCCGGACCCCATTTGCTGGGTCATCTCTCAGGTCAAAGGGGGTGGTGAAATGATCACAGAGCCAGAGAGCAGGATTGATTTTTTTTAGCTCAGGATCTCACTCTACAACCTTTAACAGGAAAGCATTGATACGGAGAGCTTCTTAGAATTAAACTTTTTCACAGCTTTTTCGAAGCATATTTCTTAGATGAAAAGCCACTTGGTCTTAGCTGAAAAGCCACAAAAGGTCCACTTGATCCTTTGAAGATGCGTGTTCTTCTTATTATATTTCCTCAGTTTGTTTAAACAATCAATATGTATGACCTCTGAGGGCTTTCCACCGAGAAACTATGGGTGTTAATAACCATAGAGTTTTGCCAATTCCTTCTTCTTTACTCCCATCAAATACTTCAGGTTATCATCACCTGACTTTCTTATATGAAACCCGAATCTTTTTTTCTGCAGAGCTTATATAAAAAACATCCATCCATCCATCCATCCATCCATATCACTGGTAGTTCTTGAAGAGTGACTATAACACTTGAGGGATTAATAATGCATTTCATGACCATGTTTACAGTTTGACAATTTCTCGCATATCAAACGTTGGTTTAATTGGTAATTAAATAAATTAAATAATGGGTAATTCTTGATAATTTGTCATAGTTATTAGTTCTTAATGAGGCTAATCTCATTCAGTAATTATTGATTACCTAATAAGGAACTATCTCAGTCGTAAATGTGATTTTACCTACTGTTTAGTTAACCTTGTTTCCATATGAGCTAATAGTATTAGCTGAAGTGTTCATTTAGAACTACTCATTTGTCCTACATTAATTCTTGCATATAGTTACTTATTAATTATGGACCATTATTCTAAAGTGTTACAGTTCTGGAAGGTGTTACACTTAAATGCACATAAGAATATGCTTTGCATTGTATCAGCCCGACGCAACATAGTAATTTGAGTGGAAACCAATATTATAAAGTGTCCTGGTGTTTCAGGGAATGATACCTGGATTCAAATTGGTTAGTGTATTTGGTTTGTCTTTTGGAAAAGAGCCAGACCTGCTCAGCTCACAGAGGTTTAAATTCAAAGCAGTTGAGAGGACAGGAGAGGTACAGATGCTCCTGCCAGTTAATTAGGATGTATCCCCTCGGGATCACTCCGGCTTCTGGCCTGCCCACATAAAAGCTAGCCTGAGGGAGGAAAAATGAAGATAACTGAGTGTTCGAGAGAGCTTTTGGAACGCGTTTGGGGCCATTTGTCCTCCCCCAGTCTCAACCCTCAATGAGTTTGAAGAACGCTTATTGATTGGTCATGCCATGAGGTAAGTGTTGGTGGAGGAATTGATGATGCTGCAGCTTTTTTGTTACCCGAGCTGCACCCATGCTGCGGGTAAGATAAGACAAGACTCGCATTTATACCCGCTTCCTACTGTTCATTATTCGTTTTAGTTACAGTGCTTACGAACACTGCATTGAACAACCTCATTCTTTTTATTCTTCTTCTCCATAACGTTCTGTAATTAATTTTACAAACTGCATAACATACAGACTGCATTCAGTCTTTGTTTTGCAGCCTTAGGTGTGTCATTTTTAAAAATAAACTTATACTTTTATATATATATATATACATACATAAAAACTGTGACATCAAACAGATAAATAAATCTATATTTAATTTTTTTCCGGTCAAAGTTTGGTATCATAAACCTCATTCCATACCATTCTCGACTAATTTAACACATTGGGCCAGATTTACTAAACAGGGCAAATTAGTGAGAGAGCGCAATCCTATAAAGCACAGATGGGAGAGGAAAGTTCTGCTCATGATCTACTGTCGTCGACACACACATTAAAGAAAACAGACACAGCGGATCATTTCCATAATGACCAACGCAATATACCAATTTGCGTCTGGTTTAAGACGTGCTTTTTTGGGCGGTAAATAATGGTGTGAATACCAGTAACTTGACGAGTGCAAACCTTAGTAAATCACCTTGCATGATTCATTTAAATGATCTCCTCCCATAAATTTGAAGAGGAAAACTCCAACAAATGCATATGCAATAAGGTCAGCCGCAAAAATAACCCCGTCCACACCTTCAGTGCTAATTTTACACTGCATGTCTTTAGTAAATCCTGACAGTAGTTTTTAAATGCCATAAGAGTGTTTGCACTGGCCCATATCTAGCCCATAAGAGCAAACTTATTTGACATGTGAACATGGTGTTTTTAAACCCATTTTTTTAGGCAAAGAAAGAAAGAAAGAAAGAAAGAAAGAAAGAAAGAAAGAAAGAAAGAAAGAAAGAAAGAGTTTCTAACCAACACTGATGATGTCATTGCAATATTTGTATACAAGATTGTGGTTGGTCTTCTTTTTAAACTGATTTACATATTGAGTTATCGTGAATGCTTTTTTTCTTTCTTACATAGCCTATATTTAGCCATTTGTTTGGCATATTTTGCCTATTAATGTCATATTTCTTTCTCTCCATTTCTCCATCTATTGCTATATTTTTTTATTATTTTACCTAAACTTTTCACACTGCTCATTTGCAAGTGCTGATATTTCCTCTAGGAAATGCAAATCTAGTTTTCTTCCATGGTAATATCCAATATAATTTTCTTCATCAACCCCCAAGAAATGAAACCCTAAGCGCTCACTGCAGGGAAGAGCAATTATATAATCTCTGCTGTGCCATTTAACATCATTTTCCTAAAACAGTCAAACTGTTTATGGCGCATGAGTCCCAAACCCAGCTCTGCGTGTTTTAGCTAAAGGTCACGCCTGAGCTGTAATGACCCAGCAGTCTGAAGTCTGCTTTTATTGAACCTCTGGACTGAATGCTTTGCAATTGCTTTCATTTCTGCCCATGCACTGGGCTCTCTCTCTCTCTCTCTCTCTCTGTCAGACCCGTGTGAGTAATAGGTTCTGCCTGTGGGCGAGCGCTGGGTCACTCCGGTCTGTCTTTGCCCATCACGGCGGGAGGTGAAAACTTCCCTCAAGGACACCAAATCTCTCTCTAGCTGGCCAAACAAAGGTGACAGTGCTAGAGGTGGGATCGATGTGTCAGCCGGGGGAGGAATATTACAAAGTGAGCGAGGAATCTTCGGGTATTTACTTCACATTAACTGTAATCCAGCCCCATAATGCCTCTCAGAAATCAGCCCACCTTCAGCGTCTATGTTACACGCTGGGATTTCAGTAATCTGCCACTGTGAAATATTATAGCTTTTGAATATTATCATTTAAAGTGCTCATATGCAGTATTATGTTCATTTACAAGTTCATATTATTATTTTCATGAACATTATTTTTCTCATTCTGCACATTGCTGCAGTAGCTCATTCATTTTTCATTCTCTGCCTGAAACATATGATGTACTGTACACTCGTGCAGCTGATGACGCTTTGAAGTAACGCTCGAGTGATCAAGAATTTTCCAATGTACAAATAAGCTTTCCTTCGATTCCTCCGTCTGGCACGGCTGGCGTTTTTTTTCAATTGTTTTCAATGGGAGCGCCACGTTTTTAAAACGCCAGGAGCGTAATGAGGCGCTGAGCATTTACTTCACCCTGAAGCGCTGATCGCCCTGCGTTTTTTATCGGTCAACGAGAGTTGAAGAATGTTCAACTTTAGGTAAAACGCAGCATTCATCACTGTCACTGTTCACCCAGCCGTCCAATCACAGTGGAGGAGGGGCGGGACACGTACCACACCGACCAACCGTCGCATTCTGCTTGTACAACGTCAACAGATGACAACAAGAAGCATAATAACAAAACAAAATAATTAAAAACAAGAGACAGAGCAAATACTTTACATCGTATCGACATTTTTATTTAGAAACAATACAGAGACAAACTATCTGTGAAATGAGATACTAGTAACACTTACGAGGATATTCTGTATCATAACAAACAAAGCGTCTCAACTGTAAAAAACACTGTGCTGCCAAAACGCTCTCAAGCGCTCACAGCTCGGCGTTTCAGCAGAGCGCCTAGTGTTTTATCTGGCTAAAAATGCTTTGGTGGACACGCTGCCTTAGTGTGAACAACTACTTGCACTATTTATACTACAAAACACAATAGAAAAGTGCATAAGTGTGTAAATTCGAACACAGCTAGAGTGTATCAGCCCAGGGCTGCATCAGAAATTGCATACAGTACTTCCCTACTATATAGTAGGCGAAAAACGTATGTCCAAATTCAGAGTACTATGAGTAGAGTAGACAAAAAGTACCCCGATGACCTACTACTTCCGGTGAGATTCTGTAGTGTGCATTGGATTTACTATCCCATGAGGCCACAGGAGAGGATTTATGAAGGTAGATCATATGATAATGACAACATGGTGAATGTAGTAGGGGAGCGCGGGGCACAACCTAACGCGGGGCTAGTTGTAACACGCTTGTTTTAAATACTTCCGCACATGCTTGGATGACGAAACTTTGTGTATTTACTAGTTGCCATATCAACACTATATAGAAAAAAAAATTCCGCCAAAATTATTATTTTTTTGGAAGATATCCATAGACATTTATTAAACCATAGCAAAAGTAAATTTCTTACTTAAGTTAATTTTTCATCTCTATTTCTTGTGTTTATTTAACATAAGACAAATCTGATATTATTTTAATCTCCAAGATGTTATTTAACAGTTGAGATAGTTCTTTAATGCTTCGCTAACTAGCAGAAGACACTAGCAGGGTTTAAATCCCAGTTGTGCAGGCGGGGGCATGTTGTAACACTGCGTTACAATGTGCCCCTATTAGAAATATGCTATTTTATTCTATACTTTTATTAATTTTATTGGGAAAACGTGAGAAAAAGGTGAATAAAGACTGAGAGTCAATGTTCAGAAATTACTAATTATTTATTTGTTTTGAACTATGTTGTATAGCTGTGTTTTCATGTGTTCGTAGTCAAAACTCAAAAATGTGTTTATATTTAATTATTAAAAATTGCCATTATTTTATATGAAAACGTTTTTTAATTGTATTTTATTTAGAAAATATTTTAGTTTGTTTTGTATATTTTTTTTATTAGATCAGATAACATTTTAAGCTGTCATATGTTATGTTACAATGTGCCCCACACATGTTACAATGTACCCCACCTATGGGGCATGTTGTCACATTTCACTTCCATTCTTTCGGGGTATGTCAAGAATAAAGTATATACTGTATTAATAAAACAAAAACACATAATTGTACAAGACGTGGGAAATTAATGTGGGAAAAAATAAATACTCTGAACCATAAGTAGATTTACACAAACTGAGAAAGTCAAAAAGCGTTACTTTGAGCCCCGCTGTCCCCTATGTCTGGATTCATTCAACACTCATACTATATAGAACATACTTTTTTAGCAATCGCAAAGTAAGTTCCTACTCTAGATAGTATGCGATTTTGGACGCTGCCCACCTTTCCAAAACTCCGACTCTGATTGGCCAGCTGGACAAGTCAATATTGGTCACGAATGTGTTGAAGATGTAACGCCCTTACCATAACCCAAGGCTTCATGAACAGCTGTAAACAGTGTGATATCTATGGCAACAACTATGCCATCGCTATTGGAAGTCCGAACAAATTTTAGTCCTTGCAGTGGAAAAACAAAAAGTGTCTCTTCAACATAGCAAAATCACTTAAAGGTGGAGTAAGCGATATTTGAAAAACGCTGTTGAACATTGTTGATATTAGAAATCAACCCTAACGAACACACCCACTTTTCATTGCTCCACCTCCAAAACTCACCCTCCAATGCTGACCGCCCTGCTCCGAGTCGGTCCCGAACCCCGATCCCCCTGCACTTGAGTTGAGCGCACTAACAATGACGCTAAACACCGCATTCTCTAGCAGTCGTCAGCGCGACTCTCACTAGCTGGCCTCCGTTACGCACACAATCCAAGAGTGGATGTCTGTTTATCATAGCAGAACTAACTTCCAACAGCGTTTTTCAGATATCGTTTACCCCACCTTAACTGTTCTTTAGGGCGGGTCAAAGTAGCTAGTAGATGGACATTATGCAAATGTGTAACATGTTGATGTAGCAAAGTCACAGAAATAATGGCAATACTACAACAAGTTTCAGGCAGTTGTTTTCTGTTGAAGATATTCACTCCCTTTGGCTTGAAATTTGTAACTTTGCAGATCACAAACTATTACATTACACACTAAAGTAAAGGTAAAATACAGGAAAATCCGTGTTAAAGGAATATCCCTGGTTATTTGAAGTTAAAGGACTGGTGCAGTCCACATGTAAACTCTGTGATGTGCTCTGTTAGCTGTAGTGCTCTGCATCAGGTCTTGGCCTGGACCCTGTGAATGGATTCGTGTCATTAGGCTCTGGCTGTTTCCCCATCAAGGTTGTAGAGTCGTCCTGCTGGCTCGCAGGCGGTGAAGTTCATGGAGATCTCTGTTCTTCCGCCAGCTCTCGCTCAGGTGTGAGGAGCCCATGGCTGTATTTGTTTGTGGGACAGGACTGATGACCTTACTGGCTCCAGAAACCTTCAGTGAAGCCAAGAGTCAAGGGCATTACGGCAAAAGCTGCGGCTGCATCATTATATCACAGTCTATGAGGTTTTGGAGAATCGTTGAAGCTTCACCCAACAATGAGAATTCTGTCATTATCAACACACAATTATGTTGTTCCAAATCCATAGGAGGGTTTCTCTAATGCAGAACACAAACAGACACATACACTGTTTATGCTGTAGAATATCCACTATTGAAAGCATTTAGTTTAAAGGACAAAAAGGGTCCTTAAAAGGACCATGAGTATGACTGTGCTGTATTCCCTGTAACCTGAAGCCATGTAAGAGCTTTGTGTTGGATTAAAACTTGAACATGCGTCATGCCGGGTTTGAGTAGCCAAATGGCATTGGTTCTCATGTGTCTTGTGACCAATCAATGGTTTGGCCCTGTTTACACCTGTATTAAGATGTGTTTTGGTCGATCGGATCACAAGTGGACGACACTAAATACTGGTGTAAATGGGGTCTAAAGGGTTTTGAGCTTGTCCAGTTCCACCACTTCCAAAAACGAATTCGACCGGATTGCTTTCGTAATGTAAACACTCTTGTGAATGTGTTCGAAGAGACAAAGAAGACCGTCTGCTCTCCGCCTACTGACCTAATGAGTAAACGTTATGGGAAGAGCTCCAGCCAGACAGGCTTCAACTTTATCGGCTGGAGACCCAAGTTTGGTTTGAAGATGAACGTACCGAACACAGTGTTCTCTCACCTTTCCTGATTTCTAACATATGCTCACAGTGTTCGGCTGGTCTCGCGGCTGTCAGAAACAAAGATGCTTCTCTCCATGTGTATTCCCATCATTTCTGGGCACGTTCATATGTAAATTGTGTCAGCTAATTTCGTCCATTAGAATGAAAGATCTGAAAAAACACATACATTTACCTTTCCCATAGACCCTCCCCTCGAGGAAATCAGGACAGAAGTTGATGAAAGTGGACAAAAGAAATGATTAAGTAAATAGAAATGTGTCTCCCTCGTCTACTTGTGATCCGATCGACCAAAAACGCATCTTAATAGCAGGTGGAAGCAGGGCCTTTGAAAACTAGAATATTTTTTAACAACTGAAATTTTGTTCTGTTTTCAACTCAAAAGACTGCAGAAAGCATATAATGCATGAGTCATGGAAACTACTGCTATGTTTCTTTTCATTCATTTTTGGGCTTGACAGCGCCTAGTCACTGTCTGGTGTTCTGCACAACATCTCATTTTAGAAGACATGAGAGTTAATAAATGGTGACAAGAGTTTCATTTTTGGCTGAACAAGTGGTTCTGTCTAGAATAGTGTTATTGCTCACTTGTTCTCTGCTCTTCCCTTCATGATCTTCTGCTCAGGAACTCTGTGATATTATTTCCATTTCATAGCATGTTCTGAATTTGCAGTGTTGCTGCTGTCAGAATTGACCAGTGTGCGCAAGCTGGCATACTTCTCTTGTGCTACGTTTTCCACGCATGGGAAAAGGTTGATAATCTGTATTGTCTTTTGAATTTGCATTAATTCAATGAATTTTCTCAAAAACGAGGTTTTCTATCGAGCTGCTGTGAGGAGTGAGTGGAGGCGGGGGGCAATTTGCATATTCATGCATCCGCGTATAATAAATGAAGCAAGGGTGTAGAGTTACATTCAAGCTATTGAAAGGCATTATGAAATAATTTTCACCGGGATTTTTTTTTATATGTCATTTTGATAATCAAAGTTGAGTTTTAAGAGATAAAACTCAGGGGTACTTCAAGGGCAGAGCACAAAAAAAAGAAGAAGCAAAAATCAGAGCATTTCTGTATCTTACATGTGCTTGTGTCTCAACCACATCAGAATGTTAGCTTGATAAAAAAAATAAAAAAATAGAAATAGGATTTTCTTTGAAACAATTTTCACTCAGATATTGCTACCTAAATTTCGCAAATAATTACAAAGAAATGGCAAGTGACACATTGAACTGAACATGAAATTGTGAAGTAGAAAGACTGAAATAGTATTTTACTATTTTGCAACTTCAAACAAATCAGTTTTTACAGTGATCTTGCCTTATTTCAAAATGAATCACGAGGACTCATCACTCAGGATCATAAATGAGAAAATGATGTCCCTGAAGTCAGTGGCACACAAACGGGGTATACAGTGTGTGCAGAGCATGGGGCGCCGGGCAGGAGGGGGGCGCCATTGTGGCAAAATAATTATTGGAAAATCTCCTTTAATAAAACTTTATAAATAATAAAAAAATGTTTGTTAAATTATTAAAGGAAACGTTTTATTTAACTTTTGTTTAGCCTTTTAACTGATTATTTTATTATATCAATATCAACCGCTCACCTTCCGGCTCCGACTTCTTTAAGTCTGTCCCACGAACACAAATGGATAGATGTGGGAAGCGTTCTGGGGCGCAGAGCAGAAAAAGGGTAAAATGATAGGCTTAACCTATTATTTATTTATTTCTATTTTACCACTGTAAGTCTTAAAATTGATCAACATTAAACGTTTAACAGCGGTTAAGTTTGGTTCAACTTTGCATTTCAGGGCTCGACATTGTTGCTTTTTTGGGAAAAGTTTTTTTTTTTTTTTTGAAGGGGCAAGTGAAAGAATTGACTTGCCCGGCCAGACAAGTAGCTTAAAAATAACTAGGGAAGCATCGTAACGTGATAATGATTCTGATTTTATTAGCTACATTCAGTGTAAAGAGCTATTGATAATGGACAGTAGGCCCAGTGTTGGGTAAGTTACTTCAAAAAAGTAATTAATTACTAATTACTAATTACATCATAAATCTTGTATTTAAAATACTTTTCTAATTACTCTGTCTGAAAAGTAATTTAATTACTCAACAAGTAATTAAACAAATTACTTCTTAAAATCCCTATAAACCTTGACCGGATAGACAATAGAAATTAAACTCTTTTAATAATTAAATATGGGTCAAACATGGAATAGTTTATACTTTTAAAGCATTTTAGCTTTATTAAAACATACTATAATACTTAAACATTTTAGTAAACATGAAACTTGCTTTCAAAGCAATGAATACCATATTATACTTCATACATAATGTAGCCTATGTAGTCATGTGTTTCAACAAAATTAACTCATTTCTGATTCACTGTAACCTTTAGCCTGCAATAATTTTTTTAAGCTCACCTTCAGACACTTTCTGCACCGCCGGTGTAAAATCAAGTTTTGGCTGCTTAACACTGGTTGCCGTAGCGTTATCTGTCGACGAACATGGATCACTCAAAAGTGATTAGCCTATTTAATATCAAGTTACTTACATTTTAGACACATTATTGACTGTTAGTAATATTTCACAGACAAAATAGTTCCAAAGGAAAACAATCAGTGCAGTGTTTTACTGAACTATTATGATTGAGTGTTTTGAACGAATCATTTGAATGAATGACTCAGTGACTCACTTATTAAGATGGCCACTTGCCGCCACCTATTGGCAGTTTAGTTTCATGTTTAAAACTATCATTGCATTTTTTTCTTGTATATTCAAATATTTATTTAAAACATTAATCTCATAACATTAGGCTATTTATTGCAGTTGCGATTTTGCAGTGTAAATTATTTAGTTTGTTTGATATCAGCCCCGTTTTATTTTTAGAACTGAATTTATTGATCAAATGTAAGAATTTGACATATGGCATACATTTAATAAAGTCAAAATAAAAATTGGCCTTTATAAAGGTAAATAACTAGAAAATAAATGTTGAATAATAGAAAATATCACAAATATGCAGATGTAAGTATGTAAAAGCTGATGAGAATATTGCTTCAGACTAAATTATATTTAAACCCCATAATTCACCAACACTGATCTTGCATACCCCTCGGCTGATGTGCTGAAGTGCCTAAGTGAACACTGTCTGCACGCTTCACTAAAGGCCACTAAACCCGAGGTCTGAGGTGAAGGTCGCAGGGCCAGAGAGGCATCACAGACGCCCAGGAGGGGCAGAGTTATGTGGAGATTTGTCCATGTGTTATTCCCGTTGGCCAGCGTACAGTAGGAAGCACATCAGAGACTGCCAGTCGCTTCATGTGGAAACATCCATCATTGTGGAGTGTCTCTGTCACTTAGGACAGAGTAAATGGAGAGAGAAGCTCACCTGAGGGACAATATACGGCCCCTGCGCTCTTCTTACATGGATTGTAAACTGTTATTGATTCTCTTTCCTGTAGGTTGTGACACTCGGAAAGAACAGTCGGGGTTACCATTACGTTATTGCCAATCTGGTGAGTTTCAGCACCTTCACACACTGACTAAACAAGAGAGAAATAATGGAAGTTCATTGGCAAATAAGAATGTTCAACGTCTAGATGAAAGAGAGTTTCCTGAAGCTAGAAACACACCTCTGAAGGTCTGAAAGTACTTTTTTTTTTTTTACAACATAAAATCATTGATTTAGTTTCTTCTTCTTCTGATCTTTGACTTTCTCTTTCTTTGACTGTTTTCTTAAATTTTTCCCTCCTTGCATCAGTCGATATATTGACATTCAGCCCGAGGTTCTATTAAAGCTGGGACTCAATTTACATCTAATTAAACAATGATCATGAGATGAATAGATTTCAAATGCCATTTAATTAAGGTTTTATTATGGATGGCTGGGTAAGAAATGACTGTGCTTTCATCGAACCAGTGAGCTGGCAAAGAAGTGTTTAAACACACCTGAATGTTATAAAGAAAAGTCACCCAAAAAGCGAAAGATTATATTTTACATAAATAAAATGAAGCTTTTTTAGGGGACCACTACAATATTTTTCATTGTGACATTATTTTTTATGAAAATTAAGTACATTTCACCTCAATGGGTCATTGTATTATTACAATTTGATTTTTTTTCTGTAACACTTAAAGCCTTTATATATAATGCATTATAAAAAATATTTTTCTCTTATACCTTGTAATGCATTGCATGATCTCATGAATAATTGTAACCACAGTTATAATACATTATGTTAGCCTTTAGTATAATGCATTACAACACATGACAAACAACAATTTCAGAAGTAACAATGAATCTGCAAATATTATAATGCATTTTAACTTGAGTTACAATTATTTATGAAAATATATGATGCATTATAACATAAATTATGAATCTTTCAAAACATGAAATGTGCACATGCAGCCACACACACTTCACTGGTGTGAAAAGTCTTTTCCAAGACAGTATTTTAATGAAGGCATCAGAAGGCATTTTGAATTGAGAATGTAAATGTGCAATGTATGTCTCCTTTGATGTTACTTTTGTTATATTGCATTAATTTTAGTCGCTAAATTTCTTGCTATTGTCGCTTTGAAGAGATACAAAACAATACAACACTGTAGCTCACAGCAAATGAGCAGATGCCAGCTTGTTCTCTTTTCTTGGTTGAAATGGGATGTAATTACAGGTTGCACAACAATAGCAGCAAAACCCTGTAGAGTCTCACATAACTAAACATTTTACATATCTCTGTAATTAGAAACCTGGTTAACACTCTTTACATAGCAAGAAACAATGTGCAAGCTACACCCCTTTGCCTACTATGATTACATGCAGTAATGCATCGCAATTATCCTTCATTATGTACATCAACATGTGGACCTGGAAGAGGGCAGCCTATTTTAACCCTCTTCAAAGTGTTTACTTACCGATAATGTGTTTGCTTATTTTAAAGCACTCTAACAAATAACTGTTAATGTGAGTTGCTTACCGGTTGTTGTGTACAGTACACCTCAGCGCTGTCTTACGACGCCATCCTGGTGATCGCGGAGGCGTTCCGGTACCTGCGCCGCCAGCGAGTGGACGTGTCCCGACGGGGCAGTGCTGGAGACTGCCTGGCCAACCCTGCCGTCCCCTGGAGCCAAGGAATCGACATCGAGCGAGCTCTCAAAATGGTACACTTTCAAGATTCTTTGAGTCTTTCAGCTTTTACGAAAATGACTATAACTATTTGTAATCTCTCAATGTTTAATTCAGATGGTCAGAGTCACGTCTCGTATGATTCAGTCGTGATACTACAACACATTCAAAGTATTCTTACGATTCAAAGCAGAATTGTTATTTCACGGGTTTCTTTATTTTTGGGTCATTGGATTTTGGACTGTCTGTCATGAAAACACACTGGTCAAGCTCAGGATTTGATTTGAATTGGATTATAGCCAAATAATCCTGACCAAATATTTCAGATTTCACATTTACATATCTGTGAAGTCTGTCCACCCTGTTATTAGCTAGAACAACATGCTAGCAGAAGAGTTATATAATATATAATATATTTTTTGAAAATATTAACAACAATTTTCATGTCCGGTATAAATTGATACAACAGGGCAGACATGTTATGTTTTACACAATATCACACAATAAGTCTTCTAAAAATGAGGAAAATAGAGAAAAAAATATGACTGTGTTAGGCAGGTGCACACAGACAAGTGATGATGATTAGGGGGGAAAAAGTAGGGGGAGACCGGGGACAGTTGCAACAGGGGATGGTTGCAACATGTCATTTTTCTCCAATCAGAAACAAGCTAGAGTGATGTCACTCATACTGCACATGCACAGTTAGACCCTCCACCCACAAAGAAGACAGTAGACATATTCAACATCTGCTGATGTATTTATTGAACAAAACTTGTTTTGGAGGTATGAAAGTAAATTTTTTCATGAGATATATTTTTGTCATACTGTCCTGAAATTTTGTATGAATTAATCAAAACTTACTTCGTTTGAATTATTGTTTTGTTGACTTCTAAGTGACATGGTTAGCATGTGTCAAAGTCAGTGTGTCTAGCAGGCGTATGATGTTCTGTCATGGCTGATAGGGTCGGGGACGGTTGCAACATGATATAAATTGTATGTTTAATAAAGGTTTGTTGCATTGCAAATTGTTAAATTCTTCCTGTCTGACACTGAAATATGGAGAGATTGAATAGCATCTGTAACTCCTGCACACTGAATCTATGTAGGCCTGTGTTCTACACATGAACAAACAGAACTCAATAACTGTTATTTGATAAATATGACTAAATAAATAAATAATAGGCTACAATAATATTATTGAAATAAATAATACTATAATATTATAGTAGGCCTAAAACAGTTAATATTTTCAGAATTCTTTGCTCATTGAGACAAAAAGCTTAAGTTAATTAATGAAATTTAAGGTATTTTTAACATGTTGCAACCGTCCCTGTGTTGTATTGCAACTGTCCCCTGGGACGGGGTCAGTTGCAACCTCTGACTTCTTCCATTCAAATAAATACTGTGAACGATATGTCATATATAATCATCTTTAAATGGTATGGGTAATTAGCAGACAGATGCAAGTTTAATATATACAAATTTGGTTGGTCTAGTCCAAATAGTCTCTGAGTAATTGAGAGAAATGCAAAAAGTGTTGCAACTGTCCCCGGTCTCCCCCTACATATGCAGAGTTTAATAACAATCCAACAGGTAATACATACATCAACTCTAACCAGACAGGACAAACACTGAGTGAAGGTGAGGAACTTAAATACACATGGTGATGAGCTAAATGACGCACAGCTGTGATGATGATTAGTTTCCATGGGAACTGATGAGTGGCGGGAAACTCAAACAAAGGAACACATGTGACTAATGAAAACAAACTAAAAGTCCATGCAAACGAAACTAAGAATAAACACAACTGAATAAGTGTAAAAGACTGATTCTTGCTTTGTTCATGGGCTGCGTTCCATTCCACTTTTAGACATGCACTCGCAAACTTCCCTAAGCAATCCCTGCCGCCATTTTGAAGTGCGTTCCACTTCGTGAAGTGGATGAGGGAAGTTTATATGGACAGACCCTCGTCCCCTCGATTTTAACTGAGGGAGCAAGTCTGCTCTGATGTACACTTCAAGCTGCTCTATATCCCACAATTCAACTTGACTCAACTAAGGCTGGATCCCAAATGGCACACTTCATGTGGACTTGCGGCCTCGTGGCCTTAAATTGCGCATGCTCGCCAAGTGTACGGGTCCGTAGAGTGTCCCATCCGGCATTTCAGCGCTCAGAAGTGTGCTCACGAGCGCCGCCTTTGTGCTCTCGATGCGGACTACGACGAAGCCCGCACTTCGCACCCTCTACACGAGTTACCTACCCAGGAATATTGCGAAGTTGCGAACGCCCAATCAGATAAATGAGGGGAGGAGTTTCGTGGCTGTTTAACTTTCGAAAAACCATGTGGCATGAAAGTTGACTAACATTTTATGTAAAATATGCAGTATTGTTTCATGGGGACATTAAATCCTCCAAACTGTAGGAATGACCCTATTGTTGTTGTTGTTGTTGTTGTTGTTGTTGTTGGCAGGTCCAGGTGCCAGGGATGACCGGCAATATCCAGTTTGACAGCTTTGGTCGCAGATCAAACTATACTATTGATGTTTATGAAATGAAATCAGGGGGACCAAGAAAGGTAAGTCAGCAGTCCATTTGCTGTGTAAGCTCACTGAGTTCAGAGTAAGAACTCAAACCATGGTCCATTTCAAGACCTTTATTCACTCGAATTGATTTTTTATGATAAATAGCATTATAGTTGTAAGAGGGAAAAAGCTGCACACTTCGGGGAACAACGGCTGTCTTATCTAGGAAGGGAAACAGATTCGTTACCAAAATTGCCCTCCAAAAATGGCTTCTGTTTCTCCGGTTTGAGGTTATCTATATGCTAGTTTACTCCTAAAGTCTGATCAAATAAACTTTTCACAGATATATAGAAATAAAGTCAGAGAAAATAGACCAAAAATATGAATGACTTGCACTCCATCCATGCTACTAACTAACTAAAAATAGCATGTTGAACTTGACATCCATGTTTGATGTTATCTTCACAACATTAAGGCTAGACACCACATATAAATAGATTTCACCATACTTCCCCAGTTTATACTGCACATCACAGTACATGAAGACATTACAGTCTGTAGAAAAAGTTTTCAGAAATGATACATTTTGATATGCAAATTATTACAAAAATGCTCTAATATGCATATATTTCCAGAACAGAAACCTGAACATTGGATAAAGCAATCTAAAAAAAAACAAACAAAAAAAACATTTTGTTTACATATTAGAGTTCTTTTTTTTTTAACAGATCTGATTTGGATATCTCTTTTTATCACTCCATGAATCAAAACAATTTCACCATGTTTTAGGAATAAAATGGTATATAAATCAAGAACAAATCCCTCTGTAAAAACCTTCAGAATATAAATTTGCTGCATGAAAGTGCTACTTTTTGCCTGTGGTGTCTTGCCTTAACTGGTTGCAAAAGAAGTTGCTTGGACAAGCCCTCCAATATTTCCTAACTTCCAGTTTCAACAAGAAATACATAGTTCACCCAAAAATGAAAATTATTCCATAATTTTATTCATCCTCAAGCCATCCTTGGTGTATATGACTTTCTTCTTTCAGCCAAACACAATCAGAGTTATATTAAATTATATCATTTTTCCTAGTTTTGTAATGGCATTGAATAGCGCCCCAGTTTTTGAAGCTCCAAAAAGCGCATCCATCCATCCAGGCCCGGTTCTACGGGGGTGCTAAGCACCCTCAATCACAATCAAGAGCACCCTCATTTGATACTTTAATAATGTGCATGTAATAATCCAGTGCATATTTGTGTTAGTGCTCTGAAGAATGTCAAACGTATCTATTTACAATGTGTTTTTGCAGCGGTGAGCAATGTAGCCACTCACAGACATCGTTGTTGATCTCTTAAATGCAATGACCAATCAGAGGTGTTTAAGTTAGTCAGAATCCACTCACCGCTCAAAACGTGATTTTTATTCAGCGCTGAGTTATGCTGGCCTTTGAAACCTCTCATTAACAAACAAAGTGTAGACACAATTTGTGTTGTCAAAAGAACCGACTTCGGTACCAAGTCGGCTATGATCAACGCTTTAAAAACATGTTGTCTTTGACGCTCTTCAACGAGCGCATACACAGATACACACAGGAGCATTTGAAATGACAATCAGAGACATATATGTTAAGCTCGTAAACACAATGGCCAATTAGAGACATATATTTTGAGCGCATGAACACAATGGCCAATCAGATGCAAAGAATCCATTCAAAAGCGCTCAAAATACTGTGGGGGAATGCTGGTATCGTCACATTTTAACATTGACTTGGTACCAAAGTTGGTACTTTGACAACACTTGACACAATGTAAGTAGGAGGTTTATGGTCAATCGTTGGCAGCTTCATTGATTATAACGGAACTTTGTGAGATCGCGATGTACTGACAAAGCGACAGCGTTTCAGTGATTGTAAAGCGAGAGGTCTTGGCTCGCTTGCGAGGCTTCAGCCTATATAATCCATTAAATAAATCTATGCTGGATGGAGGCTCTTTCTGGAGCTTCAAAAACTCACTATTCAAAGCCATTACAAAGCTGGGAAGAGCCAAGATATTATTTAATATACCTCCGATTGTGTTTGGCTGAAAGAAGAAAGTCATATACACCTAGGATGGATTGAGGGTGAGTAAATTATTGGATAATTAAAATTGTTGGGTGAACTATTCCCAAACAAAATAGTTTACCAAACCAATGACCTACAGCAGCTTGAATCAACATAACCAGTATTCATTAGCTTTCCTGTGAGCTAATAGCAACAGCCCTTTATAAAACACAGGAACAATCTCCGTGAAAAAAAAGTAGTTTAGCCCAAGGTTAGATGGGGTCATGGTCGGTACAGAGACGTACATTGACAGTGACTGTCAGAAGAGATGTACAAGACTGTGTTGGACCCCTGTGCAGTGTCACCTCGGTGATGCCCTAGTGGCTAGTGCTATGCTAACGGTTCTGACACATGCCACTCAACCACTAAACAACTCAAGCATATAACAAAGAGAAAACGCACTGCACCTTTTGATAACAGAATGCGGCAAGCAAAACCCAGTTGAGTTTTATCTGAAGAGAATTACATCCAGCTTCTGCATCCCTGGAAATTTCACCATAAGCATTTTTTTCCCATTTAACAAATGTCAGCCAAGAATTTGCCTTTTTTGTTTAACTCCATGCAATAACCGCAGCAGCACAGAGACCTAATACTTTTTTAATGAGCACAATCTAATGAGAGCACACATCCACAACAGCTCCTTAGCCGTAGTGGATGGGCTGGGGGGGGAGGGGTTGCTATTACCATTGGTGCAGTAAAAAATATCTGCTGTTGATAATAACATGAACGTTTTCCCTTTGCAGATCGGATACTGGAACGAGTTTGAACGCTTTGTTAATATAATGGATCAGCAGTTCACCAACGATTCCTCCTCAGTGGAAAACCGAACAATTGTGGTCACTACTATTATGGTACACGCTCCATGACGTTTTAAACGTGTCGCATATTCTGCCCATCAGGGTCATGGTGTTGACTCCTAGATTGATACATTCTGTCCTGGGCGGGTAGAAGTACATTTCTTTTGTGTTGCTTTCCATCCACTCATTACACGTTGAAACAGTCGAACGCAGGGAAAAGCGGCGCATGAGTGTTTCAACTGTATTCGTGTGGGTGTCAAAGCATTTTGATTTTCCATATATCAGTGGCCTGTCGTAGCAGTGACATCACAATAACGGCATTAGGTATGATGGTTTTACATTGACATCATCAAAGTAGACATTCAATGCATATGTAGGTAAGACTTGTTTCCACTCATCAAGTAAATGGTCAATGACACATGAGCTAGAACAGCAAGCTAACGCTTACCGCACCAAGGAAGGGTTCGATGGTTTGCCTCTGGCAAAGTACAAGCGTATTTGAGCAAGGCCATGAATGAGGCCTTTGCACAGATCCACTTTACATTGACCAGAGGACTGCTCAGTGCTGACGTATCACTTCATCTCCCGCTGTTAACAACGTTAGCTTTAGCATCAGCCTCCAATTGGCAAGGCGAATACACATCTCTGAGGAATTCAAATCCATGCTCACAACATCATCCCATGTAAAACAGCAATCGCTTGTAATTGTTTTGTTTCACCAAAAACCAAGGTCATTCTTTCAAATGACTTGGATGTGAGCAATTAAACCAGCAGCTGTCGGTTATTCCATCAGTGGGATTCAGGAGGAAAACAATCGCACAAAGGATGAGGTGAGAGGATACATTCAGCACAGAACAAACAAACCATCGCTAACCCACTGGTACCCTAATTGTCTCTGACTCTAATGGATGCGTTCTCTCTGCGAGAAGCCATATTTTTGGTAATAATAATGTGCTTAAAAAAAGCAAGCCGCTGCCGCAGTGTTTGAAATGAGGGCGAAAGAGAGGATAAAACCAGCTTGCACAATTTTCTTTGTTCAAATCTGTATGTTGACAAAGTGCTTTTAAGTTTGGATTCTAACGATGGCTTTGTGTTTTGCTTCCCTACTGAAAAGACCATATATTGTGTTTTTGGATGCTGGGCCCCAGCATGACACGCTGGTGTGCTGGTGTAAATAGCTAAACCAGTTCGTCAGCCAGCATCACCAGAATGACCATGCTAGTCGACCTGTGCTGGTCCACCAGCTAGAACGAAACGGCAATACCTAGCATAAACCAGCCTGAAATTCATGCTGGTGTAAGCTGGTCTTTTTAGCAGGGCTATGTTCAATGTCCTTTCTGTTGGAATGATAAAGGCTTTTGGCGCATATAGGTGCAACGTGCTTGAACAGAATCAACACTATGATTCCTCTGCAGTCACTGCCATTTACTTCATGAATCGGATTCCTTCTCACTTCATACGTTCTTGCCTACCTCACCTACCTCACCTACCTCACCTGTCACCCTCAACTTATGCCAATGCATCTCAGACCCTTGGGATATTGCACCACGGCCGTGTGTGTGTGTGTGTGTGCGTGTGAAAGAGAGAAGCAGAATCGAACCTACTTTTATTTGTCTCCAATGCTCTTCGTGGTCTCAGACCTCTTTTACACCTGATATCATCCATCTCAAAGGTTTTGATCCTAAGACCAAGATCAAAACTAAACCTCTCAAAGCACAAACCAAGACCCAGCCACCTAAGAACCAGGCTGCCAATTGTCAATGAACCAAAACAGAAAAAAGGTGAATTTCTAACACTGTGCCACTGTATATAGTCAGTCAAGGCCATGAACTTCTTGCAACTTTTCTGTAGCTACTTTAAAAGATACCGTGCCAACTTAAGAGTTATATAATTGTTAGCTATAATGATAACACTGGAACTCAGACAGCACAAGTCAAGTCCCAGATCATGACCAGGCGAATGTATGTAATTTCTTGAGATCTCAAGACCAAGAGTGCAAGATCCAGACTTTAACTCTTAGACTCTACACCAGGTGTAGACAACCATTCGTCTCAGTTGACCACTCGTGATTGAATCACCTGAGACAGATGTTAATATCAGGTGTAAAGAGGGCCTTAGAAGGAGCTGGGCGATTAGCTTTCTGACTACGGCCACATGTGGATCAATGTCCTGCAATTCCCTGTCTGCTGCTTCTGTCGTTCCTCTTGTATGTGTTCCAGTTTGGTGGATTATGTGTGTGAGAGAATGGGTGGATATGAATATCCCAGCATGCCTGCATGACTGTGACTGATAAGCTGTCGGTGGGCTCTGGTGCCTGTGACACCAGACAATGAAAGCAATATGCAAAGATGGTAATAAATGAGTGTGTGTTTGATTAACAGGAAGCACCATATGTGATGTACAAGAAAAACCACATGCATCTGGAAGGCAATGACAAGTATGAGGGCTACTGTGTCGATTTAGCTTCTGAGATTGCCAAACATGTTGGGATTAAGTACAGACTGTCCATAGTCATGGACGGAAAGTATGGCGCCCGAGACCCTGAGACCAAGACTTGGAACGGGATGGTGGGTGAACTAGTCTATGGGGTGAGTAGTGGATCTCGCAGTGAAACACTAACCTTTCCTTCTGCAGTTCTCTCTTGTATTCATGAACCTTGCATAAATGATATAGAGAAATTGCTGTCATATAAGGCGTTGGAAGAAGTGAATTGCCTTTTTTGTCTTCCGTTCATGGGAAAGAGCGTGGGGAAACTGACTGGAAATGTCTGGGTGTCATTCAACTATAACTGCAGCCAGACAGTGCGGGTGGCGACATTGTGTCTTAAACATGTTCCTTCCCAGCATGCATTGCTTTGATTTCCTCTCTATGCTGTTGGATCTCAAAGGCACCTTTCACAGTGTGCCCAGGCAGCCCGCCATTTTTGCATTTGTCAAAGCGCCCCCCTGCTTAAATGGAGGAAAACCCAGAGAAATCACTCCAATTCCCCGAGCCGACATTCAAGAATGAAGACCATATACAAAATGCATGAGGGTTAGGCTACCTCATCTGTTCAATTTCCTTACCATCAGCCAGAGAGATTGCCTGGTTTTGATGTGCTAACGTTGGAAATTAGACTCAAATTATTCTCAAAATGAAAAAAAATAAAATAAATTGCATGTGGAGATAAAACGAAAAAATATCACCACCTAGGAACCATTGAGCATAGTAGTGGCCCCCTTTCAGCTCTGATAGTCATGACCGACGTTTCTCAGCCACGTTTGACCTTTTGACAAATATATTTATCTGATTTTGCAAGTCTTTCAAAGGTTATCTCACAGAATGGCCTTTCAATATATAGTCATCAATGCTAAGCTTTTTCGTAATAGCTTGTAGTGTAGCGAAAGCTTATCGCTTGACTGTACTTGAACTGCTTTAGATTATGAGTAGCTTGGGATGCTACACTTTCAAAATAACTTCCCCAACACTGATTGATACTATAATCATGTAATCAAATTATAATCATATGATCCACTCCTGTCATCTCTTGACTCAAAGTTTTCAGACAGTATTGACAGCTCTGTGCTTTTATAAGGCGAATGTAGAAACACTACGTGGATTTGTTTTCCGTTACTTGCCATAAGCAGATAAAAAAACGAAATGAATCCTCTTGGATTCTTCTAAATGAAATAAGTGGATTAGTTGACATGGAAGTGTTATTTCATCTCTTTTTTTTTTCTTTCTTTCATGTTTTATCAACAGGTCTGCTTTTAATCTCAATTGGATTTACCTGTGCAAGTTTGTGCAATACATAGCTAATTTCAAAGCTAGAAAGATCACACGCGATTATTTATCTAGCGTGCGGTAGACGTTGAGAGTTTTGAGGCATATTTCTTCCTCGCTGATAAATCACTTCTGGTAGACTCTTAATTAGCTATTTATATGCAAATGATTATATGATTTATTGAGACAGTACACCGGAGTTCCATTCACACAACCACAAGATAAAAGGATATTAATTTTGTAGAGGCTTTTATAACCAGCGTTCACCTGCAGTGTTTCCGTGACCTTATACTTCCTGATTGCATAACTAATGTCCTCCTGGCTGAGGACACATGTGAGATCAAATCTTTCACTGCCTTTTTATTATACGCTCGTGCTAGAGTGCCTCTGAGGATTATGGGAAGTGGAAAGCGGCTGTACCTGATATCTGCAGCTCTCACAGCAACATTATGTGACACATAAGAAGGGAAGCGTCGAAAAAAGATTTTCCAACAAAGTCTCCTGCTTGTTCCTATTACGCTCTGTCTGTGGCCTGATACAGCAGTGCAGGGGTCACAGAAATTAGCAAGACTCTTGCTATCTAGTCAAGTGAACGCTCAGCTGTCACTTCTGCGCTACACGCTCAAAAGCCTGTTCTGTTGTGTCTCGCGTGTGCTTCTCTGAGGCAGTGAAAGTCCTTTTCCTGGTTTCCTTCCAAACACCAAGGCCTGAGAAAACACAAAATGTCCGCCTTTCTAGCTCTAGATGTAATGTTCAGTGGCAGATATGATTGATTCATCCAAATGTTGATAGAATGTTCCCGGTTCAACACAGTGTGGACAACATCTGATTACTTACTGAAAATGAATGAATCTGTCCTGTCTCTCAGTTTGTAAAAACAAAAAATGGTGCTTATAAAGTAATGCCGAATCACTGTTTTAAAAGTAGTGCCGTAACATCTCTTTACGGATTTGTCTCTGCAAATTATATCAAATTTTTCCAAAATCATGTGATAATTATATAAACACAGAAACCTTGGCATGATACGTGCAAAGATACAGCAAACTCCACCAACAGGAATTACCAGACTTGTATATGTCTACGCATGATTTAATCATACAGTTTAGCATGCTAAATGCTAAATAGTAATTTCTTGTTGAGGAAAGCTACAAATAACATATTCTTGTTGTACCCGCTCTCAACTTAAGCAAAAGCTCCACACTTCAGCATAATGGTGAAAATATATTCTATTAATGATCAAATATATACTGCTATATTATATATTAAACGGTTATATATCTTGACATTAGTCTCATCTTGCTAAAAAAAAAACCAGTTTCAGTTAATGCCAAAAAGATATTCATGTAGTCCCCCCAAAATATAGATAAATTAATCCTGCATTTTACAAATGTAAGTGGATTGCACTCAATGAAATTAAGCCGTCACAAAATGATGGATAATTGTTTTAAATAAGCTTATTTTTTTTTTATTAATTCAAAAAAGGAAAAATTCATTCTACCTCAAAAAGATCAAATAATGCACTTTTTAGAGCAAAACTGATTAAATTGTTTTAACAAAAAAAAGTCTGTGTATAAATCCACCTGAATGCCTTGCCCCTTAATACTTCCATTGTATATTCCATTGTATATTCCATTGTATATTACTTTTATTGTATATTGAGGGTCCCACACCATCAGCACCCAACACAGATCGAAGGCATTAAGCATAACTTTTTTGTTCAGTGAAATGAATGAACTATCTTGTGATGGACGATCTGTCCCGCGTTTCCCCCGACTGTGGCCCGAGACTCTGAGATAGACTCCAGCACGCCCCTGGACTACAGAGGATCCCTGTTTTGGAGAATGGATGGATCTACTATATTTTGTTTCAAAATATTTAGTCTTTAATATTTAGTATTTTGAGCGGATTTTTTGGTGCTAGACAATTCAAATTCACCTCTCAATTATGCACCATTTATTTCTATATAAAATAATACAATAATGAGAAAAAAATATTTCATGTTAGTATTATTCTCAATTGATACAGTGTTTAAGTTAAAAGAAATTAGGAAAGGTATTTAAAATCCAATTCATGGAAGGCAGATTGGTGCCATCTGGTGGGAGAAATAAAGAAAATCCTATGTAATACCATGGTGTAGCCACTAGATGCCTGTATAGCCCTGTATATAAATAGATGTGGGACGTGTGATCCCTATTAGCTTATAGGGGTATTTTCAGACATAATTACTTGCAATTGGAAATAGTTTTGCAATTGGAACATATTTAGACGTTATGAAATGCTCTTCATCCATAGTGACTGATTTGTAGATTGTACCCAAAAAAAAAAAATCGCTCTGTACTTTAGAATTTTTCCGGTTTTCATTTTTTTCCATGAAAATCACAAATGTGACCATCTTAAGACTATCCTTTTCTAATGATTTTCAGAAAAATTACCAAGTTTCATACCATTCCGCTGAAGTAAAAAAATTATTGAAAAATTTTTCGATCTAAAATGATGGTTAAATTATCTTTTATATTGCTGTTATTGTGGTTCTTGTTTTTACAAACTGAGGTTTGTCAGTGGTAACCAATAGCAAGCCACCAAAGTTGTTGTGCTGAAACCGAAATATTCCATTAACTCTTTCCCCGTCAGCGTTTTTTAAAAAGTTGCCAGCCTGTGCCTGCATTTCTGATCATTTTCTCAAAACTTACATGGCCCCTAAAATATTTTGAATGCCTGAAAATGCAATATATCAAAAGAAAGAACAAAGCATTTGCTTTAAAAAGAAAAAAATCTTATTCTAGCTTCATGCATTCATTTTTATTAACACTTGAATGTGGGTAATTTTCATAAAAAAAGCAACATTTTGAACATAAAGCTGAGAAAATCATGTCTACGACGTGCATAAGGAATGCTTTTAGCGCTTGTTTCTGCTACTTGTTTGCCCGTGTTTTAATCCGGAAATTCTCTACCCTTTCAGAAGTTGCGTAACAGTGCCACATACCGTATAAATTCAGTCAATGGCGGGGAAAGAGTTATGACCCTTTGCAGTAAACAGCTTGAAGTGAATTTGCATCTGAGAAATGAATACCTTGCTAACATCTGTAACTATACAGTAATATTGCATTGCTTGTTTATTGCGCTGGCGCATGTTCTGCACTAACACGTTTTGTTCATGTCCCCGTTTTCCAGAGAGCAGATATAGCCGTTGCACCGTTAACAATCACGCTCGTGCGAGAGGAAGTCATTGACTTTTCTAAGCCCTTCATGAGTTTGGGCATCTCCATTATGATCAAGAACCCCAGAAGTCCAAGCCGGGGGTTTCTCCTTCCTGGACCCTCTGGCATACGAGATCTGGATGTGTATCGTGTTCGCCTACATCGGCGTCAGTGTGGTGCTGTTCCTCGTGAGCCGCTTTAGCCCCTACGAGTGGCACCTGGATGAGACTGATGAAGCCAAAGACCCCCAGACCCCTCCAGACCCGCCTAATGACTTTGGGATTTTTAACAGCCTGTGGTTCTCTCTTGGGGCCTTCATGCAGCAGGGCTGTGATATCTCACCAAGGTTGGTGCCTCATCCTGTCACTTTATAGTCAGAAAAGAGGTGTCCACCCAGTCATGATGGGGGCAAATGTAGCATGATATGGGCTTGAGGAATGGGCCACACATGGGTTTGTCCATGGTTTCCATGTTGGCATCGTCTGAATTGGCCGCAGTATCGGCCATAAATGGCTTTGTCCCAGTATGGGCTAGTTCAGTTTGCACAGTTCAATGAACAGACACTCGTTTAATGAACAGACACTTTATCACTGGTTTAGATACAATTGGGTCCTGACTGAAAAACATCCCAGATTTGCAATACGACATCGGAAATCTGGGATTTTCTTATTCATCAATCACAAGACTATGGGAATTCATTAGTCAAAATATGTGATAACGGTAACACTTTACAGTAAGGTTCATTAGTTAACATGCACTAAGAATGAGCAATAGTTCTTCAGCATTTATTAATCTTAGTTAATATTAATTTCAACATTTACTAATACATCATTAAAATCAAACGTTGTATTTGTTAACATTAGTTGATGCAGTGTGAACTAACATGAACAAATAATGAACAGCTGTATTTTTAGGAACTAACATTAATAAAGATTAATTAATACTGTATTTTCTAATTTATTTTTAGTTTATTTAGCAGGGACAATGCAGAAACATTGCTACAGTTTCAAGCAGCCGACGCTCTACATACAGGCTTCTAGTCCCTGGTTAGGCTTCTTTTTTTTTCTTTTTTTTGATATTAAAACAATAACCAAAAAAATTAAATAAATAACAATAATAAAAGAAGACGATCAGTTTTCACAAACCTGCTTTTGTTTGTACCACTTTTTTTTTTATTTCTTTGAAAAAATTTCAACTCTATAACAAAAGTCTTGCTAATTGTTAGTTCATGTTAGTTAATACATGAACTAATGTTAACTAATGAACCTTATTGTAAAGTGTTACCGTGATAACTCATGCACATACCATGGTACATGAATGTGGTGATTCAGTAGCATGTCATTCACTACTGTATATCAATGATACAAGCGCCACAATACGTTTCTGTAAGGGACTTTTCCGACAAAGCACATTAAACACATTACAGCTCTAATTCCGGGGCTAATTCCAGTATTTCACGTTTGAAAGAATATGCAGACACAGCTCTAGTTTTAATTTGTTCTTTTGTAAAGGATTAGCTGAGCAACATATTCTCATTTGGCTCTTTCTATGAATTTCTCATTTTTAGTTTGAGAAGTCCTACTGCAGCACTTTGTAGGCATCTGTGACGGAGATGTATGATTATTCACATTGTTCCTCCGTTTAACAGCAGGAAGTTGATTAATAATGACTCCGTTGTGCAGCTCGCTGTCATAGATCATTTTTCAGAGTCCCTTATATTCCCCACTGCCGGCTGCCAATTGAGTATTCAATAATAATAAAAAAGATTCATACATTTTACAATATCAGATATTATACAAGATATTCAAAATATCTCGATAAATAACATACAGAAGACATATTTGCTGTGACATAAGATGGCACATTAATTGATTGAAATTTGAATTTTGTATCATTTTAAGGTGAAGGCCAAGTATAGTAATCCATACTCAGAATCTGAATTTCTTATAAAGGCAATTACATCTAATATTACACTATCATACTGATTCTAAAACTACACTAATGTTTAGTTTTTGCTCTAGATAGATTTTAATTTTCTTTTCCCATCAGTGCAATCCTGCCTGTGGCCTTTAACCAGCATTTGGCCCTGAACACTAGTTATGTGGAAGACTGTACAGCATTGATGGTTATTACATCTTACATGACTTATTGCTGCAGACTGGTTTTCAAATGGCTCTACAGTGTTATTAAAAGTCGTGTTAATTCAATAATTATATTACATAAGTCCACTAGAGTTTCTACTTGTGTGTGTATTTCCCAAACCTGCATGGTTGCGAGTGAATACAGTCTTCTAAAGGCCACTGCCCCTACATTCAGCCCAAGGCAAGAAAACTTCCACACTTACATCTGAATATATTGCATTTGCAAAAATTGCTTCTCCATGTAGCTAAATAGAAGCCTGTACCGTACATCCGCCTTGGCCGTACAGCAGATTTTAGCTTGTCCCAACCTACCCAGCCAGCATTGCATGGTGGGGGCAAATGTAGCATGATATGGGCTTGAGGAATGGGCCACACATGGGTTTGTCCATGGTTTCCATGTTGGCATCGTCTGAATTGGCCGCAGTATCGGCCATAAATGGCTTTGTCCCAGTATGGGCTAGTTCAGTTTGCACAGTTCAATGAACAGACACTCGTTTAATGAACAGACACTTTATCACTGGTTTAGATACAATTGGGTCCTGACTGAAAAACATCCCAGATTTGCAATACGACATCGGAAATCTGGGATTTTCTTATTCATCAATCACAAGACTATGGGAATTCATTAGTCAAAATATGTGATAACGGTAACACTTTACAGTAAGGTTCATTAGTTAACATGTACTAAGAATGAGCAATAGTTCTTCAGCATTTATTAATCTTAGTTAATATTAATTTCAACATTTACTAATACATCATTAAAATCAAACGTTGTATTTGTTAACATTAGTTGATGCAGTGTGAACTAACATGAACAAATAATGAACAGCTGTATTTTTAGGAACTAACATTAATAAAGATTAATTAATACTGTATTTTCTAGTTTATTTTTGTGTGTGTGTGTGTGTGTGTGTGTGTGTGTCACTCACTAGAACAGACCTGGTTGTATCCATGTTTACCATATATATGCACTCAATGAATGTGCATTTAGATGTGAATAAAAGCCTAACTACATTTTTGGAAATTCTAAGTTTTGGTTCCCTGATATGATTGTAAAGCGCTTTGGGTGTACAGTAGTACATGAAAGCGCTATATAAATACCACATTCATTCATTCATTCATTCATTCATTCATTCATACCTATACTTTCAATGGAGGGACAGAAACCTCTCAGGTTTCATTACAAAAAATATTTAATGTGTGTTTTGAAGATTAACCAAAGTCGTATGGGTTTGGAATGACATGAGGGTGAGACAATGATGACGACAGATGTTTAGGGTGAACTATCCCTTTAACTTGGCCAAGGCTTCAATCACCAATACAAGAAAATGCCAATTATTTTAATCTGTGTACGATGTGTTCCAACATCTTTGTTGATCCTGGAACAACATCCCAATCAACCAATCAGATTTGAGGGACAAGATTACAGTTTATGTCAAGTTTAGGTTTACAACCAGGGTTAGGTGCTTCTACATCAGTGTTATTCACTGTTAATCATTTCAATCTGATTTTAGTAGTAGTTATGGGTAGGGTTGGGTTTAGGGGTAGGGATAGTGTTTATTTTCATACAGGAATGTTGTTCCAGGATCAACAAAATATGTCTTACTTGGCAAAATCAAGGTGACCGTTTCACTGTTCATACAGAAATACGTGTTAGTGAAGTTGATATATTGATTACAATTGTGTTTGTGCATCAGGAAAGTATTCAGAGGCTGAATGTTTGTGTTTGTGCATCAGGAAAGTATTCAGAGGCTGAATGTTTGTGTTTGTGCATCAGGAAAGTATTCAGAGGCTGAATGTTTGTGTTTGTGCATCAGGAAAGTATTCAGAGGCTGAATGTTTGTGTTTGTGCATCAGGAAAGTATTCAAAGGCTGAATGTTTGTGTTTGTGCATCAGGTCCTTATCGGGCAGAATAGTGGGAGGCGCTGGTGGTTCTTCACCCTCACATAATCTCGTCCTACACGGCTAACCTGGCTGCTTTCCTCACAGTGGAGAGGATGGTCTCTCCCATAGAGAGCGCTGAAGATCTAGCCAAACAAACTGAGATCGCCTACGGAACCTTGGACTCAGGATCAACCAAAGAGTTCTTTAGGGTAAGTCTCCTACACTCCTGCATTGATCTTCAGATGATTTAAAATGCATCAAACGTCAATGGTTGTGCAAGCTTTCAGATCAGAGTCCATCCTTTAGTTGCCGCTGTGTTTTCTGAGTTACAATAATCACAAAGAACTCAAAGAGAAAAAATTTCCATTTGTAGTGGCTCAGTCTTTGCCAAACATTTCTTTCTTTTAATTATTATTTACATGTTTGTTTTTACTCACATCCCAGCATGACAGTTGAATTGCATACAGTGGCACCAAAAATGATTTAGACACACTTAGGCCACATTTTACATTTCTAAATGTCATTGCATTAGATGAAATAACAAACTAAGTGATGATTATTTTAAAGACTTTACAAGAAAAACATTTCCCCAAAATAAATGTGTTTTTGTGAATTCACATGACAGTAGTGCACTCTGTACAAATTTCTCTGTAGTGCTTTTGTGTACTAAATTTTGATTTTGATTAACACGTTCAAGAGTTTAATTTAAGAGACATTAACAAGCTGAACATGCAGGGGTTGAACTTCATAAAGACCTCCTTCATTCCTGAGAGTCGGTACTTTTGCAGACTTTGTATTAGCGGATTGAGGGTAAATATCTACTTCATCCAGCACTCATTTGGATCCTGTTGTTTTATGGCATGAGAAACCACTCCAGACAAATCCTGGTGAGTGGTTCGAATGATTCACACTGAATCACAAACTGACTGAGACTTTACTAACCAACTCAATTCATTGCAAGGAAGTGATTCATTCACGAAATGGACATCACTATTTTTTTTTATTCTTAACAACCGACAGAACATTTTCAACATAATTGTTGAAGTAGTGCAAGATAATTGTATGTTTGCCAGTGGTACCTTCTCCATTTCTATTCAAAGCTACATGATTTTAGCAACGCTACAGCTCAACACTGCTGTTTATCTCAGTGCAGCTGCTTGGCATTTTCACACTTTTAAGGGCCCTCAATATAATGATATATTTGCCAATTGTGGCATCACCAGAGGTCGTGTATTAGATGGGAGGTACGTCCCAGCAAGGTGGTTGGCAGCCTTCCACCTAAACTACAACTCCCAGAATCCCATGCGTTGAGGCCAGTTTCAAGATGGCCGACAATAGAGAACTACAATCCCCAAACTGGCACTTAACCAGGGGCTACTGTAAGTGCTGCCAATGTAGGAGACACCATGCCTGGTGAATAGAGACTGGCGGCATTCAAAATGGCAAAGTTCCCTACTATACAGTAGGCAAAAATAAGTGTGTGACAAAAGAAGGATGTCCGAATTCACAGTACTCAGAAAGGAGTTGGCAAAATGTACCCGGATGACCTACTACTTCTGGTGAGATTCTGAAGTGTGCATCTGATGGACACTTGACTATCCCATGAGGCCACGGGAGAGGATTTCTGAATGACGGTGAAATGAAGCAACTGACGCTGTAGGTCATGGTGAATCTAGTACATCCAGATTACATTCATACTATATAGACCATGCTTTTTTAGCAGTCATTGAAGTAATTACTTAATTACAAAATAAGTACCTATACTCGAGACATTGTGTGATTTCAGAGGCAGCCACTCTTCTCAGTTGAAGAGCGTATTTTTTTGCACTTTGTAGGCCGTTGGAGCGTATAACTTTTGTAGAACTGCAAAACAAGAAGAAATAGCCCTCCTTTTTTTGTTTTTGATTTATGTGAATCAATTATAACGATCTGAGAGAAGCTGTTCTGGTTTGCCTTCCTCTGAGTCGCCACACAAAGATCCTCAACCCACAAATGACCACACCATCAACAGAGAAAGCAGAATCTACACTATCTAGACTATGCTAAACACCCAAACCTTGACTTACTGGCTAGGTTACCTGTGTGATTTTAGGGGAAACTTATTCAAACATCTACCTAAAAAAAAACAGGCTCACTTGAAAAACATTCCTCTACCTACATTTTTGCAAAACTTTTTTTCTCATGTTTGCTTTTGTTGTTTTAAGTTGTTTTAAACCTGTATGAATTTATTTCTTCTGCTGAACACAAAAGAAGATATTTTGAAGAATCTCGGTAACCAAATAACCAAATAGTTGGACCCCATTGACTTCCATAGTAGTTTTTTTGTCCTACTATGGAAGTCAATGGGGACCATCAACTGTTTGATTACCAACATTCTTCAAAATATCTTCCTTTATGTTCAGCAGAAGAAATAAATTCATACAGGTTTAAAACAACTTGAGAGAGTAAATGATGACAGAATTTTATTTTATGCATTATTTTCTAACATGATACAGCATTGACTTTTTGGCACCACTCACCAAACATTTAATTTCTGAGCTGCCATGATGCATACAACAACCGATGTAATAAACGCTGCCAGAATCACGTTTATCTGTGCTAGATAAAACTGAACTGTTTTTCCAGTGAGCCTGGTTTATAAATTGACTTGTTAATTGATGAAATGACATTCGTCCATGTTTCATTCTGGATGCTGGTACCTTGGAGTCTCCAAGTTTAGTAATGTAGCTTTACCAGCTTCATTGGTTAAGTAAGCCTGGATCATGGAAATTCATTACAGCAGGGTGGCCACCTGGAGCTTGTTGTTGGAGGAAAAACAAAGAGGAACATTAGCTCTGCCAAGAGCTGCAACCATTTCTTTCCCACACCTGCTTGTTAGGGAAATTCTTCTCCTTTTAGCTAACAAAGTCAGTTAGGTCTGCGTTATACAGCCCTTTTTGATGAAGCAGTCATTTAGTCAATGGAGATGATTGCTGAACAACCTTGAGTTAGCCTGAGCTGTCAGACTGAAGCCAGGCATCTCTGTAGTCTAATCAAATCCCACATATAGCCATAGAGGTCAGCTCAAAAACCCTAATTAGTGGCTTTACCTGGGCCTGCAAATTGTGATAATGAAAAGCAGCCCGAGGGTCAAAAAGTACACTTGAAAGATATTGAGAATAAAGTAAGCAATATATCCATGAGCACATCGAGACTGACATTGCAATTAGGGCTGAAATTAACTATCTGAGTGATACTGTAATACTTAAACCGCTCACTCTACACACACATCCATCGGGAGGAATGTTTACCACCCCGACGGTTGCAGGTTTGTTTGGCGGTGTGTGTTTGATGTCATTAAAGGTTTGCAAGTTGACAACCAAGGGGTTTTGGGATCTCAAATATTCTATATAATGAGTGTCCTAGTTACACTCTGCAGCTCTCAGATTTCCAGTGACATGTGTGAACGGCTATTCCAAGGGACTTTTAATTAAGATTACAGAGACCTGAGAGGGAAAAAAATCTCCTGATTAATGGAGATTCAAGCTCTATTTTAGATCTGTTTTCAGGAAACACATTCCTGTTTAATTGGAGCCATACGGCACAGAACAGCTGGATGTTTCAAATCATCCGCAACATTTGGAGCGAGACATATGTCATCATCTTTGACACATCCCCCAAGTTTATTATTTCCTTTCCAAATATGCATATATTTACTTAATTTATTTGGTTGGTTCACTCAACATTTCCAATTAAAGTTGTCAGTGAATAATGGTGTTTTGAGCTCTACTCGGCACTCGGAGAACCAACCGCGCAGTTTGTCAATATTAACATACTAATACATGTATTATAAATACTAGGTTTGTAAAAATCCATTGATGTAATGCAATAAATTGCTTGTGGAACTTAATAATTGATTAGAATTACTATAATAATGTGCTAATTTCGTATAGAATAAAATCTAAAATTCTAGACCTTTTTTCAATTTTAAATCCACCGATTCCTCACATCATTTCTCTTTCCTAGTATATTTGAATCTTTGGCATATTTATGGAAAATAATTATGAACTGTACATGCGTTTGTTACCTTTAAACATATATGAATGTAAAAAGGGATTAATTCAAGCTATAGGGCCCTATTTTAACGATCAAGCACATGGTCTAATCGCAGGGCGCTTGCGTGTCCAAATACACTTTTGCTAGTTTAACGATGGGAAAAATGGTCGGCACATGGTCTAAAAGGGTTGTCCCTATTCTCTTAATGAGTAATGGGTGTGTTTTGGGATTTACGTGCGTTAAACCAATCAGAGTCTCATCTCCCATTCCCTTTAAATGCCAGTTGCCCTCGCGCCATGGCGGATTCGCTATTTACATGACGGAATTTGATAGTGGAAAGACTGAAGCCGTCTCCAGAGTGCAAACGGATCCGCTCGTGCGCGAGGTAAAAGTGGGCAAGCAGAACATCTACGGGACAAGCCGGATTCCACCATATCTTTATGTACACAATAATAATCTTTTACATTGTAATCCTTTTATTTAAAATATTTGGCATGTTTGTGTGCTACTGCACGTCCCTGTGTGTTTAATAAGCAGAGTGTACACGCGTTGTGTACCCGCCTATTGGCGTACATTACTAACGCGCTCTTTAAATAAAATAAAAATATTGCGCCATTGACTTTAGACCAGGTTTCAGTTGGTCAATGGTGCAGTCTATTTCTGTTGTCTCAAAATAGCAACACTCCAACAATGTGCCAGAACACACCTTGTTTTGGGCGCAAATGGGCGCAAATGCATTTGCCACAACGTGGCGCAGGACGGGTAAAATGATAACTGCGTTGGGCTGAAACTAGCAAAAAACACTTGCGTCGCACTTGGCGCTGCATTGCACCGGTGTAAGATAGGGCCCATAGTCTCACATAGCCAGATCTATAAAGTATATAGTCTCAAATCTACACTAGTGCGAGCACGAGCAATAAGCTGCTGGCTGCAGTTCACTTAACGGCCACTGGTGTCACTAATAAGAAGGGTTTCTTTACTCTACATACTGCCCCTTTAACAGAACAGCACTCAAATACTACAGGCTTATCTTATCGAGTATGGATGGTCGAGTCACATTAAACTGAAAGCTGTCTCCCTGAAGAGATGAAATATTACATTTATTAAAAGCAGATAGGTGCATGAACTCTTTTTAATATTTAAAATCATCACTGTGCCTCTGGCCCTGAGGAATCTGTAATGATTGAGAGAGTTGGTTCAGGTTATTCCTGCGCTGAGCTGGCTGATGCTGTTAAAATGCCATTCTTCATTGACAGTTTTTAGAGCAATGGAGAGATTGTCAAAATCTCAAACAGCGAAGTGTCATTCAGTTTGTCTTACTGACAATGGAGGTGATTTTTTTGACATTGATATATATTTTTTCACCTCTAAAACACAAACAGTTTAATTGAAAGTGTGCAGGCGGTGAGATGCGGTTGTGGATAGCATGTAATCCTCGATCAATATCTTCTCAAGGTGCTCACATCGGTTTCTCACATAAAGAAAATCAGCTGACTCACTCAGGAGATGCCTTCGCCTCACCACATTCAACACTCAAATACACAGAATTTCAATTGATGACACTTTATTTTGATAGTCCACTTTAGGCATTCTACTAACTAAAAGGAACTTTGCAACTACATGTCAACTATCAGTCATTAGAGTATTAGTAGACTTACTGCCTAATATCTGCTAACACTCCCCAGCAGACATTCTACTATCCCGAACCCTTACCCATAACCCTAACTTTACACTCTATTAACAGTCTAATGGGAGTTAGTTGACATGTAGTTGCAAAGTTACGTATAGTTAGTAGAGTGTTTTTAAAGTAGACAATCTAAATAAAATGAAACCCCTCATTTTGTGATGACTAAAGTAGTATTTCACTTGTGTAATACTATCATAATAAAGGTGTAATACTACTACTTTTCTGCTTTATCTGTTAAACAAGCTGTGTAAAAAAAAGAGTGTTTTCTTTGTCACACAGTGTTAATCTAGACATTTAGGTCATTGATTTCCCAAGGGCACATAAACAGAGAATGCAATGACATTTTTGGACATGTTTGGGGTTTGGGGTTTGGGGTTTGGAGGGGTGCTTACACAGCAACAAAGCACTTAAAAATAATATGCAAACTTTAGTTAACTCATAGTTTATCAATGTAACTGCAAAATTTTAATACATTAATAGGCTATGTGTTCATTGTCACTAATAAACAAATTAATATTGTGTAATTAGCTCAGATGTAAAGCGTTAAATAATATTTAACATACCTTATTTTAAAACAGTAAAATGCTTTCACTTCAAATTAAGTGCTTTAAACCTACCTTTATTAGACAATTAATAGTAAGTAGGGGTTTGACGATACACTTATAGCTCACGAGACGAGATAATATATTTTAACAATATTTTTTAAGAAATCTTCAACGAAGACATATATGAATGGAATTTTTTTTTACTCCACTTAAAGTCACAAAATGCAAAACAATGCAGGTGCATTTTAATATGTTTTAACTAATTACCAAAATAATACTTAGTGACAGCCTTAGATTGAGTAATCGTTTGATTATTTTTATGATTAATCAAGTAATTGGATATTTTTTCGTGCTAATAAAAATGAAACCAAAGTGAACAATGATCGGTCCGGAGAAGTGCAAGGTGGAGACCCAGGCAGAGAAGTCGAAGACCCAGGGTGACACAAAAGGCCTGGAGGGCCAAGGCGGAGTAGAAGGCTCGCGGGACTGAGGTGAAGACGGGCCTGGCAGACCCGCGCAGAGGCTGGGAGTGAGGACATTGGCAAAACTGGAGGGAAGGAGGAGCCCGGTGGAGCTATGGTGCCGCCAAGGGAGCGTAGAGCCAAGGTGGAGCCGATGAGTCGGAGTGCCGAGGTGGAGTCCAGGGCTCGGAGACTCAAGGTGAAGCCAAAGGATCGACACAGCAGGGCAGAGCTGGAGACCTGAAAGCCCAAGGTGGATCCGAGCAGCTGGCCGGAGCCACTGAAGGAGGAGCCGAGGGGCTGGAGGGAGTCAGCGGAGTCAGGCTGAGGAATTGAACGACATTATCAGAGGAGGAGGGAGTGTGAGGCTGAGCTGGACCAGCTGCGACGAAGGAGACTTGAAACAGGGCGAGATCCGTGGTGATGATGGCGACTTGAGGCTGGGCAGGACCAGCAGGGATTGGAGATTTAGGGAAGGACTCATCCAAATCATCATACCACTCCTTGTGGACCAGGCACAGCACACACCAGTGGCAGGAGTGTGGGCTGTACTCCATTCCATGCCCTCAACACCACTAATGCACCCTCTGGGATGGATAATGATGACTCCATGATGGGCTCATGCTCTGGGACAAAAATGACATCTGCCATTTGATCTAGCCCTGGCTCCGTGGAGGACATAGGCTCTGGGTCAGCGGTGGACTCTGGCTGATGGACCGTGGTGTGCGTGGCTGAAGGCTGGCTGGGCTTTGGAGGAATAGGGAAGGACTAAGGAGGAGTAAAGAGATGGTGGGGTCACTGGAACGAGGATGGATGATGGCAGATGGTGGACATGGGCTGGGGAGGTTGCAGCTGAGTGGTGATGTCCTCTTTTATCTTGCTGACAGACAGCCACAGCACATAATCCATGTATTGTGCCAGCAGGCATGTGGTAGCACCTACTGGTAGCAGTTGGAAAAAGTGGTCATTCAGCCCAAGCCAGAAGCAGGTTGTTAAGGTGCCTTCGCTCCTGGTCACCAGGTGGCTGACCTTGAGGAACTCCTCTATATATCTAGTCAAGGGATCTTTTGCAAAGGTAAGGATAATGTTTTTGGTGAGTGAGTGGATAGCTGCTAGCTCCACATTCTTATCGGTCGGTTCTTCTGAAGAATAAACACAAAAAGACTTGAAAAACAAACAAAAATAGTCTTTATTTAAATAAACTAAACTTACAGGTGATTGCTGGAGAATAAATAGTAGGAACACAGGAAAAACACAAACCACACTAAATGCAAATGTGAACTGACCAGGAGTGACTAAAACATAGGTCTTAAATACACAGGGCTAACAAAGGAAACTGGATGAGACACAGGTGAACGGAATCAATGAGGAAAACCAAATCAGTAACTATGACATCAAATGAGAAGCGAGAACAAATGGCACAGGAAAAAAACACAGAAAACAAGAAAACACAAACATAAACCTCACATAAAGTGGGTTATACTTTATATAGATGGCCTTACTACTATGTACTTCACCATTAGATATAATATACTTATACTTATATATAATTATGTGTATTTTAATTACATTGAAAGTACTTGCATTTAATAAACAGTTGTCCTTACGCTGTTAACGCTACCCCTGACTGTAACACAACCATTAACCCAAAACCAAACTCTTAACCCCTATAATCCTCACCCTAACCCTACTTTTACTCCTAAACCCAACCATACCTCAAACTCATCAGCAGGAAATGTAGGAGTGCATAGTCTTGTGTGTATTTATTGTTATTACATACAGTAGTAGTTTAGGCCACCTAAAATAAAGTGTGACCATTGAGAGTAAAACTCGGAAAAGCACATTACAGTGTGATGGCAGCAGGCAGATTCCCAGTAGCGCTTCACTGAACACCAAAATGAAGAGCATCCTTTAGGACGTGCCATATTGCTAATGACGGATTTTTGCCAACACTATATCTGCGGCTCTGCAATTGTTGTAACGTGTATAAACGTTTAAAAAACATGATAGGAAAACACTGTATGACTAACAGTGCTCTGGACGGGACAGACCACACAGAAAGGCTATTCTTCTGTTCTTCACCTTCACCTGAGCCTCTATTCTTCTTACTCTTGAGTGAGTTCAGGTTGAGTCTGGGAAGAGCTGTCTGGTTCAGGTTTGCCTGAGCTTGTGAAACTCTGAATAGCTGCAATAAATCAATCTATAGCCTGACCTCTCTGGGTGGCCTGTCCAGTCCACTGCGCTGTTAGTCATGCAGTGTTTTCTTCCATGTATTTTAAACTTTTATATGCGTTACAACAATGGAATGCTAAATGAATGTTGAATGTGCAGGAAAGGCTCAGGAAGTCTCAGAGCATATTATTTCAAATCCAAACCAATATATCATGCATAACTCCACAAGCTGCATCCAGAATGTTTGCCCAAAGCATGAAAACACTTTCACAGCTGAGGAATTATGGGATAGGGGAACTAAACCTTATACATTATACAGAACAATATGCCTGGCCATGAAATGAAATGCACCTCGTGGATTGAACTTTCAGGACCTTCTGGCTAAAACTCCAGAAGACACAGACTGATATGTCTGACAGTTGTGAGTTAGATAAAATAACTCTTACCAAACATTCCACAGATAGTTTGTTATCTAATTTAATGATATTCACACATAGTACACGGAGTAAAGCTTCCCGGTGAGTAACAACTCAAGCAGTACACGGCAGAAAAAGCATTGGGCACTCGGGAGAAATATGTTCCGTCTCCAAACCAAATGATTCAGAAGTAAAGCTGTAGTGGAGAGTGAGATGGAGCGGGAGATATGAGGTGGATGTGAACAGCACCATAATAAGCTCATGGCGAGGACAGAGATATGAGGAGAGGCTGAGAGAAGAGCATGATGAAAGCAGCCTGCAATGTGTGGAACATGTTAACTCAGGACATACAGCGACAGTATATAGATTATTACACCAATAATAGAGCAGTGTTAAAGCCGTGTTGTTTTGATTCTGAACTCTACTATACTTTAATTATTGTCTGTCCAAAAATATCTTGTTCAGATACACTTATTATTAAATACATGTACAAACAAAGATTCATGGTCATTTCAAGTGATTCTAGCCCTGGCTTCGAATTTGAAGTCCCCCTTTGGTAATGATTTTATCCTTTAAAACTCACCTTTGATCACCAAAATGACATATTTAAGCATTTATTCTTTGAAAAAAAATTCTCCATTTCTCCATTAAAGTAGCTTGAGTGTAAATGTCCCTTCGCAATTTTCATATGCGTCTTTTCGTATTCGTCATCCTAAAAATGCGTCACGCGCATAAACCTTGCGTTGTGGAAAAATTCACAAATCAATACAAAATGGAGTCTTCAAGCAGTGAGGATGATTGTGGTGTCCTCTCTCTTCTTAAAAAGAGAAAAGGAAATATTGGGTCCATCCAGTCCTGAGATTGCGTGGAGAGTTCGGAGAGTTCCACAGAGACTCGTGTCTTCACACTGAGAGCTGTTTAATTCTGCTCTCTAAAACATACCTGTCTTCCTGAACCTCTCATGGCCCTGTAGAGCAAGAGCAGCGGTAAACACTTTCTTTTCCATTCCAAGTGGCTCTAATGTGAGTTTATATCTAGGCTGTGCGTCTGCGGTGCGCTGACACTTTCATTTGGCGAGCTGAATGATATGACCCCTAGCTCGGCACAGTGTAGGCTCCGGTGCTGCTCCACAGAACTGAAGGGAGGAGAGGATGGTTGAGCTTTCGACTTCACGTCACTCTCGCAGTCGGTCAGGAGCAGTCGCCCTGTCTCTCCTCCTCTATCGGAGTATTTATTCCCACATCTTCTGTAGCTGAAGTGACATATTGAAGCAGAATGGAGACAACTCTCTTTTGACCCAAATTGCTATTGTAGGACTGTCTCGCCGAAGGAAGGTTTAAACGCTTCCCGTTATAGTTGAGGCAGTGGAGTTTGGGTTTGACCTCACATCGTGATGTAAGCATGTATCAAATTTGTCTTAGTCATGGTACAAAAATGTATATTTATATGGTCCTTCGAGGAACGCCGTGTGAAAAAGAAGTGTGCTTGCTTGCGTCGAATGTGCACTTGTTTTTGTTTTGTTTTTTTATAAATAAAATAAACACAAGGTATAACCACAGATACATATAGTTTAAAAAGAAGACGATGAAACTTTTGTACTCCTACTATATTCCTCTGTGGTAGCACCCGTGGGAAAGTGTACACTTCCGAGTAAGACAGTTCTGGGACATATCCTGCACCTTTGACACTATTCTCAATGTACTATGATTTATGAAGCACTAATTATCCTGCATACCATTTAGGAGAGATGAAATGCCTGTTGGGATGCAGAACTAGTTTTGTCATATACACTACCAGTCAAAAGTTTGGGATTGGTTAGATTTTTAATTGGTAAGATAGTCTCTTCTGGCCAGCAAGGCTACATTTATTTGATTAAAAAAAAAATATATATATATATTGTTAAATATTTTGACAATTTAAAATAACTGTTTTCTATGTGAATATATAGTAAACTGTAATTTATTCCTGTGTTCAAAGCTGATTTTTTAGCATCATTACTCCAGTCTTCAGTGTCACATGATCCTTCAGAAATGCAGCCCTGGTGAGCAGAAAAGACTTCTATTAAAAACATTCAAAATCTTACCGATCAAAAACTTTTGACTGGCAGTGTACACTAATGGGAAACCGCTCTTCAGAAATCATCTTTTTAATGTCTTTGAACTTTAAATGAGTGAAGAACAGTCTAGAAGAGTGAATCACCACTATCGACATGCTACTCATTAATACAATATTCATTGTCAAGTCAAGTCATCTTCATTTATATAGCGCTTTTAACAATGTAGATTGTAGATTGTGCTAATAGTCAAATGTGATGGTTTATTAATATGATCTAATTATTGAGTTGTCAGCACAAGATATAACACCTTTCTGAGTATGTTCATGATAACTCAGTTGTTTATCAAGCTTGATAGCGGTTTAATTACAGATAGTGATGATTAATAGAGACAGTGAGGTGGACACTGTGGGCTCTGTGTTCAGTTGTTGTCTTGATTCACAGTTAATAGCACTCATATTATGACTTATAATGATAAAAATCCACTATATTTAATGCCATTGGAGTCCCAGCTGTGACGGTTTCGCCCTCAGATCTTCCTCTAAATGAATCCGTTTCAGGAAGAATACAAACAACAGAAGGAACCTGCCAACAAATCAGTGTCCCATTATTAGCAAAACAATGCTATTTTCTTTGGAGAGGGATATGTTTTATGAAATAAACCGCATGAACGGTAACACAATTGAAACTGTGAAACCCAAGAAGTGACAATTTGCTCCCTTTCCTACAAATTGTAGTGTTGACTGGATTTGTCAGCCATTCAACCCTGTTACCCAAGATAATATCTAACATCTATATTCAGATTCTGATATGTTGCACTTTTTCTTTTCTACTTTAGCCTCCACAACATCCCATAAGAGTTCAGTGATTACATAATGATGAAGAAGATCTTAGTCTTTATTATATAGTAGATGTGTATTTGAGGGACTATGGGAATATGATGAGGGAATAGCAGTAAACACAGCCTCATATTCTTCAGCTGGTATATGACCACACATAACAATCATTTGATATAACGACTCCCGTGATAAAACAGCACATAATGTTGCACATTTAACAGTTTCCAACACACACACAATGGGTTGAAGGCCTCCTTTGACTTTATTTAAACATCAGACTAGTCCAGATGTAAGAAATGCCATTGGACACTTCTCTTTCAGTTGCCAGGTTTAATTCTCCATTCACCAGATGTGTGTTTGCTCGTGTGTTGGCACTGAACACAAGTGCTTTCTGAAAAACAGCCCTGCCATAAACTTCGTTGGTGATTTTTAAGGCTCTATTATTGTTGCTTTTAGCGGCGGTCCTACGAAGTGCCCATCTGTTCCCGTCGGTGCTCTGGAAGGAAAGCGCTGGGACTTTTTCTGCTGATGCTGTTGTCTATGTTGGCACTTGCTGTCATTATATACGTTCCCCTCGACACACTCAATAATTCTGCAGTTATTGCACCTTCAGTTCAGGCACGGACTGGTTGGCCTTGTTGAAAGTCTCAGCTTTGAAACCGGACGCATCTGTATTAGGCAGCCACGTGAAAAAAACCTATTCGAAGTACAGATCCATTAACATATTTACTGACATATCGCTTGACACTTACTGATATAAATAGTATTGCACAATGCACATTTCTTAATATTAAGCCTAAAATGTTTTTAATATCACAATTAGTAAGGATAGTATGATCTCTGTATATTATCAGTCTTTAAATGCAAGATATTTAAAGTGTGCCTAAAGTAGGCTATACTTGCACCAGTTCCACTTTAGCATGGATATCTTTGGTCGGATCTCAGCACTATTTCCGGATAACTAAAGTACATTTAAATAGAACATTAGTAAAATGTGACCGTGTACCACAAAACCAGTCACATGGGTCAATTTTAGAAATTGAGATTTATACATCATCTGAAAGCTTTATAAATACTTTGTCCATTGATGTGTGGCTTGTTAGGATAGGACAATATTTGGCCTATATAATATTGAAAATCTGGAATCTGAGGGTGCAAAAAAATCGAAACATTGAGAAAAACACATTTAAAGTTGTTCATTTATGTTGGCGATTGTACAGCATTCACTCACAAAAATACAAGTTTTATATATTTACGGTAGAAAATTTACAAAATATCTTCATGGTACATGATCTTTACTTAATATCCAAATGATTTTTGGCATACAAGAAAAATCTGTAATTTTGACCCATACAATGTATTGTTGGCTATTGCCACAAATATACCCGTGCGACATGTGACTGGTGACGTGATCCAGGGTCACAAATAGTTATATATGTCATTTTGGTGATCAGAGGTGAGTTTTAAGGGATAAAATGATTGACTACAGCGGGACTTTAATTTAACTGGAAACACACAGGAGAGCAGAAATGCCTGTCATGCGCAGATTTCCCCGTTCAGGACAAATGTGGAGAGCGTGCATGGTGAATGTGTTTTGGGTTCGCTTCTTTTCACATTCACACACTTGCATATTGAATTTGTTATAGGTTTGCATACAAAGCTAATACACTGGATGCGCTTCCTAGTTTGCGTACGTATGACTGTCTTTGTCGTTGTATAGTATGAATAGTGGGAGTAGTGTGTTCACACTGAAAATTCCCACAAGAAAAAGTGCACTTCAAATTAATTAAAAAGTGTGAATGTTGGACACTCAACTGTCACAGCTTTAATTACATAGCCAAAGGCGAGGGCAATCAGATCTGATGCTGGATGACAAAATAACATGATGAAACTCAAACGCTAGACAGTTAGAGCAAGTGTACCATACTCATCGGCATACTGCAGATTAGCAGAAAACATACTGTGAACTAAACGCATAAACGAGCGTATGCACAGATTTGATCTTACAGTGTGTGTACGCTAAAATCCAGTCTTTTTCGTGGAATAGCAGGGTCTGAGCAGACACACACACTTTTCCTCGTGGCAGTCACTCGGAGAACTGGAAAAGGAGTTTGGAAATCTAAGCAATTTTCGCCGCTTGTCGTTCTCAAGTAAAGCACTGGACTTTTATTTGTTAATGATATTAATTAGGTGGCGTTTAAAGTTGTGTTTTATCCAGAGCTTGTCTCCTTAAAGTAATCTAAAAATGTGCTCCAAGATTTTGAGAGAAGATCGGGTTTTATTCTAACTCCAAATTGAATCTTTTCAAGTTTGATTGTAAGAAGTCGGTGAAGAGTGAAGACCCCACTGACTGTAGGAGGAGATGCAGCTTTCATTCGTTAGTATAAGCCGTCTAGACAACAGTGTGCTATATACAATATCATTCACGTACACATATTTGAGAAATGATCGCAAGATCAAATGTAGGACGGTTTCTACGCAACATTTTATATTGTGTATAATTCACCCAAAATGAACATTTCTGTGTGAGAAAAAATTCTAGTTTTCAGAGTTTGGTGTCAGTACTACATTAAACTGCTATATATAATGTTGAATATAATGTATAATA
>FLSR01000076.1:197198-250352 GCA_900092035.1 Leuciscus waleckii
TCTGTATGAAGCAGATGGGCTGCTTCTGTATTCACTCTCGTCTCGGTCCGTGCTCGAAAGCGCGGGGGACGGCGAGCGAACTGCAGCGAATAGCCCCGTTTCACAATGTTCGGCACCCATTCTGACACGCCCGGGATAGCTTCCCACGCTTCCGCATGCATAGCTAGGGGTCGAATGGCCTCTGGGTCCCGGCCGCTGCACTGCGCGGGATAGGGAACTCGTAGCAGAGGAATTTGCGCGGTGCGCGCGCTGTCGATGCTGGGGAACGGGAGCTCGCTGATAGCGATAACTGGCTGGACTGCACTCAATGACTCGGTCACTTGGGACGGAGAACGTTTTGCAGTGAGAAACCCGTGACGCGAGAGCGGCGTGGGTGTTAATGTGTTTATCAGTAAGTGTGAGCGCTCGTGGGCGGGCACAGGGCTTACATTCATAACATGGCCAGTGTTGGGGAGCTTTATGTGATCTAACCCCCGGGGCAGCTGTGTGACAGAGCGGGCAGTGGGTAGGTGTGAGCACTGACTCGTGGGCACAATTCCTACGCTTATCACTCGAGCGGCGCGTGCCCGCTTTGTGAGAGTGAGCTCTGTGAGAGACACAGGGGAGATCGTGCTTGTGTGTAGGGGTGAGCACTGGGCTGTGGGCACATTTCCTACACTCAAAACACCGTCGGCGTGAGCCGAATAACCAGAATTAATACTCTTTTTCAGATTTCTCTGGGTCGCTGTGCGAACGGCGTTTGTGTGCAGGCGAGCGAGTTGTGTAACTGACTCGTTGGCTGCAAAATACACATCTGCAGTCGCCTTTTTAGGTGACTGACAGCGCAAAATGCTTTGAAGGCTCGAATGTTTAGACCCTCATAGTTACTCAAACACCATCATGTGAGCGGGAGGGTGCGAGGGGCGGGTTCACTTCTGCATGTGAGAAGCTGGCCGCGAGCTCGGCATAAAACACTTTTGCCGCCAGAGCCGGACTCGAACGCGGGTCTCTGGTGCGAAAACCTAAGATTCTGCCACTGAGCCACAGGGGAGAATACATAGGCTATCGGTTCGCGCGAGCATATTATAGAGCGTCGTCATGTTTCGTGTCGGCGTTAGCTTGCAGGCGTGCGTGCATTGTAACAGGCTCGTTTACTGCAATATTAATATTTCCAGCCGCCTGAACTCAGAGGGGACTGAGAAATGTGTGAGGCTTGGAGATTGGCCCGGCCTCAGCGGGGCTACAATACTCTCTCCTCCTTTCGCCGATGAGTGAGGCACGCGGGGTGCTGAACATTGCTCGTGACCGTCCGCTCTAACATCCCTTGAGAACGGCGCAGTTTGCGCGGTACAAGCAAAGGGAGACAGCGCGGGAAGAGTGACGGGCGCGGGGGCGGTAGCTTTCTTGTAACGTAAAGAAAAACTAGCCCCGTGATCGTCCGCTTCTGCGATCCCTTGTGAGCGGCACGGTCTGCGCGGCTCGAGCAGAGGGAGAGAGCGCGGGAAGAGGGGCGAGTAGCCAGAGAGCGTCATCATGTTTTGCAGGCGTGCGTGTACTGTGTAACAGGCTCGTTTACTGCAGTATTGATATTTCCAGTAGCCTGAACTTAGGAGGGGACTGAGAAATATGTGTGAATGGATGTGAAACACTCTTTTCTCCTTTCGCCGGGAGACGGGCGCGGGGGGCGGGGTAGCTTTCTTGTAACGTAAAGAAAAACTAGCCCCGTGACCGTACGCTTCTGCAATCCCTTGTGAGCGGCGCGGTTTGCGCGACTCGAACAGAGGGAGAGAGCGAGCCCCGTAATCGTCCGCATCTCTGACATCCCTTGTGAACGGCGCAGTTGCGCGGCTCGAACAGAGGGCGAGAGAGAGCGGGGAGTGGTGCGAGGCATTTGAAACAACGCCTCGTAGGAAATTTCTCTTTTAGAAGCGAGAGTATGTGTCGCAGCGGCGAACACACACAGGAGTAAAAGGATATGACGCCGGATAGCGTAGCAGGCACGGATGGCTGAAGGCGGCGAAGACGGCCGGCTTCCTCAGACGCTTTCCTCGGCTTGCAGGCGCTGGTTTCGACGGCGGCGGCTTCTCTCAGAGTGCAGCGATGCGGAGAGCTTCGCTGAAGAGACGAAAATCAGGGAATCAGCCTCCGAGTCTTCCTTTTATACGCTAAGCCACTCCCATTCTGGCGGGCTGTGACGCGTGGGGGCGCGTGCGCCCTCATTGGGCGTGACGTCACGCCAGGCTCACTGGTAGGCTGCTGCAGTTGCCGCGGAGCAGCCAATGAGCGCGCTAGATAGCCTGCTCTAGGTCTGCTAGCTGCTGCACTGCGTTGACATTGGCCCTCATATCTCGAGAAAAGATGACTTTACCCGTAGCGTAAGCTAACTTACGCAATACGAGAGAACCTCTCGTAAGAGAACCAGCTTCCATAAGTATGGCCTATAGATGACATCTTCCAAAAACAAAAGCCGTTTCTGAGGCGTGCAAGTCTTCACTTTTTGTTCAAAAGATAACATACACAACTAGACCAGAAATGTGTATTCAGCCAGAACATAATGATTTCATGTGACTTAATTGTCATTTCCGGAAACTTTTTCATAGTTGTCTAATTCCTGAAAATGGGGCCTAAAGTCTTTTTTAGCAACAAAGGAGCAGGTTTTTCAGTGCAATCAAAAGCATTGTGCCCCTGCCTGTGGATGAAGGTGAAAGGTTATGTGAGCTTTCATAATCACCTTCTTTGTTCCAGCTCTCTGTTTTTGCAGTTTGCAGTGATTTGAAGCCCCCATTAGTCGACACGCAGTGGATGGGCTAGCTCTAATGATCTAATGCAGTGAGTCTACAGTGGCGCGTCTGGACCCAGCTGTGGAAAAACACAACAAACAGAGAGAAAAACAGGAGAAAAATCCACATTAAGCCACCTGCAACAAACAGACATCATGAGTCCCACAGCCCGTTCTCCTCTCGGCCCCTGCCATCCTCCTGGCTGCTGATAGCTTTCCCACTGCAGTCGCTCTGGATAATTACGTTGTTAATCAATGTCTCTCCCCAAGCTAAAAGAAATGTTAGGACCACAAAGCTAAATCAGCAGCAGGCATGAGAAATGTAAAGAACATTTAAGCGACTAATTATGTCTAGACGAGTGATGGCACGGCTTTCTATTATAGTTTTTTTTTTTATAGAGTAAACATAGTCTATTATAGTTTTTTTATTTATTTTTTTATCAATCATAGCAGTTTGCATAGCTTTATTTTAGAAAAATGTCGTTCTGTAGCGATAATATTTAGGTTAGCAATGCACTTAAAGTCAACATGAAATGACTACGGGTTTATTACGAACCCGTAATAAATGTGATATTCAACAAGAAAATGATTTTATGTCAATCAACAAGAACTGATTGCATATTGTGGAAAAGCGATATAGAAAATGTGTGTAGGATTTACTTTGAAAAATTTTCACTCAGAAATTGCTAGTAAATTTCACAAATAATAACCTAGACACTCTAAAACACACTGCAATAGTCTTTATTTACAACATTACAGTATACCAGAATCAGTTGTGCCGTATGGAAGATTCTTTCCGCCATGAAAAGAAAAGTAATTGCTACTTTTTTCTCTCTCACAATTCTGACTTTATTTCTCGAAATTCCAAGTTTATAACTCACAATTCTTTTTTCATTTCTTAGAGTTTTGAGTTATAAACTCAGAATTGCAAGGGGAAAAAATAAATCAGAATTGTGAGATAAAAAGTCACATCCAATTTTTATTTATTTTTTATTCTGTGGACGTAGTGCAGGACACAAGAGTCGTGGAGCAAGTTATCGCAATGTGATGAAGGCAAATTTTGATTTCATGTTGACTTTAGTCATCTGAAACACCTGCTAGTGTTATGCTAACGGTGTATAACTACCCAAAAACGGCCGCCACTGATCACAAGTAGATTGTTTATTTACAACAGTCCCAGCTTCGTTAGCCGCTAATGCTAACGTCATTCACAGTCCCCGTAGCAACCGATTAGCCAAACGTAGCATTATTCCAGCAGGCAGCGTTTGTTAATCTCGCGTTAAACACAAGTTTCCCTTGGTAAATGCTTTGACTGTTTGTGTGTACGGTCTTGTTTACTTTTTGTATGTGTTACTGCTTGTTTGGTTTCTTTGTGCTCTCCGCCTATAATCCGTTCACAGAGTCCTAACGCCAACTCTCCTCAGCCTGAGCAAAATACTACTGGTAGTTTTCGTTGGTCTGTCAGTCAGTCGAGGGTTCCAGTGGAGATCCACATTCTCAGATGATCAAATTAACCAAGAAGTTTCTCTGCTTTTATAGCGATCTCTTCAGAAACCTGCCCGCTCTTCTCTTAACGTGTATGCCGATTACTCAAAGCGATACGGGTAGGTCCTGGCACACTAGATTAGCCCTGGTGAATGGAAGGTACTAGTCAGAATGCCTGCCACATGTGTGTTGATAATGGCCAGGAGCCCTGCTTTATCGCTTTGTAAAGTATGAAGTAGTTAAGACTTGAATAACATAAAATAACATAATATAATGTTATTTATGTTATTTCCCACGTGAAGAACTCCTGTAAACCTTGCAGTATTGAAACTCAGTGAACAGGCATCTTAGCCAAGCTGAAAAACAAATGGTGGTACGATAAGGGTGAATGTGGAACCAAGGACTCGGGAAGTAAGGTCAGTCGCTGCAGGTCTTTTGTACTGATTCACAAAAAATTGCATTTTGACATATTGTTCATATGCAAAGAACAAGCCAATAGTCAATAGCTTGATTTAACTCATGTGTAAATGTAATAATTCATGGCCACAGATAAGAAAAAAATAAGAAAATAAGGAATGTGGCTTACAGTTTTGCACTATTCCCCATGCATTATTATTTTAGATGATCAGATAAATTATGAAAAACATTTTTCTGTTTTTTTTTTATTTTTATTATTATTATTTTTTTATAAATGCAAATAAATAAATCTAGCTATCTAGTAATTATATTGTACTATATTTTCATCTATGCATTTAGCAGATGCTTTAATCCAAAGTGACTTGCAAAAGAGGAAAAAGGAGCCAAATATATATTCGTAAAATACAATGCCTATTCGATTAGTCGTTAAAACCACGAACGTCGTGGCGAATTTCATTAAAGGAGCGAAGGTGGACTCGTCTGTTTTAGAAAGTGAAGAAGGAAGTGTCGAAATGCAGCAGTAAAAAGCATCTCTATAAACGGCAAATAGTGTAATACTAATGGACAAATTTTTAATGGACAAGTTTGGGGGGTAAACTGCAGCAGAATGGTTGGACTGATTCTTAAACTCAGTACTCTGGTGTAGAAAATATGTCAAAATATTAATTTGAAGGTTAAAGGATGGAAAGGCAGTTGTTTAAAGTAAGGTTATTAAGTCAGAGGTCTGACCTGACGTAACTGACCAGCTTCCTCAGATACATGAAGAAGCCAATGAGAAGATCAGGTTAGAGAAAACATCTACATTCACCAGTTATGGTCCAGATTGACTTTAACTTACATTGAGCTAGAGCTTTAGATGAGCCGCATCATAGATGTACAGTAATTCTCCATTGGAATCTAGATTCCTCTTTTAGCAGTAGAGATGTGTTTGATATAGTCAGTAGTCCTGCTTGATAGATGAGCTGTAGAGTGTGTGTTTTGTCACATGACTTCCACTGTCAGATTTGCTAACTATGTGCCTCGCTTCTCTTAGGACAAGACAAGTGCACTGAGCCTGAGCAATGTTGCTGGTGTCTTCTATATTCTGGTTGGTGGACTAGGGCTGGCCATGATGGTGGCTTTGATAGAGTTCTGTTATAAGTCCCGTGCCGAAGCCAAACGGTTGAAACTTGAAAAGAACGCACAAAGCTATAAGCCGGCCCCACCAGCCAACACACAAAACTTTGCCACGTACCGAGAAGGATACAACGTGTACGGGACGGAGAGCGTGAAGATCTAACGGTAATGTGTGTGTGTGTGTGTGTGTGTCGGAATGCCTATGTGAGTGAGTGTGAGTGAGTGTGGGAGTGAGTGTGAGTGAGTGTGTGTGTGTGTGTGTGTGAGTGTGTGTGGGTGAGTGTGTGTGTGTTTGAGAGTGTGTGCGTGTGTGCCAAAGCCGGAGATTGTGTTTGTCCTCGCAATGTCATTAATTCCAGATAATGGAATCAATTGGGAAGTGCAGCGTCTCTGGCTGATTTTTTTCTCTCCTAACGCTGGCTTGTTTTCAAACGGTTGCATCAGTCAGACTGCGATGGAAACACATTCTGTTAATATTTGTACTCTGGCAGGAAATAGTGAAAGAAATCCATGTTCTACATGTGTATCATTTGGCACAGACAAAAAAACAAAAAAAACAATTGGACAAACCAAACCAATACAGTAGAAGATTGGAGGAACAGACCCGCCATCATTATCATCTGAAATCATTGACAATATATCAAATCAGGACATATATTACTATTATTATTGTGGTAACACTTTACAATAAGGTTCCTTGGTTAACATTAGTTAACTACCTTAGTTAACATGAACTAAGAATGAGCAATACATCTACAGCATTTATTCATCTTAGTTAATATTAATTTCAACATTTACTAGTATGTTATTTAAATCAAAGGTTGTATTTGTTAACATTAGTTAATGCACTGTGAACTAACATGAAAAAACAATGAACAGCTGTATTTTTATTAACCAACATTAACAAAGATTAATAAATACAGTAACAAATGTATTGCTCATTGTTAGTTCATGTTAGTTAATACATTATAGTCCAGCTGATATGTGAAAATTATGTTGACTTTTTCATAAAAGCATGAACCTTGGTACACATGTACAGCTTGCGGCCCTGGACATTTTCAGAAATGGATTACAATGAAACCATCATAAAATGTTCAGATGAATAGTTAATGGTGAGTTCAGTGACATTGTGAGAAGGATTACACTGAAATCGTAGTATCTGAGAATATCATCTGGAGCTGGGGCCACACTAAAAGATTTTCAAAATCGTATAATATTTTCAAAATGTGAGAGACCACAAACATGACGATAAAAAAATCATAGATTTATCTGTTTTGTTCCTCTATAGTGTGGAGTGCCGCGAATGTGACCAGGAAAGCACACCACACACTAACAGATTACATTCACACACAACAGAGTCCCGCCTGTGAACACGGGAAATCCCACAAAATCTCTTGCATCAAACGTGACTTAAAATAAACAAACATGGTGGACAACTGGCTCGAAGAAATGGTGCTTATGGATTGCTTTTCAAGCCAAGCACCAAGCCGGCGGTCGGCCGTCGGGCAGTTTTTGAGCGTCGGCCGACTTAGGTTTTCCGGTGTGTTCCGCACCGTTGGCTCTAGTCAACACAGTCGGCTTTCATCAGCACTCGTTCTTTGGCGTGGGTTGGGTGTGTCCTTACCCTTACCGGAAAAAAGTTAGATGGAATCGTGGAGCAGTGTGAACATGAACTTTACATGTTACAGCATGAGCTGGAGGTGAGTCTTCCGTCAGAAATCGCTTTGATTGGGTATTGTTTCGTTTCACATTTCAACGTGATTCACGTTTGTCCTCGGGGTTCAAAATTGGTTCAAAATCACCCCAAATATCTTGTAGTGTGTAGAGTTTGAGAATGCCATGGTGTTCAGCAGTGTCTCTGAAAACAGACATCATGAACAGGCCAAAAGTGTCCAGCTGAAATTCAAGACATTTGAGTTGGTTGACGGGATTGAGGAAATGGGAAACCCCTTCGCAGAGGACAGCAACGTGGGTTGGGTGTGTCCTTACCCTTACAGGAAAAAAGTTAGATGGAATCGTGGAGACAGTGTGAACATGAACTTTACATGTTACAGCATGAGCTGGAGGTGAGTCTTCCGTCAGAAATCGCTTTGATTGGGTATTGTTTCGTTTCACGTGATAATCTCCAGAGTATGCGCGTTTGTCCTCGGGGTTCAAAATTGGTTCAAAATCACCCCAAATATCTGTAGTGTGTAGAGTTTGAGAATGCCATGGTGTTCAGCAGTGTCTCTGAAAACAGACATCATGAACAGGCCAAAAGTGTCCAGCTGAAATTCAAGACATTTGAGTTGGTTGACGGGATTGAGGAAATGGGAAACCCCTTCGCAGAGGACAGCAACTACCTTCGGAAGCTGAACTCAAGAGAATTAGCAGGCCAAGCTGTTGTGGACGCTGTTCGAGTTGCAGAGGATGGGCCAAGACAAGAGCAGTAAAACTCTTTGTTGCAGAGAGGATGCAGGGCACAAAACGCATCACTGGCCATTTGAAGAGGAACAAGCTCCCTCTTTTTAAAACAGCTCTGATAAGAGGACAGTCCAAGACAAAACTCACTGAAAAATGACTGTGCACTGTTTTCCAGACTCGACATTGCCTGTCAGACCTGTGATGGGAACCAAGAAAACTTCTTCAAAAACGGAAATCAGGCCCATCACTCTCACTTCAAACAAGGGAAACAAGGCTGATCTGCCTAGAAAACAGTATAAGAAGTGCCCCAGACAGTGCCTCACGAAACAGTGCCCCAGACAGTGAGGTCTAAATATTATATGAGTAAGCAGTCCTCAACATGCTGAAACCAGGCGTAGCTAAAACCTTCAATTACTTTTCCAGCAAGATCTGCATAGCTTAAATTAAAGAAAACTTGAAATGGTCCTCAGAGTGGATGTTGTATGGGACTGCTATGAAGTTACCAGCTTAAAGGGGTGGTTGAGTATGATTTCACTTAATGTTGCTGCTTGAGCATAAACAACATCTGCAAAGTTACAACGTTCAAAGCAAAGGGAGATATTTGCTTTTAAAGAAATCGTTTTTTAAGGACTACAACAAACGGCTGGTAGGGACTACACGACATTCCTCCAGGGGTTAGTGACATCACCAACCCTAAAATGTATATAAACCCCCCTCCCGGGAATGTTGAGAAGAGGAAGAGTTGTTGTAGTCGAGCACATTTGTGAGTCAGCTCAAACTGTAGCATCCGTCTTTTCACATGCATAGAAAGTCACTCTGTGTGCATCTCACAACAGTTCCTATATAAGCGATTTATAGATTATCATGACAGAATATGCTAATTGCAGATAGTTAACTCCACATCAGCAACATGAATTTATCAACTAACCATTCAGAGACGTCCTGTTGCATTCTACTTGTTGTCACTTCTTCTTGAGTCTCTCCATCTTTGTCTGACTCCATTTAAACATAAAAGGCAGAACAATTTCTGTCATTTTAGTGGTAATCGGGCTGCTAACACACAGGAGCTCTTGAGACCCCGCCCCCTGTGCCGGGAGCAGCAGCTCATTTGCATTTAAAGGGCCAGACACAAAACGGTGTGTTTTTGCTCACCCTCAAAAAGTGTCAACTTCAACATGCTATATAATATCTGTGGTGTATTTTGAGCTAAAACTTCACACACAAACTCTGGGGACATCAGAGATTTATTTTACATCTTGTGAAAAGGGCATTATACCACCGCTTTAAAGTCCCAGAAGTGCTCGGAAAAGGCTTCCTGGGAGTGGATAAAAACAAAACAGAGCTCTTTTACTTTGTGGCCAGTAACCTTGGAAATGTCGACTACCAAACAAGTTGTTTACACATGCGGACCCAATCATCTCACCCACAAGAATCAGATCAGATTGCACACATGGAGGCACATACAAGGATGCTACTCCATGCGGTGGATGCTGCTAGAAAAGGATTCAAAAAGATCACCCTGGGGACTGTGGACCAACTGTTGTGGTTCTAGCCATAGCACATGTGTCAGAGCCCTTCCTGTGATCCATGCCTTCACTGGCTGTGACACAGTCTCTGATTTTGCAACCGGGGCAAGAAGGCAGTATGGGATACCTGGAATGCAGATGAAATGGCAACATAGGCCTTCATGGCTCTGTCAAAGGCTCCAAAAAGCATTCCAGAGGAGGTCATTTTCATTGTGGAGCTCTTCACAATTCTCCTCTACGATCGCATCAGCGGCCAACTCAACATCGATCAAGCTCATCTTGAGTTGTTCACAAAGAAAGAAGGAGGAATGGAGCAAATCCCCCCAACTAAGGATGCACTGGTGCGGTCAAGTCAAGTCACCTTCATTTGTATAATGCTTTTTACAATTTATATTGATTTAAAGCAGCTTTACAGTGATAATAGGAAATTAATTCAACAAAGATTGTGTTGGTCGTACAGCAGCTCTAGGAGAAAATCAATGTCCAGCTTGAGTATGTTTTTTATTGATTCATTTCCGTTGTTAAAATCATCTGGTATTAACTTGGGGCCAATTACACAACAGCGTTCTCAGCTGAAAACAGAAAACCCTCAATGCACTCCAGCCGTTCATCCACACGACAGCGCCGCCCTGGTGGCCCGAGAACGCAAACCCCGAAATAGGTTTCAAAGTACAAGCTTTTGAAAACGAGTTTTGAAAATGATACCGTTCTCATCTCTATGTAAACTTCAAAAACGTGAATCTGTGAAAACGGCGACGGTATGCACATGCGAATAACCTTGAATTCACCATTAACTATTGACCTGAACAGTTTCTGATGTTTTGGTATCATTGTAATCATTGACCATCAAAACATAGGGGTAGACATATTTTCTGTGTTATCAAGTTTGATTGACGAGATATGATACAAAATACATAATTTGGTTATGGCGGAGAGTAAAATGGCCGCCACGAGGTGTTTTTGCGATGGCTCCATTTCTGAAAATGTTCAGGGCCCCAAACTGTACAAGAGTACCAAGTTTCATGCTTTTATGAAAAAGAAATACATAATTACACTACATCTGGGGTCTGGAAAACAAATTTTCCATGTTTTTTTTATATAAAATCAATTGAAAGTCAATGCAATGTCCTCATTAATATCGTGAGTGTGTGTGTGTGTTTTCAGAGTCACAGCCTGGCAGCGTGGTGTGACGATTACGACAAACACCTTACAGAGACGGCTGGATCTACAGGAGGGGTCAATGCCTCTCTCGCCCACTCTCTCTCTCTCTCTCTCTCTCTCTCTCCATACACACCTCAGCTCCAGCCTCTCTCGCCCACGCGACGCCACAGCCAATCAAAGACCTCGGTCGTGCCGAGCGCCGACACAATTGGGATAGATTTCTTCAGTGCCTTATGGAATATTCAGTCTCACACACTGATGCAAACTCATCGCAGGAACATTGCATCACTCCAATCAATGCCATCATCTTATCTGTGAAATTAAAAGCGAGAAATAAAGCCATCACTTGCGATCTTAGCACACTGATCGGACTCGAGACGTCTTCTCTGGACATTGTGCTCGAGTTGTACTACTGTAAATTTGCTTTCACACTCATTCAATCGGTGTATTGATTTATCAGATTACGGATCGGGATCTTCGTGAGTCGGTCGGATATGTTGCGGTATATCGTGTGCTTTTCTTTTGTCTGATGATCTATATTTCTCAGAAGTTCAGAAGCTATAAACCCCATTTGACCTTCAATAATGTGAGCGTCAAAAAACCAAAAAAAATCGCGATCTCATTCATTCGCACACGCTTGACATGAACTTCCAAGATTTTTGTAGTTATTATCACGGCACACTGTACAAGAAACCCAAGCTATCAAACGGATCACATTAATGTAGATAAACCGCAATCCACAAAAAAGGACATGGCTTTTATGATGTAGTATTTGATTACCTCACGGTTCTCCGGATATAATTCGCACATGAAATCAAGCTTTTTGAGATTTAGTTTTTATTTGATGAGCATTATTAGTGTTTGGTGAATTATTTAGAAAAACAAGACTAGGATTAATAACATTTACAATAGATTTATAAACGGAGCTAACGGGAAAGCTTAGCACATTTACATTTTTGCTGTGACATTTTTCTTTTGTGTTGGAGAGAAGGAAAACAAACTGTGACTCCATGGATATTGCTGATCCTGGACAGATAGTTTTATAACGAAACGCTTTTAAAAAGACATCGACGTGGAAAAACGAATCGAAAACCAACTGTACATTTCTAGTGAAGGATTCACAAAAACGAGTGACTGGATTCCCAAATTTTCTATCTGCATGCGAAAACTTGTGATTGCCAATAAAGCCCTGCGACTTCCATTAGATTCTAGAGGGTCGGTAGAAAGTGGGTTTCAGCGTTGATATTTTGACCTGTTTCTTCCTGTAAAACTGCACTTCTTCAGCCCAGAGTACATGAGCGGGCGACAGGCTGATGTAAGACATGCATGCGTGGGCGTCCGTTCCCCAGCCCTGATAGTGAGGCCTTGTACAAAGAATTTTAATACATTTTGTAAATAAAGACCAAAAAAAAACAAAAAAAAAAACTGTATAGAAGAATGTGTGAGGGCTTTTTTTTCTCCGGTGGTTCTCTAATTATTCTAAACGCAGGCTATTTTTTGCTGAGAAGGGTTTGGATTACCACACAACAACGGCATTCTCCGTCTACTCCTGGATTTTCATTTTTATTTGTGACAAACAAATGGAGTCAGCATCACGTGCACAAATAAAACAAATGCTGACTTAATCCTCCATGAGGGAATTTTATGGAATACGGGATCTTTTGGCTATTAAAGGTAGGGTAGGCAATTTCAGAGAGGCTAGCTATAGAGTCATGACGTATTTTTGTAGGCTAACCCATACGTTTCTTGGAAAAAAAACAAAAACTCAGTAGGATTTTCCATTAGCTTTTGGATTACTGTGGAAAATAAGATCTGTGACCAACAAAAGAGCACAACTTTTATGATTTTCAAAAAATAAATATAATCGCCAGAGGTAAGAAGCTAAACGCAAGCTATAAATGAACCACACCATGGTCACGTGACTAGTCTTGAAGGACATTTTCCCTGAAAGGTCGAGCTAATAGTTTGTGAGAGCTCAGTTTATGATTCTCACGCGAGTCTGAATAGTCAACTAAACTAAATAACACGAAGCCTAATTTGCTAGAGGTTCTGACATATGATGGTAGTCGCTGCAGTACATTTAATATTAATTGAATTATTTATTTTTAAAACAATCAGAAAACATTGAATGACTCACTCACTCATTAATACTTCACCTAGATAGCACACGTACATCACAGAGATGTCTATTTGATGTGCGTGTTTCATCTGGAAGACGTATTTTTAAGAGTGTTTGCTCTTCTGCAATACGTCTATAGGATGTTTCCTGTCAGATGTCAAATAGACGTTTAGAAGATGTCTTTAAGATGTAATGATTCAGAATGTATGTTAAACTGACATCTTAAAGATGTCTATCAGATGTTAGTAAACAGCAGATGCTCTCCAGATGAAGTGATCTTTAACATACATCTTGCAGACGTACGTGTGCTATCTTCATTACTGGATGATCAGCGTTTTTGAATAAATCTGTTGAATGAATGATCCACCTACTGGTGTAACGATGTGATTGATAGGCCTATAATCTTTATTCAAGTTACTTTCAAAAGGTGATTTACTCTGCTTTCATCACTACTGTAGACATCAGTGTTTATATCCAAGCTATAAACTTTTATCCCAGTACTTCTGTGATCATTTGAATTATTATAACACAGAAACAATGAAACTGTGTGGTTGAGAAGACTGTTTCTGAAGCTGTTTCATGTGACAACTGCTCTCTCTGGATCAACGGCAGTGTCGACGCAGATGTGAATCGCTGTGATCTACTTGTCAAAGGTTAATAGACACAGATATGATCTCGAGCATGTTTTTAATAGAGCCTGTGATCTTTTAATCGTGCAGCTATGCCCTCTGTGAAAGGCTTTGAAAAGCAGATTAGTAAGTGTATATGAGTTTACCTGTTCAGCTGATGACGTCCCATTTAGACACTTAAGCAACCACCTTTTACAAGACAAGTAAAATCTTTATTAAAAAAACACACACAACAGGGTATATTACTGATGTATTTTATGTTGTGGGAATAAAACGTGAAAATACCTCGAGCTCGGAGGAACTGTAAGGTGACTGCTTGTCTACAACTTCCACATTGTCATTCACTTTGACTGACAGGGTCTAAAACCAGGGTCATTTTAATTTTCATATTTTAATGAAAATAAGCCATTTCATAGGCTCTGTTCAAATTTTCATTTTTATTCACGAACTTACAGGACAAGCATATAGGCAAGATTGTGCATTTATTTATTTATGAAAAGAAAGTTGAACACAGACCTATAGCTTTTGCGTCACTTTTCAGGTTTCATCATGAATGTTTGTCCACTAAATCGCACTGAGCTTTGTTACTTTTGATATGAAACAAAGTCTCAGCTTTCAAATTATGTCAATTTTATCACAAAATTCAAACAATAAATAGCGTTTTGGCGATCTTTAATGTGGCGCGAGAGAGCGCGATCATCCATTCATTCGTTACAGAACGAAATAAACATGAATACATCAGAACATGTTGAAAGGTACAGTCCAACTTACCGAAATCCGTATGTCTCTCATGTAATCGCTCAAGCAGTGTTTCAACCGCAGAAAGACGTTAATTAAACAGCTTGTAAACTATAACTCACCATTAACTTGATAGTCAGCAAGAGCGCACTCGCCACCAAGTGGACAGGGTGAGAATTACAGTTACAGGTTACTTACATTAGGGGAGAGCGGGGCACAAAGTAACGCTTTTTGACTTTCTCAGTTTGTGTAAATCTACTTATGGTTAAACACAAAAAATAGAGATGAAAAATTTACTTAAGTAAGAAATTTACTTTTGCTATGGTTTAATAAATGTCTATGGATATCTTCCAATTTTTTTTATTTTGGCGCAATTTTTTCGCTATATAGTGTCGAGATGGCAACTAGTAAATACACCAATTTCGTCATGCTAGCATGTGTGGAAGTATTTAAAACTAGCCCGGTGTTACGTGTTACGTTTCGCCCCTCGCCCCTCACACAATATAATCTGTCAAAATGACTGAGGGCTTTCAGATTTTTTAGTCACTGCTAAAAAAAAACAGTCAATGATGGAACATTTTTGGTTCACGCGACCTCCGGTCCTGAGACTTTCACAGAATATATAGGTTAAAAAAAAAAGAAGGTCCATTTCTATTATTGATTGTTATCAGGATGTGAAGAGGATTTCAACCAGTGTGACAAAAAGTGTTTCTGAAAAACATTGCCTACCCTTCCTTTCAATTAGAATAATATTTCTCTGCAGTTAATTGAAAATGAATTCTGCAGTCAAAATGAGCAGACGGTTGAATGGTTTGTTGGATAGTCCAGACACTTTCCCACCTCTGACGTGTTAAAACAAGCTATCCTCTTTGTGCTGCTGATGTTCTGTTAAACGCTTGGATAATAGACTTGGAAAACACTGATTAAACACAATGAAACACCATTTAGCCGAGACTGTACTCACAGAAGCACAGCCTTTACTGCCTTAATGAAACATTTGAGCTATTCAAAAGACCACATAACTAGGTGTATATTCACAATAAAATACAACAAAAAAGTGAATTTGAACATAATGAATGATCTCTTCAGCATATACTCTGATGCATTAGGCCACACTTCAGTAATATCAAGTGTCTAGGAAAACAGAAATAAAAGTGGGTTGTTACGTGTGAAAAGATAAAACAATAGATGTACTGTTCAAACAAAGACAAGAATATTGGTTGTGAAATGCAAATGTTAGTGGATTATGAGCATCTTTAAGGAGAAGTGACTTCATACATCCACTAAAACACTAGCTAGGGGGCATATCAGAAAACATATCACATAAAGCCTGAACTCTTACTCGAGGTTAACTGGATCCGCAGTCTGGAGTCTGGAGTAAAGTCAGTCGACCCGGACCACCGAATCCAGAGGTGCGTCACAACTCTCATACTTACACACTTTCTGTGACGTTTTGTAGTATAAATAGTAAATCTCCCCCTATAACCTCATTCACTAATATAGTGCACTTGAGGGAGTGAGTCTGTGCTTGCTGTTTAATAATCATGTGAAACTCATCAAACCGGCAGCTCCAGTAGTGAGGAAGAGATTTATCTTGAAGTCTGTCACGCATTAACCTTAATTAAACAATTTAATGATCAATTAAAAAAGAATTTATACCTGTATGATTCGCTGTACCGGAAAATGGAGGATTCAGTTACAGGCGCCATCTTCTGGCCAGACCCGGGAATTTTGGTGCATTATGGGTATTGTCTAGCGGTTGAGCTTTGTACATCAGTTGTAGACTTGTTATTGCAGTGTATTGTGGGATTGAATGAGTGCACTTGATAACAAGTGGTTTCAGACACCACTACAAATGGCTGTCCCTTCAAACAGTGCCCTGATTAAGGGTATAGGGAGCGATTCGGGACACAGCCCATGCAGTGCGGAGCGGGACGCTTCGTGCGCTAGACGGTCACATCTACACAGCGAGGACGGGGTTAACAGACTCCGATGTCCAATGACAAAATAACCTTATAGAATTTATATGTGTGTGTATAAGTGCATTGTCATTTGGGACAACTGTTTTCACCATGGAAACGGATGCTAAGAAGTCATTTCTTTTCTTTAATGGTGCTTTTACATTGTTAGTGCATATCGCCACCTACAGGGCAGTTATGCAAATTTTTTTCAATCTTACATTTTAATCTTTAATCATGTTTTATTACTGTGAAGAACTGTTTAAGCAACAACAAAAAACCCAACATTTTTAAGTATTAATTTTTTTGTTAAGCCATTTTGCTTCCATATTTCTTGTAAGGCGAGATGTATCATGTATTTTTATTATAGAAATACATTACATAGAAAATGTCTAATAAATAAGCGATTATGAGCTTAACCTCATTAGTTTGATCAGAGTATTGTTCACACGAGGTAAGGATGCCAAAATCCCATTGCAATGTATATCACCACACATTAATCTCTAATCATTAATTGCCCATTCACACCACGTTCAAAGTGAAAATCACACTTCACTGAGCAAGTGGCATCAAAACTGCTACAAAAGCAGATGCACTCGCGCTGGATTTGACACCTAAAGCAATGGCATTGAGATGTTAAAAGGTTTGTGGTACCGATAAATCATGTGATAAATAAATGCCACAAGAAAATATGCATAATCTTCAGCAGTCAATGTCAAACTCGTGCAATGAATGACTCACAAACTATCAAAAAAAAAAAAAAAAACACCACACACGTGATACACTAAGAAAACTATTTTATTTAGAAAAAGCAGACACTTTGTAGATTTTGCCAGATAAAAACTCCATTAAGTAATTTGGAAAGTCATGAATTGTTTCCTTTTTTTAGTCCACTTGTTTACGGAGAACTCCAGCTTGCCATTCTTTATACAAATCCTTTAAAAACGTGATTGAACACACAAAAGGAAATCAGGAGGCGTACAGTTGAAATGAAAGTAACAGGAAATATGTCTTATTACATGGAACCATTTTATTTCTGTATACATAATATACAAATAGAGCATTTGTACGGCTTCAAACACCTAGTCTAAATATCACGTGAGAATTAAAAAGGAAAAAAAAGAAGAAAAAGAAGGTAGTATTCCGGCAACCAGAGTTTTCGTGTTTTGTTTTTTTTTTACTTAAAAGGAAGAAAAAAAAGAAAGAAAAAAACGTAAGGAAAAGGAAGGTAATAGAGCGAGGTCATAAAAACGCAAGCATTTTGAAAGTGACACCAATTCAACCTGAATCTGTTTGTGATGCAAGAAGCACATTGTGCTAAATATTTAAAGGAAACAAACTTTCAGTGAAGTACTGAAAATATCACAATAAAAATGGCAGATTAAAATACGAGCTACAACGTTTCTAGGCAAAACAACAGAAGTTTGGATGCAGGCAAAACTCGTCGAGTGTGCGAGTGAGGGGTTCCTCTGTCCAGACGGAGATGGAGAAGCGGATGGAGGCGCTGACGGGGTGGAGAGAGAGCTCGGGAAGAGGAGGAATTCTGCGGCCCGCGGCAGAGGAACGTCAGGTCCGGGGGAAACGTCTGCGTTATTCGAGAGCACAGCAAAATCAGCACATGCTCTTTAACACATTCACTGAGCCATCGCTCAACTCTTCATGGGACATCGCTAATACAAAGGAAAGTAGGGCTGCACCATACTGGATTATTTTTGTTGAGATTTCGTTTTTCTGTGATATATATTGCGATATAAAACTATTTCACCAGAAGATTTAATCATTCTAGAATAATTGGGGTGATTTTATAGGGGAGTGAATCTGCAAAGAAACTAATAAACTAAATACAAGCATAGAGAAATAAAATAGAAGAAATATACAATTGAAATAAGCAGTGATTATGTAAATCTAACAGTATTCAGGTACAGAAATTGAATACACAAATGTAAAATAAAAGTCTTCACTGTATAGATGTAATATAACTCATTTAATTAATTAGAATGTATCTTTGTTTAAGCTACAAGTCATTTTCTCTTTTGTTGTTTGATCAGCATTGACACAAACAGCTGCGGGTTCATTAGGCTGCTGTCCCTTTAAGACGAATGCACAGATCCAATATCATGATACGCATCAATTGTTGGCAAGCGGTATGAACTTATTCATTTCCAGGATACTTATTCTTGATATCAACAATTACATTTTCACTAGTTAAAAGGATAGTTATTGATATCAGGAATTAGATTTCTACTATAACAATGTCAATTCTTGATATCAACAATTAAATGTTCACTAGTGAAATGTCACCATAGGCTGCCATTCAAAATCCACTGTGATATCAAGAATTGATTTCTTACTTGTTGAAATTCCAGTTTCACATATATCAGAAATACAATTCTTACTAGTAAAAACCTTTATTTTTGATATCAATAATTAAACTGTCACTAGTTGAAATGTCTATTCTTGATATCAACAATTGAATTACTACTAGTAACAATGTTCATTTTTGATATCAATAATTCAATGTTCACTAGTGACAATGTTCATTTCTGATATCATGAATGTGATTGTACGAGTAAGAAAGCCATTTTAGATATCTGAAATAATATTGATATCAGAAATAAATTCAGATATCAAAAATGAAAAATTTTACTAATAGCAATTCAATTATTGATATCAAGAATAGACATTTCAACTAGTGACAATTGAATTATTGGTATCAGTAATTCGCATTTTTACTAGTAACAATGTAATTATTGATATCAAAAAATTATATTTCTACTAGTAAGAAATCAATTCTTATCAACAATTGATTTTGAATGGCAGCCTATGGTGACATTTCACTAGTGAAAATATAATTACAGATATCAACAATTAAATTGTTGATATCAAAAACGTAATTCTTGATATCAATAATTCATATCCTGGAAATTAATAAAAGTTCAAACGGCTTGCCAGAGACGGCATTCTGACGTTTAAGCTCAAAAGAACAGAATTCGGCGTTCATGTGCTGTATGTCACCTCTCGCCTGACCTGACTTATAAACATGTAAATGATCAACTTTCACTCAAACTTTCGATGGCTATCACATGGGTTCTGGGGAGGGGCAGCTGGATCGTACGGATCACGGATGAACTTTGACCTTATACTTGACATATGTGACTAATGCCGGATTGCGATGCTAAAACGATATATCGTGCAGCCCTAAAGGAACGTGTTCTCAAACGCTCACCTTGAGTGTCAGCATACATTATCTGTGCTTCTCTGATGATTTATGGGTAGTGAATGTTAAGGCAAACGCAGTGAGTTGATTGGCTCATCAGAACTACATCTCTACAGGTAACACACTGCTGTTTGTGCTCAATGCATCAAAGGATATTGTTTCTTCTCTTCTTTAGCGCCAGTGCTGTCTCTCTTCTTTTCGGATTTCTCCTTGTCATGCCTGGATTCCTGTTCCCGTCAAACAGCACATACCCAGAGGAAACACAAGAGCAGTTGGGAACATGTGAGGAAAACGGGAAATATCACAATGGATCGACGATTAACACTTAAATTGAGTTTTTTTGTGTGTTGAACCATTTCTAAAGTTTTGCCTCTAAATATTTCGTCATAACATTTTATCATTTTTTTTTATATTTTACTATGACTGTAGTATCATTTTTGTTGAATACAATATTTTGTGACAAAAACACATCAAACTGTAAGGAAAATGGACATCACCCTTTATTCAAATATTATTGATGATTTTGTAAGCATATTAGTAGTTGTGCTCCGAGTCGACTGTTTTATTTGTGGTAATAACGCAATAAAACATGACAAATTGTGCCAACGTGATTATTGGCCAGGCTTGTTGTACCAAGAAATGATGAACGTGCAAAAACAAGAGAGAACCAATATAGATAACACAATGATATATTAATAACTGATTATGTTGTGGTCAATGTATGATTTTTCCTGTGAGCTTTTTGTATTTCTATGCATTTTTTTCACAAAGTAAAATAAAACCTGTTACTGTAGTTTGCCTTTTTATGCCGAATCATTTAGTCAAATAAAAAAAATCTTAATATTTAATGCATTTAAAAAATAGAAATATTTTCCTCATATTTTGATGGTTTAAGTGAAATTGTAGGGTCATTAAAAATAATCATTCCCTTTCGGACATGTACATTAAAAATGTATGAAAATTAATTTAAATGTTTCAAACAACAAAAAAGATTTAAACAAAGTAAGAAACTCTTCCTGAAAACGGAGCTACTAATGAGTCCTGTTATTAACTTGACCCAGTTTAATTGAGTTTTACCTCGAACCTTTGTAAACAATCATGTTGTTCAGTAATTCAATGATGAGATTTAAGGCTCATTCACACTGAGAACCATAACTACAAAGATAACCATAATGATAACTATAATTAGCGTCCACACCAAAGAACCATATCATTATGTTTATTCTACGCGAGTGCTGCAGTTTTGTTGCCTGCCACTTTAAATGCACAAGCATTTCATGAGAAATATCATGCAATATCATGCTCTGCGTTAGAGATCTACAGCAGTGTTACAGCCCGTTCACACAAAGGACGACAATTGTGAAGATAATGATATAGATGATATAGATAATGATATAGATATAGTTCTAAAAATCATTCTAAATATAAAAGAATAGCAGAGTCCACAACTATAACGACAACGGTACAGAGAAACAATACCGTTGGAATCACCATCAGAATGATTTTTTAATTTTTTTCTCATCTGATGAACAATAAAAGCACTGACAGCCAATCAGAATCAGAATGCTCTAGGATTCTGAGCCGGATGGATCATCTCTAGAATTGGCTGTGAACACTGATGTCAGATCTCTAACGCAGAGCGTGATATTCTCCTCTTCAAGGTGTGGCTCAGTCACTCTATGAATGTTTTTTTAGCTCAATTTATGCTCTATTAATGTCTGCAGCACAAACATGCAGGATAAGTCAGAAGTAGGGGTGTAACAATATATCGCAATACAAAAATGCAACAGTATGTATTGTGTAGTGGTGTGAACCTACACTGGTCTCACGGTTGGGTTCGATTACGATTATCATGTCATCGATTCAGTTCAATTCGATATCACAATGCATCGCGATGCACCGCATTCCTCAATTTTAAATTTGACTTCAAAAGTGATGTGTATGCATGTGCTCGCCTGTTCGGGAAGTCGCAGTGACAGAAACAGTGACATTCCAGTTCAAGTTTCAAGGGAGTAAAGCTTGTTTATGCCATTAAGAAAAGGAAAATCTGTCAAATACATTTTGTTTTAAAGAAATGTTCATTTAAAAGCAGCGCTCATTAATCAGTGTATTATGTTACCATAGAGATGAGCGCATCAACCGTCGCCGAGTCCGCTGTTGAAGGTGACGATCATCCATTTATAATCACGCGTAACAACACAGAATAATTGTAATTTGACCATCGGGTGCGGATACTTAAATCAGAGAAAATTATTGGGGCGGGTGGATGATTTGTTTTTGGCTGCGGATTCGGGTGACGTTGGAGCTCATCCGCTTACTCTAGCAGTCAGACTCTGCCAGGCGTTAACAGCTCTGGGTGAAAACGGCTAACGTGGTTTATCAAGTTTGTGGTATTACCTCCTGCATATTCTATTTGTGCGTGACATGAGCGCACACAGCGCGTGTCTTCTGCAGGTCGTGCTTACCAGGTCGTTCATCAAAGCCGAAATGTGCCCAGATGTAGGCTTTTAAAGTAGTTGGAGCATTTTTTATTTTCCCGCACTCGCGTCTCACCTCCCTCTGCCATTGTATGCTACCGCGACAAAACACGTACGCGACAAATGACGTCAGAAAAGCGTCAGTACAACTTGGAAAAGGACGCTAGCGCAGGACAGATGTGTTTGTGGAGGTGTGACAGACCTTCTTTCCTCCTGAGGTCTTCTCGGGTTTGGCCAGATCGCCCTTGTCTTTGCTGGTGGACTTGGAGCGTTTGCCGTTGTCCTTGTCGTTGGCGTTGGGCGATTCGGAGGGGCTGGCGCTCTTGCTGTGTTTGGAGGAGTCTGTGTAAAGAGAGAAGAGAGAGAGGGGAAGATAACAGGAGTCGGGACGCCACGGGATGGGCTTTCTGGTTCGCTAGCTCGCCTCTCCTGCTCTCGGCAGCGGGCAAAACAAATTTAAAAGATAGGCATAATCGACTCACTCATTCCATTCTCATCTTTGCGGCGCTTGGCTTCCTGGCTCATCTCGCGGTCACTGTTCGCGTAGTCCTAGATGAAGAAGCGCAAATAAAAAAATGACACACGCTTGTCGGTTTGACTTTTCACCTTTCACCAGGCATTCAATATCAGCTGTTTACTCAAACTCGTACGTGTGTGTGTGTGTGTGTGTGTGTGAGTGAAAACAGCTTTAGAAATTCCCTGCACAAATCCCTGTTTTTTAACCAACGGAAGCACTTACTCGTTTTCTTTCCTTCCGGTCTTCTTTCTTCTCCCTCTCTTTGGAGCGGTCCCTGGATTTGTCAGACTCTTTCTTCTCGTCGTCCTTCTCTTTGCTCTTGGACAGGACTGTGCTGTGGTTAGGATGGTGCTGAGGGTTGGATGAGAAGATAAACGAGGGGTTAACGCCTCAAAGGAAGAGAGCTACATCACTCACAGCGGTTTGCTGCCACTTCATTAGCATGCTCCATTAGAGCTGCGCTAGCCTTCCCATGAGCCTTCACACCTATCAGACACACCCACAGGAAGTCCAAGCACTCTATTAAAAGCTCACTGTTCCTGCTGAACTCGTATACGCAAGCCTTTCTCATGCCTCGCCGAAACCAGCGTCAAACCTCCATGTGAAAAGTGTCATAGAGGGGTGATTTCACAGGTTGCTCAGTTGCAAGAAAGAGGGAAGAAGTTCATCTTTTGATTTTGCATGCCGACAACAACCACATACTGATACATGATGCTAATACTGTCTAGAAATCAGTGGCGAGAGGACGATAGGGAAAACTGCTACTTGACGCTTGGCCTGGACGTAAATGTGAAAGGCCTTAAGGGATGTGATTGACCAACAACTAGTTGGTTTCTACAAACATGAACACTATTGTTTTAAAAACACAATGCCCTCAAAAATTGCAATAAACACAAACTGTGGCAATGATAATCTCAGGTACTGTTTATGTGCTGTATTTAATGTTAAAAGTGTGTAATGTCAGCAAACGTCTAAGGGGGGGTCAAATAGAAAGTAATTAGAGACCCTAAATTACTTTAGTAGTTCACACTTGTAGTTCGGTTAGCTTGGTTCGGACCAAAATAAAAATGAGTCCTGGTCCGCTTACTGTTCACATTGGCAGTTTAACACCGAACCTAAAGGCATATGGATACATCAGAACCTGATTAGTCGGCTTATATTACGTATATTGAGACGGAACTGAACATCCAAAACAATGTTGTGTTCTGGGCTAAATGCGCTCACTGTATGTGCGTAGCTACATATGATTGGTATTTTGTAGCGGTCGACCGATTCATCGGTTTTGCCGATATATCGGTACCGATAGTTGATTGGTGGAACTATCGATTGCTGACATGGCATTAAGTAAAAATGATGATGTTGAACTGCGCATCTGAAGTGTCTCAGCTGATGGAAATAATCCATTATTTATCGGCTTTAATGTATCGGCCATATTTTCTAGAGGTCGACCGATTCATCGGTTTTGCCGATATATCGGTACCGATAGTTGATTGGTGAAACAAAAAATTATTGCATAATGCATATAGTACACTAATACATCCTTGTTAACAAATGGTACTTGCAAAGTGTTACCTATGAAATGTACATAGGCTATGTTTCTAGGTTATATCTAAAGAGAAACACATTTGACCTGTAATATTTTAATGTTTAAATTATTTTCTGTAGAATTCGCTCTGTAGAACTTCTCATTTTAATATATTCATATTTATATTTATTTCATTTAGCACATTTCAGTTCAGAACTGTTTTACTTGGAGTGTTATGTTTGTTTTTAATCCCAGTATCCATTTAAAAAAATATCGGTTGAATAATCGGTTATCGGTCAAACCTAAATATCGGTAAAATCCACTATCGGTCGACCTCTAGTATTTTGAGGAGCTGAGAACTCGTGAAAAGCTTATAAAATGAGTCAAAACAGCAACCGGAATCCCTCAGTCAAATATCGGTTGAATAATCGGTTATCGGTCAAACCTAAATATCGGTAAAATCCACTATCGGTCGACCTCTAGTATTTTGAGCAGCTGAGAACTCGTGAAAAGCTTGTAAAAGCTGTGCTGCATCTCGAGACATCATGTCCCGTTTTTGGTTCGTTTACATGTCTTTGGTCAGTGTTGCGTTCATATTTCACCTGAACCGCACCAGAGTTGGTTGGGAAGCGGAGCGAGACTCATCTTTTCATCAGTCTCAGTCCACTTGTTTGAGTTCACGCTTCATCAAATGAACCACATTAGCAGAGCAATCGCACCAGGGCTCGTTTTAATCCAACCAAACATGACAAGTGTGAATATACCAAGTAATTAATACTGAAATAATTGAATCTTAAATAAAAAAAAACCTCATATTTCCTCTTCCTCAGTGAACATGAATTTTCTTAAAGAACATGCAGTTCTTCTGGAAACTTTTGGAATCACAAAATGAATTGGTGCTACATTTAATACAAATACATAACGACAGCCAAGAGACACCGTGAGATAACTGACCAAAAAGTTTTTTTGTTTTTTTTTTTGGGTTAAAAAATTTTTTTTGGGTTTAATTTTTTGGGTTTGTATTGGGTTAAAAAATTCGCATTGGGTTTTAATTTTCTGCGTTTTTCGCATCCGTGGTATTTTGAGAGGTATTTTGACTAGAGGTCGACCGATTCATCGGTTTTGCCGATTAATCGGCGCCGATAGTTGATTTGTGGAACTATCGTTATCGGCAAAAATACATACCGATAGTTTTTCCTGGTTGCGTCCGTTGCTGGAGCGGCTGAGAAGCGCGCGCTGTCATTCATTACACAGTAAGAGAGAGCTGAGAAGGGTCTGCTGGCATCATGCAGTACAAGAGCGACCTCTAGAGGTGTAATAAAAACTATCGCTGATGCCTCGTGTTGTTTATTTCGACACGTGACGCTGCGTGCTGCACTGAGAGCACAAGCTGCGTGGAGAGCGCTGACATCAGATGCGTGTTTAAAGCACCGACAGCTAAAAGGTAGCCTATGTATACAGTACATTTTGTCATATCATTATAAAGTGATTAATTTGTTGACTAAATGCTGCATTAGTAGAGAAAGAACAGCACAACAGTATGTTTGTTTGCCTTCGAGGCTGAGAGGACGCTAACATTAGTAGTAGCCTACTTCAAGCGGTTAAAACACTGACAAAAATAAACGTAAGTCCGACCCGAATGTTTAATGTCACAATTGTTACCTCTATTTGCACTAGTTTATATCCAGCTGGTCACTTTTATGCATTTAATATGCAGAGAAGTTGCATATTTAAAGCTAGAGACGTAAGATAGCAAACTGATATGTTCATACAGCCGACAGAAACATAAACAAATCAGAAAAGCATTCGATTTCGGTTATTCTTTTCATCATCACTTTAATACGTTTTGTTATTTTGATTAGATAATCATCAAGTGTTTATAAAATAAAAACAAAAGTGTGAGACTATACATTTAATATTTATGTCATTTCAATGCTCTGGCATTGTAGATATTTAAGCATGACTGTTTGGATATGAAATGATAACACTTACAATAAAATTCCATATGTAACATTAACTAAGGTTAATAACTTCTGTATAAGGATTGTTCATTATTTGTTCATTAACATGTACTAATACATTTTTAAATTAAGGTTTTTATTTGTTAACCATAGTTAATGCACTATCAAACTAACATGAATGATCAAGGTGCAATTGTATTGCTCAAATATTAACCCGATCAAATTTTGTTACTTTTTTATTCATTAAGTTGGCTTGAAAAATAACAGTTTTAATAGTTACATTTTGTTTGTAACTGGTTTTATTTGTTATTTAGAGTATTACTTTTTGTTTCAGTTTGAATTAATGTCTTTTATTGACTTCAATATTTATTCATATTATATATTTATTTCATTTAGCATGTTTTCATGGTTCAATACAGTTTTATTATTTTTATAATAAAGTTCAGCACTGTTTTACTTGGAGTGTTATGTTTGTTTTTATCCAGTATCAATTTTAAAAACTATCGGTTGATTAATCGGTTATCGGCAAGTATGGCCCAACCTAGCTATCGTTATCGGTAAAATCCACTATCGGTCGACCTCTAATTTTGACAATTCAGAGCCACCGTACAAGCGAACGCCAAAATCCAGAACTGTTCAGGATCAACTGGTTCACAGAAATTGGTGTTCTTGTTTTTAATATGTGGCTCCAGTATCGCTAGCAAAGCATCAAACTGAGCCACTGACATCCTGAAGTAAACTTTGAATCGCTCGGGATAATCCCGCAGCTCCTTGATAAGGAGGAGGAACTCATAATCTCAGGATTGGATGGAACCAATATTTCCTCTTTTTAAGAAGAGAGAGAACAACAAAATCATCCTCACTGCTTGAAGACTCCATTTTGTATTGTTTTGTGAATTTTTTCACAACGGATTAATTAATACACATCGGACTCAGTGTGCAAGATTTCTATGCGATGAATTTTTAGGATGACGAATACAAAAAAAAAAGCATACAAAAATTTCAGTATCCTATATCCTTAATACAGTATACATGTACATTTCTAAAAAGCACTCAAGTATCGTTTCCAAAGTCATTAAACGAATTTCAAAACAATCGCTTTGTCTTGTAATGCCCAATAGAGCCTCTTAACTGGCAAAAAACTGAACAGTTGATTAAGAGGCGTTTATTAATCATTAAATTAATTGTCCAAATATGTGTTAAATCGTTGTAATCATTAGATTCGTTGGTTGTCAAAATAATCAAAAGTTGATGTCAAAAGTTATAAGATAGCCTATGACCATCATCAATGTAAACCAGACAATTGATCTGTGGTTTGCTGACAGGTGGAGGTTAAAAATAAATGTGCTGTGAAGAGCGTCGTGCAAATGAATGAAGATGTGCTTTCAGTGTATAGTCTAATTTTATCCTTAAGACAACACAAGCTGCCAAACATACGAGACAGAAACTGAACTGCCCACATCATGTCCAGCTCTGCACAACTCCTCCTCAAAAGAGCTTTATAACATAAAAAATAATAAAACACGATAGCAAACTGTAAAGCCCATCATTAGCAGCATATGCATGTTCCAGCTGGAACTGAGGCATACAGAACCAAGTTACTTAAATAGATGATTTCTTGAAAACAAGTCTTGCCAACAAAAGTGAATACAAATATTAATAAAAATAAAGAAAGTACTTTATATGAAGCGTGTGGTTACGGTATAGGTCCATGTAAGAGCCCAGAGGAGGATTCTTCCTCTAATATGTAACAATAGTTGGTGGCATGTGTTAGTGTTTGTAAAATTGCCATTTCAGACTCTCCAAGCGATCCCAAGATGCTCTGCTGACAAGTGTGTGTGGGAGAGTGTGTGTCCTGCAGGCGCTTGTTACGCTTGTTCTTCACACGACCTGAGCATTCACTTTAATCTGTACGAGTTTACTGATCCCTCTTTTAGACTGCCTGAAGACTCTGAAAAGACCTTCCGAAGAAGTGATGTCTGCTTCGAGAAACAACCGTTCTGTCGAGTTCAATTAATCCGGTCTGAGTCATTCAATCACTAATCACACATGATGAATTTTCTGCATCATTACTCCAGTCTTCAGTCACATGATCCCTCAGAAATCACTCTAATATGATGATTTGATACTCCCCCCTAACTTTTGCTACCAACAAGCTATGATAAAAATAAAAACAGATTTGGAAAGGGCTTGATACCAGCTTCCATATGATATCAAAACCTGTAATAGGTCAAATTTCACCATGTGGTGGGTTTTCCCACATCGCATCACATATTGTTTCTTTGATTAGATAGCCTAAAGTGTTCTAATATAGAAGCAAATAAAGTGAGAGACTATACATGTAATATAGGCCTACATTTTGTAATTTTAATGCTCTGGCCTTTGCAGATATTTAAAGATGGCCATCTTTAAGCATAGCAGACTCTTTGGATTTATATGAAGTGGTAACAACTTTAAGATTACATTTTTAGCATTAAATAAGGTTAATAAATGTTGTACTATTGTTCATTGTTAGTTTGTTAATTTCAACATTTACTAATACATTTTAAATTGAGTTTTAATTTTAATTTTATAATGTACGATGAACTAACATGAATGATCAAGGTACAATTGTATTGCTCAAATATTAATACATGCTGTAAAAAATTTATGTTGTGTCACGGGTGACGGATTTCGAACAGGGAGGAACTTGAAATAGAGCCCGAGTTCCCGCGGGGAGCGTTTCCGGCGGGGGACCGATGAGGCTGCCGGTTCCGGGTGTATGGGCGAATGACGGGATTGACGACTGGAATTGCGATCAGGTGCGGGACTAAGAAGAACAGAGCGGTGATTGGGGCGTGTGCGGTAGTAGGGGAGTATAAAGGCAGTGTGATTGAGTTCAGGAGGGATCGAGTTATTCGGCAGAAGAAGAGGAGAGAGATTTGGACCGGGCAAGGAGAAGGACGGTCTGAAGGAGAAAGGTTATCTCACCTTAAGTGAGATAAGTGTCGAACTCTAACTGGATTATGGAACAATTGACGTCCCTGTGAATTGTATGAAATCGTATGATGATTGAAACTTCTCTTGGAGAACCAAGTAACTGCATTGAGTGATTGCGCCTCACAGCTGCTTTCCATCTTAACATCAGCGAGTGGTGGACGAGACCTCAAACCTGCGCTTCTCTATGACGCTAAAAGCTGTGAAAGCCCGTTGATGTGGTTCAAAATACTCTCTCTCTCTGTTTGAGTCCAGTGCAGAGCACGCTAAAGCTGTGAAGTATACGTACCCTCCTCTCTGTCTGAGCCCAGTGAAGAGCCTGCTAAAGCTGCAAAGTATACATACCCTTCTCGCTGTCTGAGTCTAGTGAAGAACACGCTACAGCTGCGAAGCATATCCACCTCTTCTTCCATTCGAATCCTGTGGAGGCAAACGTCGAAGCTACTACAGTAATTGTTTTAAAGAGATGTTTTAATTAAATAAAGAGACTTTTTGCACTTGCCTTTGGTTGTCCTGTCTGCTGTGTCCTGCGGTTCAGCTCCTCACGGTGGTGTGCAAGTCAGGGGTGACGGCCGGTCATTAAGAGCCCACACCGACCTGTGACAGTTGCATAATGCATATAGTTCATGAAAGCTAGCTAATATGTCCTTGTTAACAAATGGGACTTGCAAAGTGTTACCAATGAAAGTTACGTATGTTTCTGGGTTATAGCTAAAGAAACCTGTAATATTTTAATGTTTAAATTATTTTCTGTAGAATTCGTTCTGTAGAACTTCTCATTTTAATATATTCATATTTATATATTTATTTCATTTAGCACATTTCAGTTCAGCACTGTTTTACTTGTGAGTTATGTTTGTTTTTAATATAGTATCCATTTTAAAAATATCAGTTGATTAATCGGTTATCGGCACGTACGGTCAAACCTAGGTATCGGTAAAATCCTAGGTCGACGTCTACTTATTTTTATTACCATTACTAGTAGCAATGCACTTTTTGAGTACAAGTATTCTTTTTGGTCCTCGATGATAGAATATTGTGTTTTTCAGGGTTACCATATGACCTTAAATAGTGTTAAAATATCTTAAACTTTCAACGTTTAGGGGCATAAAAAGTCTTAAATATCCTAAATAAATGTCTGTATTATCTTGAGCAAAAGTTGTAATTTGGGGGGTGAACACACCAGGGATGATAAGGTGTCCAAGGAAGTTATGAGCATAGTATAGTGTGGAACGACAGCAATCTGTAATCAATTCGTTCCAGTTTGGGATTTTCATTTACCGCTCCTCACTTACTCCCCTCTCACTGCGTGTTCTCTCCATAGCAGAAAATGGACTCAGCTATGTTCCCCTATAAAGGTTTTGGGTAACACTTTACTTAAAGCCTTTATGTATAATGCTTTATAAATGTATAAATGTAACCAAATTTAAAATGCATTATATTATTCACAGTAGGGCGATATGACCAAAATCTTTTACTGTATGTGTGATTTTTATTTCACGATAACAATATATCACAATATAGTTATTTTTGCTTTAAATAAGGTTTTTATGATATAACCATTTTTGCTACCATTGAAATTTCATAATTCGTATCACCATTTTCAATATCATTTAAAAAACTATTACTAGCCTAAAAACACTTTAAAATGAAAATTAGCCCATGATTTACTCACCCTCAAGCCATCCTAGGTGTAAATTACTTTCTTCTTTCAGACAAATACCAATCGGAGTTATATTAATAAACACCCTGACGCTTCCGAGCTTTAATGGCAGTGGATTGCAACCATCAGATTGAAGCTCAAAAAAGTGCATCCATCCATTATATAAGAACTCCACACGGCTCCGGGGGGTTAACAAAGGCTTAGTTTATTTACAGTTATTGAGGTTGTCAAATGTCAATTCAAAGCCTTATCTTTTGTACAACAATAGTTGCTGCTAGGGTATAAACAAGAGTTCCAACAAAACCTTTACATTTATCATTCACACACAGCCTACAGGGTTAGCATGTCACCAATTTGCGTACCCCATTCCTCCTCACTTAAATGTGTAACTCAAATTGAACTGTGTAGAATGGCAGCTTGACTGTGGAGGATGTATCATTACTAGCGGATTTGTTGTAGGTTTGTAGATTGTTCATCTGCAGCTGCATATGAATAAATGAGATAAGCAAACCTAACTGCTGGTGGTAAGCATGGAGGCCATGTCTGCTGAAAAAGGAGGGTATCTCAGGTAGAGTTACAGAAATGCATCAAGGCTGCAAACTCAGACAAACAAAAGCAAAGAAATTGAAGTGGCCTTAAGGCCAAACTTATCAGGCTTCTACATTCCAGATGCTTGTGTTGAGCGTTTATCATCTGTAATGAATTCTCTACAACTGAGAGATTATATTCATCACCTGAACGATGTGCATTGCCTCGAGAGGAGCAATCAGCATCTATTTTTATTTATTATAACCATAGCCCAGTAAACACAGAACATTCCCGTAAAGTTCACTTTTTTTTTTTTTGGAACCAAGTTAGAATGTTCTAGGAACGTCTCTTTAGGTTATTTTTAAAAAATTTTGTAACCAAAAACTAACCTGAGAATGTTCCCTGCAGGTTATTTTAAGATTTTATTTTTATAGCCATGTAAACTAATTGTGCGATGTAATGCATACAGTAGATTAAGATTATTCTAATGCTGAAATGTGTCATTTTTCATAAACATAAACTATATTTTGCAGAATTACATGTCTGAAATTAGTTTAATACAGCTTTTAATAAAATGTGATGCGATCTGGGAAAACCCGTCGGATGTCGCGCTGGGCCGTTTTCAGTAAATTCTAAAATAGTTTGAATGTCAGTTTTTTGTCAATTTTTTTTTCATTAAATTATTATTCTATAACATTTTTTCTCTTATCTCTGAAAATATCTTGGCAAAATTCCCTTGTTTAGTGCAGAAAAACAGCAATAGTGTCAAGATGAAAATATTCTCTTTCTCTAATGCATTCTATGCGACCATTTTCTCTAACGCACGCAGAGGTGAAAAAAACAAAAACAATCGCCGTATATCCCATACACCTGTCCGTCTCTTAACACTACAAAGATAGTTTACCTATAAAATAAACCACATAACATGTACAGTGAATGTGTATTAGTGCGCATTTCGCGCCAATCCTGTTTAAAAAAAAGAGTGCCAAGCGTCCCGACGGTGACAGTTAATAAAGCTGTTTTTCTCAAAATTCCGTTCCAGAAAATCATAGCATCGGCCGACTTCAGATAAACATAACTTTTGCTACCAACAAGCTATGATAAAAATAAAAACAGATTTGGAAAGGGCTTGATACCAGCTTCCATATGATATCAAAACCTGTAATAGGTAAAATTTCACCATGTGGTGGGTTTTCCCAGATCGCATCACAAATGTAGAAATTACATAAATCAAAACGCATTGTAATGATCGGATACATCCAATTTCATTGTTAAAAGTATTAAGCAAAGGATACCCGCCTCTGATCTGCACGCGCTTGATATCTGCATGGACTCACTCACGTAATTTAAAAATTTACATTCTTATTGATCTCTTTATTGAATATTACCCATAATTAATATACATACGAGAGTAAATGGTGATTTCAGAGAACATGATGTTAAACGAGTTTTTGTTTACTGACCAAAAGAAAGAAGTATGTCCCGCTAAACTGCTCAATTCAGTGGTTAGAAATTAATATAATGTAAAGACAAATAATTGTTTATTACATTTTTTTAATGTCTGTGAATAAATTTCATATTTTAAAAAGTATTGTGTGCTGAAGATTGTGTTGAAGTCATTGTTATTTGGTGCTGGAGAAACGTAAAATCTGTATTATTGTGGTAGCCTGGTAATACCAGACTCTGCTACTTCACTTTGCTTCGTATACAGAGTCTGGAAGGGCATAATAGAGAAGTGTTTTCTCTCTCGCGGGGGGGCGCTTGTCTGAAGTTTAAAATCATTGGTTACCCGTGTGTTATGCGCATGCTCAGCCGCATCTAACTTCCACTGTAAACGCATGTATGATGAAAAACTAAACCATCGAGCGAAATACCGGAGTGAACATGGCTGTGAACGACTTTTGCAGATTATGTGAAGTAAATCTACGCATCCACGGTACAATCAGCGTCTACGTCACGCCTCTCAGCCCACCCTCTGTTCGTTGATTGGCCCGGCTGTTTTCAGGCCGGTGGAAAACTGAAAGATAGGCTGCTATCTCAGACTGACTACAGGAGCGAAATGAAATTAGCGGAATAGGAAGTCTGACGTAGTCAGGCTATTATTGTGGTACAGTGATCTGAAATCTTACATATTAATGGACAAATTTAATCTTATTTAATCCTCCATATAATGTGCTTGTATTATTTCTATTGATTAAACAATAGATAAAAATGTGGTTTGTTGTACTTCAATGCCGCTTATGCTATATGGGACTTGGCAGATCATTACTGACTGACAGCAGGGTAAATGATATCAGAGTAAAGAGGTTAGGGGAACGTACTGAGAATGTATTGGGAATGTTCTGAGAGGTTACTGGGAAGGTTAGGGGAATGTTCTCCAAACCAGCAGGGAACATTCTAATTGTGTAAAGAACTTTCCTGGCTAACCAACAGAGAATGTCTGTTCTGGGAACGTTCTGGGAAACAGAAACTAACATTCCCAGAACTTTCTGGGAACCAAAAATTGTTAGCTGCGAGTGTTCTGATTTTGTGTACATTTACTATTAGTATTCTTCTTCCATGCTTTGGAAGGAATTGTTTCCCTAATTCATAGCTTCTATTACTTCATTGAACATATTAGCATAAAAGCTTGTATGGAAATAATTTAAATGAATTTAATTTATCCTTCTTGCAAACCTATAGTTGAAACAAAAATAAAGCAGTGAACTGTTTTCAAAGATAACAAATATTAAATAGCCAAGAGTAACTACGGTAAATGTATTATTCATGTTCTGGTGGTTTGTTATTAATTAAAAACTAAGGAAAGGGTCCCCTCTAGAACTAGACGGGATAGTGTAAGTGTATTTGAAGTAGTGAGATATATTATTATTAGCTGTATAAGCTGTTTTCAGAGGTGGGTGGACGGTAACAAAGTACACTTTTTGAGTATCTGTACTTTACTTGAGTATTAACTTGAGTACTTTAACTTCACTACATTTGAAAGACAAATATCGTACTTTTTACTCCACCACATTTCTGTCAAGGTCCTTGGGTAGAAAGTAGTAACGTCAGTCAGAGGATGATTTTGGTTTTGGGGTTGCATTTTGATTGGAAATAAAGTCGGGTTGACGTCATAACCCGACATCGGATTGACGTCAGAACCCGACATCGGTTTGACGTTGGATTTTGGTTGGAAATAAAAGTCGGGTTGACGTCAGAACCTGACTGATGTTGGTTTCTGACGTCAACTCGATTTTCATTTTCAACCGCAATACAACGTCTGTCCAACATTGGAGATTAACATCAATCTGACGTAGGATTCTGGCATCAACCTGATTTTCATTTTCAACGTTGGGTTTTCTCTTCTAAATGCAAATTTTGTCATTTTTTTGGAGCACACTAACTTATAACAGTAAGGCTAACATACTAAAAGCCAAAAAACTTTAAATAGGGCACTATTTGAGGGAACAGCCATTTGGGTGTCCGAAACCATTGTGGACGTTATTTAGTGCACTTATTCAATATCACATTCAATCCCACTACTGGAACTGTGTTCTAGAAATAAATTTGATATTGATATGAGGGTAGGTAGGCAGGCATAGATTCAGAGGCATAAGGTACGGTAAGTATTACATACAACAATGCAACAATAATAAAACAATGCATTGACATTTACTTTTTACTTTTGATACTTAAGTACTTTTAAAAATGAGTACTTCTGTACTCTTACTTAAGTAAAAATCGGTATTTACAACTTTTACTTGTAAAGGAGTAATATTTGACCAGTAGTATTTGTACTTTCACTCAAGAAAGGAAGTTGTGTATTTTGTCCACCTCTGTCTGTTTTACCTCTCTATGAAGAAGTGTCCATTCACAGTGCCCTGTGCTACCCACCTTCCCAGCTCACCCAATGAACACTGGCTTTCTGTTGAATCCTAACGCTCCTTCTTACAAGGCTATGCTTAGAATGATGACCTTTTGCAACTACGTTCCTGCCTCTCAAAGCCCAAAACAATTTATAAACCACACACCCAGATGCCTAGACACACACACATGCTTTCTAACTTAATCAGAACCAGCCCCAAAACAGAAACCTTTACAGTGAGAGACCACACTGAAACTCTACTAAGTGCAAATTGGGGTGCGTTTCCCGTACAACTATATAGCTCGCTGCTTAACTACCATAGTACAATGCATCGTTGGAGAAATCAACTAGCTAGTCACGACTGTTTCCCGAAACCATATGTCGCAAAGTATCGTTCAACCACGTTGGTTTATGACGTCTCGCACGTGGTGGACTAATAACTTATTTTAATTAATCTGTTTGAGATCGAATTAACGCTAGATTTTGTCATATAAGTTACAGACATGGCATCTGAAGACTATTTCAAATTTTTCTCAGTTATTTTGCTTTATTACCAGACTCAATATTTGGCTCGTTCTTACATAGTAGAGCATGTTCGCACATGCGCAGTCTTCAAAAACGGTGCTTTAAATCTCTTGACAAACTAAAAGACGTAAATTACATTTGTATGTATTCTAAATAAATACCACGGGTTGTACTGAATGTCAGCTTGCTTATTTGGCTAAAGATAAGGATTTATTAAATCTACATCTCATGTAAACTAGAAACTATGCTTCTAACGACAGCTCGAGAGCTGTCGTTCCTACCACACAAGTTTGCGATGCTGTTTGCGAACGTTCGTTGGAACGATGGTTTCGGGAAACACCAAATCGTTGAACTATGCTTATAACGACGGAACTTGCGACCATAGTTGACTAACGATGCTTTCGGGAAACGCACCCCTGCACAGTTGATTTGTCTTCAGATCGATTATATATAATTTTTTTGGATTACTCATTTCTGAATCCAAATGCTCAAAATCAGCTTTGTATAGTGTAGAAATGTATTAAAAGTAAATGTAGGCCTTAAAAGAGCTTTTAACATGAATATTTGCCATTTTATGAGACACTGTGTGTGCAGACGACACTGATAGTTCGCTAGCTCTGTGTAATTTCAGTGTTTGAAGAAAACCTTTAATAACTCCCACACCTAGTAATGCAGCACAGCAAGGCTAAACGACTTGGGCAACATTATGAAGATGATCTTTTTCAATGATCATAAGTAGATGTATTAGAGATATGGGAATGCTCTTTCGATCTCCTGTGACCCCACAAATGAATATCTCAAGAATGATTTATTTATTCTTGTAGTTGAAAGTATATAAGGAAGAAATACAAATTCACATATTTTCTAAATGCATGTTATTGATATGGTTTCATTTCATATCAATTCATTTTTTAATACAAGTAATTTTTTTTATCAAAATCTCATGAACTCTTATCTTTTACTTATCCAATCATTTTTGTCAGCTGAAACCCCTCTTTTCTACCAATCTAATGCAAGTCTAATCTGCCTCCATCAAAACAACAACTGACTTATTGAACCAACTTTCCCCCAAGGAGCACGTGCTCATAACTTGAAAAATCATAACTCATAACTTGAGCGCAATTTTAAAAAAAAACTTTAGGGGCACAATGCAAATTTTTTAAATAATTTGTTTTACCGGGATACAAGAAGACCTTTACAAGCAAACTTATTTCATTTGATAGACAACAAAAAGTACACAAGGTTTTCAAATAGTTCTGCTTCAATTAGAAGTATTTTCCATTGTTAGTTAACTAGTTAGTTAACAATGTTAGTTTACTAATGAATTAACTAATGTTAATTAATGGAATCTAAATGTAAAGAGGTACCAAGCACTAATAAAGAATCAGAAAATGTTCTAGGTAATCTGCAAGTAATCTTAGGCATGTTTTATGTAAAAAGAAAAAAAAGAAGAAAAAAAAGCCCCTATTAAGTCATTAATTTGGTGCTGAAATATGAATGGCTGTTTGAAACATTTAAATACTAGCTTTGTCTCATTTCGAAGGCTGCATCCTCCAGAGGGTGATCATAAACTGACCACTACATTCCGAAGTCATAAAAAAATGTACAACAATTTACGCATCACTAGGAATAACGGTACATTTTATAATGGTTACTTTTTTTTAAATCAGACATCCTTTATGAGGTATGTGGCCGAAAAAATGTGACTTCCTGATGTCACATCCTTCAAAATGAGGCACAAGCAGAAACAGAAAGTAGCTGCTGTGTTTATGGATTTACCGGGTTAACGCTGCATTTCTGCTTGTTCCTTCAGCATAATTTACTGTCATTTTCATTTAGCGCGTCTCCTTCACTCGTTCTGCCATGCTTCTCATCCGTGTTATTTAATCAAATCATCACCTTTTGAAGTTTATTATGCATCACTGTTTTTTCATTGAAGACCTCTGATAATCAAGACATTTGTTATTCCATTTAAGAAAATGTTTTGCACTCGTTCTCCTAAATAGCTAAATTGTACAGTTTGCATACATTTTATTTTTAGTCGCAAATTGCGAGTGAACTGCTCGCACTGTCGAGCCCTGCCCTACTCTAGATTTTTTTTCTTTTTAAATAATACATTTGATTCAGATGTACAACACAAATCGTCTCGGTTACTGATGTAACCCTCGTTCCCTGAAGGAGGGAACGGGAGACGTAACGTCGACGTGACGACGTAATTGGGATCCCAATTACGTCGTCACGTCGACGTTACGTCGAACGTGAGCGACTGAAAGGGAACAAAATATTTGTCGCTACTTCCGTTTCATTGTGACTTTAAGTGATAAACTGGATTCTAGACGCTTTATATATTTTTGGCTACTCTTACCATTTGCTTCTTCCTTTACTTTCCTCCTAGGTTGCCATTGTCACATTCATCAGCGCAAACCCATTGTTTTGTAGTCTTTATTGGTGAGCATTTATGTGCACAATCTACACAGTCTCTCTTTGTCCTTGTCAAGCTTTGTCAAGTTTCTTTACAATCAGTGATGATATTTGAATGAATACATTCGAAGAGTGACTCCACAGTAGCAGTGGTTCAAAATCAAATCTCCACTAGCATATTACATGATTTCTCCTGTCGTACAAAAGTCTATTTTCACTGAAAGGAAGCTCTGAGTGCTCACTGTTTGTGCAATACAACCATAAATGAAAGTGAAGCCTAATTTATTATATAATGAAAGCGCTTTGTTGTTTTTATAAAGGGTAATGTAATTACCTCGTACTTCAATTTAAGATTACAGATTGAGGGATAGACCAAACACTAACATTATATGGAGCCTTCACAATAGAAACACCCACTCCACCTGTCTGAGCTCTCTTCTTTTCAATGTATAACTGCTTTTTTCACGTTTAAACAAATGATACGACTTCAGCTGACATTCGAACTAAACTAAACAAACCAATAACGATTTCAGCAGGACTGAAGGAATAGTCATCAGTTACTTATTATAGGAACAACACCTGATTTAGAAAAGGTAGATTTAATAGTACACTATTTGTAAGGTACAACCCTTTTTTAGAAGTAGTGTAAAGTGCCATTTCATGTCATTTCAGCTGCCTAAGAATGATTTTTATCTGTAATATACAAAAGATAGAATTCACAAGGTCCTCCAGCAATCTTGGCAATATTATAAAAACAATAAAAGACAGTTCATAATATTCTTGGTTGCACTTTGCATTGCTTTGGGGTTGTTTCTGTTTATGCACACATGCATGTAAATGACAGATTTTTACCACAGGTAGAAAGCGCTCTAACACTCTCTCCCTGCGCATATGGACCTGAGACAGGCCCCTACATGTACACACGAGAGCTGTTTGGGGCGAGAGAGCATGATTGTTCATCCTCTTCTTGTTTATCCCCTAATCCTCTCTGGGGTTTCTGTTGCATTGATACATTTTCTTGTTTCCACCAGCTTTGTGTCTCACTGCTCAATAGTGTTGCAGACAGCCGGAGACCCCACCTGCATCGAGCCATCACAGACTTGGATCAATGCTCACACATGTACACACACACACACACCCCTCTCAGTCTCCAGAAGCCTCATGCATGTCAACTACCTTTTCTGTCTAAGTGTCACTCATTCTCCAGTGCTGTCAGTTCAGTTCAGAGATTTCAGTAAACTATTTACTGAATACGATTCTCTAAATTTGTAGAACATGCGATTTGGAAACTTTTTCTTTTTTTTTTCTCTCCATCTGTCACCCAAACAGAGAGAATGGAGACTGTCATTGGTCCTGACCCCAGACCGGAGAGAAATGCTGATTAGGTTGATTTGTGCAGTGTTGTTCTGCCCAGATGGGCTGTGTGTTATGCAGAGTAAACACAAGCAGGCTGTGCTGATGAGAGTCAGAGAGCCCTCGTACGTGGCCGTGAGGCCGTGCAAAAGAGCTTGGGCTTAGACACGCACGCTGACAGAGTGACTGCATGTCACACATGCTCAGCTCTCTCTGAAAGACACAGGCCAACGCTTATCTGCTGTAATTAGGAAAAGCCAAAACTTATTTCTGTGTGCACTAGAGAGGGTTAAGGACTTTATTTGTTATTATTTTGTTTCAAAGAATTTATATCTGTATGTCAGAGATATAATGAGGCTAAAGCAATGAGATGTTAAATTTTTTATTTTTTTTATCTGGTAGTTAAACAACACATTCAGTGATGATCTGTAATCTAGGGTATTGTGTCTATTTCATAATATTGTGTTTTTTAAATAATGAGGTTAATGCTCACTCCACTGTCATAGTAACATAGTGAGTGTTTGATCATTAACCTACTATAAACAGACAGTTTATTTTTTAAACACCTCTACGAAATACCCAATCATCAACAGCTATGCATTTAACAGTAAAACAATGGTGTTAATAGGCAAATTAGGACTTCATTGCAATGTTTGCATATACTATATTACTCTACTGTTGTGTGGTTGTCTGAAATCTATGCAAATAAACAGGTTATATTATTATTGTTATTAATTTGTATTTTTATTACTACCACTACTCTTACTATTTTCCTCATTATGCATGTTTTTATGTAGCATAATGCTTATTCATTTCTGAATTTGGCTATAGGACAACTAACAGGAGGACAAATCACTGGCTCAGTAGTAAAACATTCAGTGTCAGCTTCTTATAAAATTTGTGGTTACATTTTAATTTAAGGGGTCCTTGTTACAATGTAATTACACAAATAAGTTCTGAATAATATTAATAAACAATTATACTTGTAACGCAGAGTGCTCTCAGAGATGAGTCAAGGCAGGATCAAAGTGCAGGAGAACATTAGGTTACACTTTATTTTAAGGTGTCAGTATTAGTGAATTATACATTTAAGTACTGAGTAATAATAATTAATTACATGTACTTACTATAGGGTTAGGATTAGTATGGGGGTTTGGGTTAGGGTTAATTGCATGTAATTATGCATAATTTATAGTTATTACTACAGTAATTACATGTAACATATGTAACAATGACACTGTAAAATAAAGTGTTACCAAACATTATTTAAATAATAACAATAACAGCCTTATTGTAAACCAAAATAAACATGAAAAAAACAGGGAGCAGAACTGAGATTCTTAACGAAACATCCAACAAAAGACAATGCCAGACAAGGAACATGTGAAACACTGGGGTTTAAATACACAAGGGGTTATTGGCAAATAAGACACACCTGTGAAATATATTATGTAAAGGTTTGCTTTTTACCATTTTCTGATTTAAAAACAAAAGTTTGCATGACAAGTTGCATGACTACAGTATATTGTCAGTACAATCTGTGTACAATGTAAACATCCCATTTATTGATTATTTACACCATTTTTATTGCCTTGACAGATATATTCAATACACACAGCTTTTTTGCTGAACTCTAACATCAGATTGATTTCTCTCAACATTTGTATTTAATTTAACCCTGTTTGTGTGTGTGTCTGTGTGTGTGTCCATTACTGCTTCCTAGCGGAATGCAGAAGAGACGATATCATTCCGATTGATCAAACTCTCCTTGCCTAGCACTGCAGTCATTAATCAAGTGAATGCTAATTGTGATCAGAGCAGGGGGTCCAAGATTGCCCTTTGTCAGGCCCCACAGCTGGAGTGATGGAATAGTCCGGCCGTGCTCACTGCAGGAATGCCTGTTAGAGGAAGATGCATTATGCAACTCCTTCTAAGATTGATAGCCAGCATGAAACTCTAGCATTTGTTTTCTTTTGTTAGCAATAAAGGTCAATCAAATTATACAATGCAGTCTGATCTAGTCACATCAGTTCTAGATGGATGTAACCCTTATGGCTGACTATTTAAGAAATTGCACTTCTGACATTCTGAATCTCTCTTCTACAGCAGTCACACAGGGAGAATGTACATCTTCTGGGTTACCTAAATCTAGACTAAATCTTAGTTTCAAAGCTGTGTATAAGTCATTTCTGTTATGCAGATTGTAATTTATTTGTTATAAATTACAATCTTTGGTTTGAGGCGATGTTGCAATTTTTGCCATGAACGAGAAATATGTATTAGGAAATATTCATGGTGTTTCCTCAGTTTTTCTTTTTCAATCAAATTATGCTTCAAAAATCAAATCAAAATATTGTTTTAATGGGTAATCAGTTGTTTTTCTTTGTCCTTGATTTATCTTTAGTAATATTGTAAAATTTGCTAATTTTACTCAAGGAAGTGACATTATTATTGTTAGGAAAATAACAGCACAAACATAAGTTCTCTGATCAATTTTACAATGTTTTGTTGTATTAATTGACTTGAAGTATTGCATAATGAGTGACAATTTAATAAACAATTTAATCTTTTGATTGGCTGAAGCGAGTCGATCACGGGCATGCAGGAAGTATGGCAGGGTGACGCAGCGTCTTGTTCCCTTGCTCTGCGTTGGAAGTAGAATCGCTATGGGAATGATAATTCCCCCTCCGTCATACTGACAAGTGTCTGTCTAATGTGAATCCTGCAAGCACAACTAAGAAATGAGCACCTGGAGCACCAGTGTGGTTCTGACACCTGAGAGAAAGCACTAGATCTGGCAATGAAAAGGCAGTGCTCGTCTCTAACCCCTCCGCTATATCCATCTGTGATCCCTCACAATCTAAGCCACCGCTTTGGCAAAAGTTGTGCCCAAACCATGAAGATACGCGCCTGAGCGGAGCGTCCGCAGTTGCAGACATTCACAATGAGCACAGTCAGCCCCTTCGAGAGCTGACCGTGAATGCTCCACCCATACATACAAACAACACATAACTTGTGTGTATCCCCAATCGTGATCAGTGTTGGGAGTAACGCGTTACAAAAGTAATGCATTACAGTAACATATTACTTTTTGCTGTAACGCAGTAGTGTAAGGCATCATAATCAATTTTCAGTAATATTTTACTCGGTACATGTTCAGTAACGCTTGCGTTACAACACACTTTTAGGCCAAAATTGAATTTTTCAACAACAAAAAGCAAGACCGCGAGACTTTAACAAATGAAAAATGCAAGTAAGTTAGTACCTGTTCGTGGTCAATCAATAGCCGCGTGTGGTGTCCAAGTTTGTAAATAAAGACTAAATGACAGCTTCTGATATATTTGTATGGCGATTTATTTCATTCATCTCCCTTTTGCTGGTGTACCTTTTGTATTGTGTGACATAGTCCAGTAAAGGCGTGTTTAGGGCAGGTTTTTCAGGAGTGCCGCGAGGCATGATTTCGGATATAAAGGTCTACGGATTTTAATGTTAACTTCAAATAATACTAATAGTAATTTAAAGATAGCATTGGATCTGGATGGGAAGGATAACTTTGGGGGTTGGAAGGGACGTGTCACGATTCTGCCTTCTCACACCGCGACACAGGTTCGTGGATCTGAGTGTCGCGATTTCGGTTTCATATCGCATATCATTACAGCCCTAGTCATTTTAGAATGTTAAGTTCTACTTCTGTAGTTATTTTGGTGAAAGTAACTCAAAAGTAATATAGGAGTAATCAGGGCTCGAATTTCGGCGCGGGATTGCGGGTATTGCGCATAATTTTAATAAGTCCCGCAGGTCTCCCACTTATAATGCGGGAAATTCCCGCAAACATTGATTCACTTTAGCAGGTTGTATTGGTAAATTAATCCACACAGATTATAAAATCAAATCAGTCATTTTAAAACTGTCTGCGAGACGCAATTCACAAACAGCGTGAGTGATTCAGCGGTGCTGCGTCTTCTATCAGCTCGTTAAGAGCTGCAGGCGGCGATAATACACTCGCGTTTCGAGAGTCGGGATAGACGGAATTGTCACTTGCATAATCGGGCCAACATTGCATCATGAGTAACTAAAGTTTACCATTTGCACGTCTTTTAAAGTTTTACCAGTTTAAACATTCACACGATTTGAAACTATTGGTATGTTATTTTACATTTGATTACTTTATTCAGTCTCTGTAGTATTTCTGAATACTAGTGTTAGACCTAAGCAAAAACTTTTCTCTTTATTTCTCTTTATTGGTATCTTTATTCTATTGTATTTATTTGTGCTACTTTTTTCAATTTAATTCAAAGATTGAAATCAAGCTTCCTTGTGTTGTGTAAATTCTTAAGAACAAGATTACCCCATTGTAAAAATGCAATGAGTGAGCATACATTTAGGCGAGATACATGTAATAAAAAAAAGTCTAAACTCCCCCCTCAAATTAAAAATTCCCCCCCATAAGAATCACCTAAGGGGGGATTTCCCCCCCATTTTCCAAAATGAAATTCAGGCCCTGGAGTAATGTAACGCATTACAATTCTGAGACAGTAATATTGTAAGGTATAAAATTTATTTTTAAATAACAGTAACAGTAATGTATAATGTATTACAGTTTGGAAGTAACTTGCACAACATTGATCGTGATGTAGCATGGGCAGGGAGGAACACACTGATAGAATTGCTTGCTCGCCATAGTAATACTACTTTGTTTTATGGGACAAACTACAATAAATAAGACATACAGATCACACAGAGCGCTTGCTGACGGCACAGAAGCTGGCATTGTTTGGTCCGGGTGTGCTTTATGCTTCCTGGTTGTGACGTCACGCGCCACAGGAAGAAGTCCCGCCATGCCTTTAGACTAATTTCACATGTGCCTCGAAAGGGACCTAGAGAAACTGCTACAGTTGTTGGAGCACTGTCTTCTTAACTTTCCTCTCCCTTTCTGTTTCTCTCCACATCTCCACACTTCCAGTAATAGTGCCGAAGTCTCTAATTGTTTGGCTGTAGTTTTCTTCAGCATGTGGCACACAGGAGCGCTGAAGGCAGATACAGTGCTAGCATACCATTTGCTAACTCTCCTGCTAATTCCTGGAACACTTGGCATGGTTGATTATCTCAGGCCTGTGGGTTCTGTGGCAGTAGAAACAAAACTGGTCATTACAAGCCAGATTCTGATAGTCTTGAGCTCACTCTGGTGCTGTAGGGGGTGAAAGGCTGTTCCATCTGAGGCCCGACTGCACTGCACAGGCATCATTTTAAAGTAAGAGCTGAAACTTACTTATAAAGCATAGTAGCTTATGAAGAGTTACACTATTCTAAGCCTTTTTATTTTCCATTTGTGACGCTCTAGTATGCCTAGAAGTGTGGACATCTTGGTCACTTCATAGCATTATAGCATCAGATATTATTATTATATTGGTGCAGGTGTTTTTAGGAATGTGTATAAAACTGTGGTATTATGATACTGATACAATATGTTTTACTGTAGCACTAATGTGCAGGGTGACCCGAGTTTGAATTCTGTTCAGGCAGGGCTTTACAGTGTGAGCATTACACTTGCATTTGCAAGTGAAAATTACTGTGTGTGAATGTGGAAAATTATTTGGATGACTGGTGCAAGTGACATCTGACAGCCGATTGAGGTCATGAATTTCATACCCATTTGAATAAAAAGTTCCCAATGCAATGGACCTTAAGAGCAAATTATGTTTCATGGTGATTGGATGATTTTAGTTGATTTCCATACAAATAAATAGAGAATGTATAAAAATGGGCTAATCTTTGAGGTGTGCACATAAAACACATTCTTGCGTTCTGTTTTTTACTAGCTGGTCTATATACACTATTACGGCAATCATGTCTTTGATTGTTACACCAAATTTTTTATTTTTTATTCCGCTTTTCATGCCATGATTGCTTAATTTTAAAATGGTGTGTTAAGTTAGAAAATTGTTCAACTTTTAAGAACTGTTTATGGTAATAAAAAAAATTAATAAAAATGTTTCTGAATTCTGTGATGCATAGGAGCTATATATATATATATATATATATATATTACTCCTTGTGAATTTAAGTTATTTATCTACTGTCCAATTAAAGACAGAAGGCTATTGCATATAATAAAAAACATATATAATAATAAATAAAAATAATAATAATAATAAACAACTGGAATACCCATACCCTCGAACATGTTAAAAGCGTCTTAAAGTAAGAGTTTTTCTCTCAACAAACTGTGTGAGCTTATACAGGAATATCAAATAGGTGTAAACAAAGATGACCAGAAAGTGTTTGTGTACATTCATAACACTTGTGATTTAACCCATGACACACCAAGGACTCCCTATAAACTTCTGGCCCTGTGACAAATCCTCTCACAGACCAGAATACACACATATCTAATTAATGTATGTTCTTTTTTTCTTCTTAAAAATAAAATAAAAATCTTTTTACATATTTGCATAATTTACTCCTGTGATGGCAAAGCTGAAATTTCAGCATCATTACTCCAGTCTTCTGTGTCACATTGATCCTTCAGATATCATTCAAATATGCTGATTTAGTGTTCAAGAAAAAACATCTTGTTAGCTGTATACTCCTGTTTAAGCTATTTTTAAGCTATAGACTTGACCAAAATATCCATAGTATCCACAAATCATTAGAGCTACACCAAACCCACGATTTGGTTCGTATCACGTTTTTTGACCCACAATTCGATACAAACCTTGATTCTTTTGGGGGGTGATGCGGTGGTGACACGTTCATGTAACATGTAAGGGTGGCGCTTCCAATAAAGCACCTAAAAGCTGTGACAAAGAACCAGCAAAAGTAATGATTATGAATAATCAAATATAGCAAGGAGACATTTTAATTGTTTATTAATAAACAAGTGTTTTCTGTGTCAGTGGCTGCAAAGATGAAGTTGACAATGCTGACTCGGGATCTTCGCAGTAGTGAACGCGCCAGAGAGAAATGCACATTTCATACGGATTACATAAGCAGAGAGCAGTCTGTTTTCTTTCGTTTTGAATTGTTCTGTTTAAAAGTAGACATTTTGAGCTTTCTATAGATATATTTATCAGGTCTGTGAGGCAAGTAGGCTACCTTATAGGGGTGTAACGATACATCGATATGGATCGATGCATCGATATAACGTCAAACGATACGATGCATCGATTCCACTCTTAAAATATCGATATACACCTTTATTTTGACACTCCACATTCTCACGTAACATCCTTCCGCCAAAGCGCACATTTTCGTTTACTCACCAACCGCCTGCCGGTCTGTCTTTATAACGTTAATCTCCTCATCTGAAATAGACGCCTGACAAGACTGACTAAACCCTAAGTTTTTTCACAAAAGCCGTATCGTTAGACGTTATATCGATGCATCGATCCATATCGATGTATCGTTACACCCCTATTTCAGAGCGGTCACGTCCGTAACGGAGAACTGTCACGTCTGTAACATTGTTTTTTCCTCATAAATGCGAACACGAAAAATAAAAAAATATATATTTTATGTTCTGTGGAGAGCCAACCCTTCATCCGGTGGGTAGTATTACTTTTGGTTTGCACAGTGTAATTCACAGAATTACAAAAAAATATTTTGACACCTAAAAGTTAAAGACTTTTTGTGTCACGTCCGTAAGCATGTGTATTTCCCTCATATTAAATATAAAACGCATGTGTAGACTGATATTTTTATAATCTCTGGACTGCTTTATTGAGGGAGTATGGATATACAAACAGACGTTTCAATATATTGGTATTAAATGCATTTTCTGAGAGTTTATATTTCAAGTTTTTACTTCATATGTCACGTCCATAACGCTGGAATTGCCCAATTTTAAAGAATTTTCCTCAACTTGTTTTGTGGTGTAGGTCTACGTATTTTTTAATGTTAACTCCAAATAATACTAATAGTAATAGATGTGGTAGCATTGGATCTGGACGGGAAGGATAACTCTGGGAGTTGGAAGGGGTGTGTCGCGATTCTGCCTTCTCACACCGCGACACAGGTTCGTGGATCTGAGTGTCACGATTTCGGTTTCATATCGCATATCGTTACAGCCCTACAAATCATTGTGGTAAAATAGGATCATAAATTTGATTTGAGGGACGTGGAAGTTGGGTACATCAGAATGGAATGGAAGAGAATACGCTTTTTGAAATTTGAGCAGCTGATAATGAATGAAAACTTTATACACATTTTCACAGTTTTTTTTTTTTTTTTTGTAAAATTACAAATACCAGACTTTTCACCAGTCGGATTCTGTCCAGCAGATGTCAACATTATTTTTTATAGAACTGAACTCTAACCGTGTATTATTAAAGTGAAAGGTTTTTAACCTGCTCGATGCTTCGAAGATGAATGTACTGTAGCAGAACACCTTCCCCCCTCCATGGTCCCACCACCTCAGTCAAGACTTCATCAGTGTTACTCTGAGCTGCGGAGGATGCCTGATCCTTCCTGCATTCTGAGAGGATGCGGCCATGTTTGGCGTCTCCGCTGTCATGTTTCATAATTTCACGCTTGCCTGAACAAAAGGCTCTCACAGTTCAGCTGGAGCGTGTCAACTGCACTCTGACAAGAGAATCTCACTTCTGCCTGTCTGATTGGTCACTCCAACAAGCAAAAAAAAAAAAAAAAAAAGGGAAAAAGAGGGGGTAAAAAAGTGTGTTACAATGGAGAGTGGACCTTCAGTGTTTCTCTCCACTAAATTTGCTCGTGTGCACCTCTTTCTTGGCTTTCCATCAGTGAAGGTTAATGAAAGGGAGCGGGATAGTTTGGAGCGAAAACATTGGAAATCTTTGTCCGAGTTCATTGCTTTTTGACAAGGTACAGCGAGCCACTTTATGGTCACATAAACTACAGGGCAGACACCGTCACCAGGACATATCCCACCATGCCGCAGTTATGAGACCTGTTATTTACAGAGGCCTTCAGCAAGTTATGCCTGAGCAACTTTTACACTGGTCTGAATTTGTCCATCCAAACTTCTTTGAGGAGTGGATTGTTGTAAGCGAACAGTGTGACTCCCTGCAAATGAGTTTGGGACAAGGCCGGTAGCCTCTGTTAGATTAACTAAACTTTCTGAGTGCACAGTGATTTTAAGGATTTTAAAAGTGATTCACTGAAGTCAACTTTCCAATATGAAGTCCTAGATGGTAAATCAGGAAAATAAATTTTGGCAGAAGTGTACATTTTCTTTTTTTTTTCTTACTGTATTGGCAGCAATAGTAATATTCACAATTGAAATGTTACAATTTTAAAATAAATAAAACAAACAAAAATAACGAATAGTCTGGTATTATTATTTAATTGTCATGCGTTACATAGTGAGTATAACACACACACACACACACACACAGAGGTTCATGTTGTGAAAGTCAAAGAAAACTTTGAAAATACACACTGTAAAGTAACAGCTTATTTTATTTTAAAACATATTTTTCAATGCCTCCATATGCCAATGTAGCTTTCCTCACCCAACAGATTCTCCTTCACAGGAAACATGCCTTCAAAAACAAGCCCTCTTTTGTCCCATTTAATGTCACCCAATTGTGAGGTCCAGGCTTCATCTGTCTTTCTGATTTTAGCATCATTCTTCTGCTGACCACATCTTGCTGAGTCAATTAAATCAAATTAGCTGCCATTAAAAATACTATATTTGATAGCGCCCCTTTCTCTTTTATGCTGTTTTTATGGGAACCACATGAGAATCTGCCTGAAGTGAACTGCTAGATTCTTGTTTCATTGTACATGTTAAAGCAAACTGTGCACTGGGTTTATTGGCCAATTGTCTACAGGGATTCTAAAAAGAAAAGAAACCCTGCAGTATGGAAGAGTTTGTTTCGACCCTTTCTGCAAGAAGCAGGCTATGTTTCTCATCAGAGTTTCTAGCCATTTCACTTTTGATTCAGTCCAATTTCTGTTCTTTATTTTAATTTTAAACTTAACTCAGCCTGTTGAGAAGTAGGGGCACTGCCTGAGTGAAACAATGTAGTTCAGAGTAGGGCTCGGCGATATGACCAAAAATCTCATATCACAATATAAGTCATCTCATATCCCGATAACGATATATATATCACGATATAGTACCTTTTCTGTAAATTTAATCAATTAATAGTTTATATGTAATTTTTTTATCATAGGTACTCTTCAACTGTGAGTGACGGAATCTAAAACAAAAATCCAGAAAATCACATTGTATGATTTTGAAGTAATTAATTAGCATTTTATTGCATGACATAAGTATTTGATGCATCAGAAAAGCAGAACTTAATATTTGGTGCAGAAACCTTTATTTGCAATTACAGAGATCACACGTTTCCTGTAGTTCTTGACCAGGTTTGCACACACTGCAGCAGGGATTTTGGCCCACTCCTCCTTACAGACCTTCTCCAGATCCTTCAGGTTTAGGGGCTGTCGCTGGGCAATACGGACTTTCAGCTCCCTCCAAAGATTTTCTATTGGGTTCAGGTCTGGAGACTGGCTAGGCCACTCCAGGACCTTGAGATGCTTCTTACGGAGCCACTCCTTAGTTGCCCTGGCTGTGTGTTTCGGGTCGTTGTCATGCTGGAAGACCCAGCCACGACCCATCTTCAATGCTGTTACTGAGGGAAGGAGGTTGTTGGCAAAGATCTCGCGATGCATGGCCCCATCCATCCTCCCCTCAATACGGTGCAGTCGTCCTGTCCCCTTTGCAGAAAAGCATCCCCAAAGAATGATGTTTCCACCTCCTACTTCATGGTTGGGATGGTGTTCTTGGGGTTGTACTCATCCTTCCTCCAAACACGGCGAGTGGAGTTTAGACCAAAAAGCTCTATTTTTGTCTCATCAGACCACATGACCTTCTCCCATTCCTCCTCTGGATCATCCAGATGGTCATTGGCAAACTTCAGACGGGCCTGGACATGCGCTGGCTTGAGCAGGGGGACCTTGCGTGCGCTCAGGATTTTAATCCATGACGGCGTAGTGTGTTACTAATGGTTTTCTTTAAGACTGTGGTCCCAGCTCTCTTCAGGTCATTGACCAGGTCCTGCCATGTAGTTCTGGGCTGATCCCTCACCTTACACGTTCGAGCATTGCTAACTTTACATCGCAGCATGTTCATTTTCAAAATAAAATAGTCAACCAAACATATAGAAAGTTAACCAAACCATGTCCATGCTACAGAGGTTGCCCCTCGTTTAGGAATGAGCTCCTCGGTTTGTCTTGGCTGGTCCTTCTCCTGCTCGGAGCCACCCGGTTATGTCTCCCCTTCACTCGCCATGTTATTCACGTTTCTGCCTGCATCCCCATGGTTCGCGTGTAAGATTGCAGTCATCCAAATGATGAAAAAGTTTGTCGTAAACAAAGCGCTATTTCATCAGTCATCTCCATCTCCGACTGCTGTATATGGTTACAGTATTGACCGGTGTGGTACCCTCAACATAACCCGTGGCCACGAGAAATAGATGTCGTTCTCTCAAAATATGAAGTCGTGGCCACGAGAAAAATATATCGTTCAACATATGATCTCAAGGCCACCACTTTACATCTCATGGCCACGATTTATTATCAGGTTCCCATGACCTAATATGACGTTCCCGCAAATATTATCTTGTGGCAACAACATATTATCACGTTCCCACGATTTTATATGTTGTGGCCACAAAACTAAGTGAACCGAACATGTCCCCTCCCGGTCACCGTAATTCATAATAAATTAGTTACTTCCTTTTAATTTTGTTGAATATTAGTAATACTAGTCATGTTTAAATTGTTCCCCGGTAAATTTTTGCCATGTCTGCTTATTATACTGGGACTTGTTTTGCTCTTGATATCTGGCAACCCGTCACCTGGAGCTTTAATCAAGAGAAGTTCAGAAGTGTCAAGTTCATCAAGTTCAGAAGTGACTAAGGAGAGCAGCCGTATGAAAACCGAACAGCAGCTGTTAATGTTGACTAAGTAGTTTAAATTATACACACCTGTAAATGCGTCATTATTTTACCATAGCCCGGTGAACACTGACACACCGCGCTCCCTCTCAGTGCGTGTGCACGCGCGCGTCTTTTGCATCAGTAAAATGCGATCGGTTAATTTGAGTGTCAAGTTGTAATCACGTATCGAATCAAAGGAAGGTTTTATCAGCTGGTTCAGTGGCCAATTGTTTGGAGTTAGAAATATATAATTCGCGCTGCATATTTAGTAATTTTGCCTCATATACAGGATTATACGTTCACTAACAAGCAGGTTGTTCATTACCATGGCAAACGCTTGCGTGTCATGCTGAATGCGATTTTCGTGTTTAAAAAGTAACTAGACATAAGAGACAGAAAGATGCAGATAACTTTACATTATTTAAGGTTATTTCTATTCGTTACGATATTGATAAATGAACTGTTGTTGTCAAGTAAGCTTCATGCTTTCCCCGTTGCGAACGTGCACTCCTCTAAACTGTAGCCTGCGGGTGCTGCACTGCTCTAGACTGCTGCGCCTTTTCCCCCGAAAATATCACGTTAACAACAACCCTTTAGAAAACGTAGCCTAATTCCTTTGTGTTTGTGGATCCTCTTGATCTGCTTTCTCCATGTTTCTTTGACAAATCTCAGTGTCTCAGTCTCACACACGCTACACGTGAGTTAACCACGCCCATTTATTTACATGTCACTGTATACACAGAATTAAAAAAATCTGTTACGGTTGACATTTTCTATTGCGGTAACGAAATTTACCGTCATACCGCCCAGCCCTAACATGTGTTTTATGTGTTTAGTATATAGGCATGCACGTTCGGCGCGAGGGCCTGTAAAATAATGCGTATGAGCACTTTCTTTACAAAGTGACATCGATCACCAGAACCTGAATTTGTGAGGAATGTGGGAGTTTTTGGGATATCGGGGTGTTATTCACCCCAGTCTGCAGGAATTGCTCATCAACAGTAAATAGTTTTTTATTAAGTTTCTGTACAGTTGTGGTTACAAACTCTCTCTCTACCTTCGTGGATTTCATTTGATTTCAACCTTTGACCTTCAAAGTGTGTCACTGGAACATCAGTATGAGGTGACTCAGCATGAATACTACATTGCTTAAAATATTGGCATTAGCATCATCCTGCCCTCTTATGCCCTTGGCTTTCCCAGAGGCCCTGCTCTAGCAGTTGTAATTTGAGATGCATTACTTGTTTGGTTATGGAAGAGCAGTTTTATACTCTTGACAGTTTTATATGAATTGTCCTCAGGCATTTCATAAGTGAGCTGAGTGGGTGGCAAGTCTTAACGGTCAACAGTCTGTATCAGGACTGCACGCTTCACAAGGAATACTTATCTTTTATTAATATATCTTCATTAAAAGTTTTGCTTTTCTGCTTTTCTTTTGCTTCTTTCCTTATTTCCCTCCTAAAAAGATATTGTTAATTAATCAACAGAAAAACAAAAACACCATGAGCCAAATGGGAAAAAAAGTCAGATGGCAAGGTTCAGTGCTCTAGTGTGAGACAATTAAAGCATGCAACAAACAACAGACTAATTGTAACTCCAGCTGAGGGGACTGAGTGGGACCTTTTCATTATTGTCACCTTCCTTCAACGTAGCTTGACTGCCCCCTCTCAGTGCCAGTCTGCCCCCTTTCCAATTATCAAACTTTATTTAGACATTTGTTTTCTAGAGATGGCTTTTGCACTTTTTGGTCAGCTCTAGATGATAGGATGTTGTTTTGTGTTTGACTAATTGAATCCTGCTAGGTGATTAGAATGTCCTCTTGTAATGAAATAAAGTTTACTTGCATGCCTGTGTGAAATGTGTTATCTGCCACTTTGTGACAAAAAAAGTGAACAGAACAGAAGTGAAGCTGAAGA
>FLSR01000076.1:250377-284412 GCA_900092035.1 Leuciscus waleckii
GTTGACAACTGTAATCTACAAACTTTGTCAACGGGACTCAAATCGATTTGCTTCAGGGCATCAAGTGGTGACCTAACACTACCAAAATTGTTTATTATAGAAGAGTAAACAAAAATATTTTATTTTTTGTTAAATTACTATAAACTTCTAAGGCCAAAAACTTGAAACATTGTCATTAATGTCAGTCTTTTTACTTTGTGACAAAACAAAGTGAACAGAACAGAAAGGATCCTAATGCTTTTTTTTTTTTTTTTTTTTTTTTTTTTACAATTGTAATTTTCTAACTTTGTCAGCGGTTCTCAAATGGATTTGCTTCAGGGCATCAAGTGGTGACCTAACACTACCAAAATTGTTTATTATAGAAGAGTAAACAAAAATATTTTATTTTTTGTTAAATTACTATAAACTTCTAAGGCCAAAAACTTGAAACATTGTCATTAATGTCAGTCTTTTTATCAAATACCGTGAATTTACATGGAAATAAAGTAAAGTTTGATTAAATGAACAGCCTTGGACATCAACAAAAGATGTGTGTACCATTTTTCCTCCATTTCACTCCTCAAATTATTATTGGCATTTAGCTCTTTTTTTTTTCACCTGCTGTCCTGCATCCCAACAAGAACAGATCTGCGACCCAGTTGAGAACCACTGGTATACATCTGTCTTTTCCACTTTCGACAAAAAACAAAACGTAAAAACAAAGACCATTTAAATTTCTTATCACAGCCCAAATATCATATTTTAAAACAATTTAAAACCTTGTTTCCAAATTGCAATCAGCTCTGCCATCAAAGCCAAGCATCAGGCTGCAGTCTGAGCCTCCCTGCCTCGCCTCAGTATCTCTAAGCTCTCGGCGAGGCACTGACTTTAATGTCTCACAGTGTTAAATGTAGAACTACAGTATAAGACCACGGGCAGAAGGAGCGCCAGCCGTAGCCTGCAGCCACGCTTTACAGGTTACCTCCCTAATGGAGCTCCCAGGCCTTGAAGTGCAGCTGCGGAGTGAAGGGAGAAAAATGTCAAACGCTCATCTGAGACCCATCATTAAGGACTTTCTCTGACTGGAGATGAGGAAAGTGGATGGGTAGCACAAAAGATAAGACAGCTGTAATTGACTACTTTTACTGCAATGGGACTAATTCACAATGAAGCACACTGCACCTAGTCATGTGAAGACCTGAGTGATCTACTAAATAATGGGAGTTCGAATCTAGCGCTGTTATCCAGGTGACTGAGGGTAGTGACTTTACAGGGAGTTGGATTTGTCAAATGTGGCAGACATGCATTGCCAAAAGCGGATTTGGATTGGTTTCTTATTATCAATGGTTGGGACAAAGTGTAATGTAATGTTGTGGCTGTAATATCATAAGCCCAGTTTTCAACCAGCTCAGACCCTGGAGTTTGCATTTTAAGCTGAACCTCTAGTTCTCATCTTGCCATTCCTTGTACACTCACTGAAGTGGTCTGACCTTGGTGTAGCTTGAATTAATCTGCTGTGCTCTATTTTCACATGTGAAGATGGCCATCATGGCAAATGATCTTTTCATATTTGATTGCGGTATCCACTTCCCCAAGGCAACTATGTACCGGGTTAATTTAATTTCAGAGACCATCCTCAGTTGGTCAGCAAAGATTGAAGTGCATGTAATCGTAATTTCGGCAAGCACTGCTCTTGTGCGCTTGGCCAAATGAATGGTGACATCACAATTTAATATATAATAAATAATTCTGTATAATAATTCTTTATCTGTATAATAAATAATAAATAATTGTTGATTCTCTCAACAGCTGAGGGTCTGCATTTGTAGCAGAGAAACTAAGGTTTTTCTTTTTCCATGGGTGCTGAAGAGCCACAAGTCATCATGACACTACATTCTAAATGTACCCTGACGTCACTAGGCAGTGTGGTCTATTGGTTAATGTTAATAAATATTTATTTATTGACCAATCTGGTTCTTAGTCCAATAAAAAAAAAAAAAAAAAGTTGTTCTTTTCTTTTTTTGCTTGCTGTCTTACTCAGAAATACCCACATTACATCACAGCCTCTTATGCAATGTCACTTTACTTTAGTGCTAAATTTTGTATTTTTAATATCTATTTTGCACTATGAGCAATGTTCCTAAAGGTGCGGTATGAAATATTGACAGCTGGCAGTTGAAATTGGTACTGCAGCCCACATTTAAAATATTGGAGAGAGTTGTTTCCCCTGCCTCCTCCTCCTCAGACACGAGCTCACGCTGATTGCCAGATTGAGGACACAAAACAGGAACAAGCACAATTGACTACTTGCACTGAGCCTCGTGACGCACTTCCGCTTTAAAATAGTACAACTCACTTATTTCTGGTTATGTATATTTAATGTTAATGCAGAGACATGATTCATTATTTTTAATCATTTGACAGCAATAAAAGCATAGTAATAATCTGCGTTCTCATGTATGTAGGTGATCTGAACGCTGTTACCAGAAACTCCTGAGTTGTAATAAATAGAATGCAGAAGTATTCCACTGACAATGGAAACCAGTGAGCCTTGCACTGCAAGTTGACCAGCTAATGTATCCTCGTTTTAATATGCCTCTAGTCATAGAGCTTTTTAGATGGATGCTGAGGCCTTTTAGGTTGGGTAGAATCTGCAATCTGATCCAGTTCGATAGCTGGCCTCCATGGCTGCAATTTTCTGTGCTTTCTGCCAATTGGCAACCCAGGGTTTAGACATATTATTGACTAAATTGGCAGTCGGCAAAATCACACAAACCAAAACAAAAATATTTAAACTTAACATGTTTCCTTAATCTCTGCAAACATGTAATTGTATTTTTTTATGCTTTTATTACAATCACAAAAATTACATACAGCACCTTTAAGACGATGTGTCAAGTTTGCAACAGATTACTTTATAAAAACACCCTTGAGACATCTGCATTCTGTTCCAATGACCTGATAGTTCAGGCAAGGCAAGGCAAGGCAAGGCAAGTTTATTTATATAGCACATTTCATACACAATGGCAATTCAAAGTGCTTTACATAGAAGAAATTAAAATAATAAAAGAAATAAGAATAATTAGAACAGTTTAGAAAAATAAAATAAAATACAGTACAGTACAAACAGTCGGACGAACAGTGGCACAGTGCTCATTCAGTAAATGCATAGCTAAACAGAAGTGTTTTGAGTCTGGATTTGAATGTGACTACTGTAGGAGCACATCTGATCTCTTCTGGAAGCTGGTTCCAGCTGTGGCTGGCATAATAGCAAAAGCAGACTCGCCATGTTTAGAGTGAACCCTTGGTATTTCTAGCTGATATGATCCTAATGATCTGAGTGATCTGTTGGGTTTATATTCAGTGAGCATATCTGCAATGTATTGAGGTCCTAGGCCATGGAATGATTTATATACCAGTAATAATACTTTGAAATCAATCCTAAATCTAACTGGGAGCCAGTGTAAAGACCTGAGGACTGGTGTGATATGTTCATATTTTCTGGTTCTTTCTCATTTTTCTCAGGGGATTCGTAAAGTCCCTATCTTGTTTTCATTATGTCAGAGTCTGTCTTTTCTTTGTCCTTTTGACTACTGTTGGAGATTTTCCTTTGCCTCATATAAAAGTCTGTATTGCTGTGTCTCAGACAGAAACCAGGTTAAATCAGGTTAAATCAGGTCAAAGGGTCTGTGAGGATGGAAAAGTACCTAACAAGCTCAGAGAGAAGATTTGTATAGGTAGTTGATCAGATGGTACTAAAAACATGTTAATTAAAAATAATGGATGGCACTAGAACACTGCAGATGCAGGGAATCATGTTACCTGAGATATTTTTTTTTTTAATGGGTGTGGCCAAAGATTTTTCCACCAATAAAAGGATGTCTCCAGGAAAGATGATTCTAACGGTAGCGAGATCTCGAGGCAGAGCAAAAAAGAAAAAGATAGCTGATTGGCTCCCTAGTGATAAGAAAAGGTATAAGACCTGAAGTTCGACTATTGCAAGTCAGATGAACAGCTGCATCTCACTTTGTTGATTGTCAATAATGTTAATTCTTCTGAAACTTGGAACTTCGACTCTTGAGAGATTTCTTGAGACCCCATTTGAGGACTTTGAATTTGCTACAACACTACCAGGTGTTGACATACAGATGTTCCTTTTAAGCTAATGCTATGGTGTGACATGACGCACCAAAATCCATAAATATTTCTCTGAGAATAAACACTAGTGTGATTATGATTTCCCCTTCGCCTTAGGCCACAATTCCACAATATAGAGGGTTTTGCTATAGATGGATATACTTATTGGTGTTACCTTCCACATATTTCCATACTTCATGTCTTAAATATACAATACGTGTCAAGACTACCAAATGATTCATAAATGATTTCACATTTCCACTCTATCTTCCTAAATATGAACTACATTGATCTCCACACACTTCAAGTGGATTGAACATCATCATTCCTCAAATTGCAAATGAAAGTACATTCTTGGGCTAATAATATTCCTCTTCCTAAGTTCTTACATGCCTGTGTTAAGAAGGAATAGATACATTTAGGAGTGGAATGAATGTCTTATGTCTGGCATAATACAGCTGAGAATTTCATTATGGCCAACCCCTCATGGGATTCTCTGTAAGCTTAACAAGCCTCTCATTCTCAACATTTAACCCAGCCATGTATAATGCATTAGAACAGACCATGAGCCTCCTGCTTTTTTACTAATAGGCTTTTTGCTAGATTATTATATATTTTTTTTTATTATTATTATTATTTTTAACGTTTTATTTAAACAAGTAATTTAAACTTAAGTTTGTAATACATGCTTGGAAAAATAACTACATGATTGGTATTACTTCTGTTTTGGATTGAAAGTGGAAACTGAAATGATAAAGAATTTGTACAGTATTATATTTATTTTGAAACATCCAGACAATTGTAGGGAACAGCACATACCAGTGCCCAGTTTTATGCAGCCCAGGCTTCTTATAAAAACGTACCTACGGCGAAATTTTTGCAAAACGCAAAATACGTTGTGTCATGCACGTTTCGTGACACCGTACACCGATAGTGTTCACAAAAGCAAATGTGACATAAAAACGCAATTGTAACCCGGCATTTTAGCTTGTTTTTGAATTCTTGTCTTCGAGTTCTTTTATTGTGACTTTTCTTTCATGGGACAATTCTTTACCAGCTGAACTACCGAGCAAACATGGTATGTCAGTAAAACATATGGAGCTGGTTAATATTGCAAACTATAAGATATATGTGACCCTGGATCACAAAACCAGTCTTATGTAGCACGGGTATATTTTGGCAATAGGCAACAAAACATTGTATGGGTCAAAATTATAGATTTTTCTTTTATGCCAAAAATCATTAGGATATTAAGTAAAGATCATGTTCCCTCAAGATATTTTGTAAATTTCCAACCCTAAATATATAAAACATTTATTTCTGTGACTGCATGCAGCACGATCGCCAAAACAAATGGACAAGTTTAAAAGCGATTTTCTCAATATTTAGATTTTTCTGTACCCTCAGATTCCAGATTTTCATATAGTTGTATCTCGGCCAAATATTGTCCTATCCTAACAAACAATACATCAATGGAAAGATTATGTATTCAGCTTTAAGATGGTGTATACATCTCAATTTAAAAAAAATTACCCATAAGACTGGTTTCGTGGTCCAGGGTCACATATTCATTTACAAATCATACACTATGGTAAAATCATAATTGTGTGTCAAAATGTTTAAAAGTGATTGCTGTTTTACTGCCTCTAGTGTTCATTTCTGATGGAAACTGCAGTGATATGCATGTATTGGTACGTATTTAGCATTTTGCACAAATTTTGCCACAGGTATGTTTTTTCAATGAGCCTTTGTTGGCTTTATGGCAGGGGACCTCTCTTACTGCAACAGTGGAGAGAGGTTTTCTGCATTTCGATTGGATCTTGATGGACTAGCACAAACAAATGTCCAACACCATCAGATAAGGATGATAGGACAACTGACATACACCAGAGGACTCTTCATTGGTCCACAGGCAGTTTCTGCCCTGCACCCATCATATGCAGACTAATCCCTAAAGTTTAAGCTAACCTCCATAAAAATTATTTAGTACTTTTTGGAGCAAGAGCAGTGGCTGAAACAAAGGGAGGTCACTATGATCCATCCAATTCATTCATAACTGTTTTGAAACCTTAAAACTGATGTAAACCGCACACATCCATGTCGTGCTTCTTCAGAGAAATAAGTATTCTTAGTGACAGCTATTTGTTGTGCAACATCTTAAGTTCAGCTGTTAATGTACAAATGAATGCATGCATGACGTTCAATCTTTTTCCATCTTGTTTGGACTCTGTTTGTTTAGAATATTGCCAAATGTATTCTGGTGGTGGTTTGGAAGGTGAGAAATGCATCGGTAAAACTTTAAAGACACTGTATTAACTGTGTGCTTTAGATTATGCAAATGAGTTCCACAGGAGAAAGAAGGATGTCAGCAGCCAATCACAGCACTGGAATGGAGAAGCGCCAAATTGCAATTTCCTCCTCACCGGAAAGAGATAAATGTACCCTTTCAATGGACACTCATACATTCAGGTTCTGAGTCTCCCATCTAGAGAGACCGTAACGGATACCCCGTCCTGAGTCTCCAGCCTGTAAAGGTGAGACAGAAACAGATTTCATGCTTTGAGTCTACAGCTTGTGAGGCAGCAACACATATGACCACGTTCTGAGCCTCCAGTCTGTGAGGAAAGAGACATTAACAAACACTACGTTCAGAGTACAACACTTCCCAAGTCTCTATGCCAGAGAGACAAAAGCGGATTGACCAATTGTGTCTGGCCCAGTGGCAGAAGACATACAGACACGTTTGGAACAAGGTTAAGCTCAGGAGAGCAAACCTTCACTTCAAGGTACCTTCGTCTGTGTGTTTCAGATTGTTGAGGACCTTCTGCACCTACTTCAGGGCCTTATATGCGTGTTCCAGATTTTAAAACTCCTTTTGGTGCTCCAGGAGATCAGCATCCCACAGAGCTTTGTGTTCAAGGCTGTTTAAACAGATTCCGGCTCCTTTCCCCACTGCATTGTTACCCAGAACAACCAGTGGAGGACGTCACTGCAGTCAGACTGCTCACTCAACCACGTGGACGTAAATATCACTTTACCAAACCTCTTTCCAGAGACCTTGGCATTGTCGTAAATTATCAGTACATGATTTTCTACTTTACATTAGAAGTAATTAGGGATGGGTACCGAAACCCGGTTCCAATAGGGAACCGGTTCCGACGTAAACGGTAGTAACGAGACCGAATAAGAACGAAACTTTCGGTGCCTGATTTCGGTGCCGACTTTTTTTACCGCCCCCTATAAAACATCTCGCGGCACGAATGTTCCAATAATAAAACATCTCCAGTTAACCAGCAGAGCATTCATTTCATTTGTTTGTTAAATAAGAGACGATCTAGCGCTGAAATGTGTTTTTTAAATCAAGTGATCAAAGTGCTCGTTGCCGCTGCGATCACTGGCACGGATACAGTTTTTTCATTTTTGGCTCGCGCACACTGCACTGTCTTCACTCGGACGCGCGCTTCAATACGTTGCGGAGACTCTCTATTCGTTCCGGTGAAATCACGAAATGCGTCTCCCTGCTTTGATATACAACCACTGATGAGCATAATCGGTAAAAAAAAAAAAACTGTACGAATGCAGATTAGAACCCAAAACCTCTGACACGCTTGACTAAAATTCAAGTTCAGCTGCCAGTGTCGTGGTGGACATGGAAGTCTAGTATTTTAATGCCAACTGCAAATCTTGCATATCAAGTATTAAGTATATCAAGCATATTTATTTGAGGCTATACTGCGTGTGTTAAATATTTCTGCTCAGTGTCAGATATTTCTCTGTTTTAAAGTAAAAGTCATAATATGTGACCTGATCCAGCAAAATGAGTCACAGTGACCCAAATTTCAAAATTTAGATTTTGGTATTAATGGAAAGATGAGACCATACGCTTTGAATATAAAATGATATCCTAGTCAAAGGCATACCTTGAATGGTTGTAAAGATATACACATTTGAATTATGGTCGTCTGCCCTCTTTTTCAAATTGAAAACCTGAGAAAATCGCTTTTAAAGTTTTTTGCCCGTTTTTTGTTGATATCTTTCAAAACCATTGCAAGAGAGGGAGAAAGGGATTGGAGAGAGTGAGTGAGGACACTGGCGGACAGCTACAAGATGGAGTAGCAGCATGCGGGAGATAAGCTGTCGAGGCAGAGACATTGTGTGACAGTCCTCGAAGCGGCAAGCAGGCGAGAGTGTGACAGGGAATACAGAGAGCTGCATTATTGTTTAAATCATTGATTGCTTCCCTCCTCCTCAGCCTGTGACGTGTGTGACACCAGAGAGAGGGCTGAAAAAACAGGGTGCAAAACCTCCTCCTCCTCTTCCCCTTTGTTCTTCCTCATTTATACTGGATGCACCGTATACCTGCCGTCTTTGTCCTAACCATCAACTGGGGTTTGTCTTCACTTGCTTTTTTGCCGCTGTTTCTTTTCTTTCTCTACTTCATGGGTGTGTCTGGATTGCATTTAATTAAGCGGCAGAGTGGAGATTTCTGAAAACACACACACACACACACACACACACACACACACACACACACAGAGGTATTATTTTTTTTATAAAGTGTGTGTCCTTTCATTTTCTTAAGTACCGGTTCAAGAACCGTTTAAGCACCGGAACCGTTTAAAAAATACAGAGTAGGTACTGGTATCGGATAAAACCCAACCAATACCCAACCCTAGAAGTAATATAACTGATGCTAGTTAATAACAAATAATCTTTCATTTATTTTGCGACGCATAATAAGGTTCTTCACCTTATTAGTTACACCAATTTATCTTCCATAAGATAGCTGCCATAGCCACACCCAATTTAATCACTTGTTTTTTATCCATCTTATGCACTTTATTCCTTCCTCATGGTATTTATTTAGAAGATGTGTTGATTTACTATTTATCTTTTGTCAGTAACATTTATTTTATTTCACTTGTGTCCTCCTTTTGTTGATAATACAGATGAGGCTCTACAAGTTAGCCGCTATCTCACAATCCTTCTGATCGGTCAGATGACAAACTTCCTTCAGTCTTCCTTCAATGTCATGGTGAATTCCTGGCTTGTGCCCCATAATCTGAGAAGGAATCATCTGACACTTTCACACTCACCTTAAGTGACGTGACCAAAACTCACAACATTATTTGGTTCCCACATAGACTAAGTCCTTACATTTATGGTGCCTATTTTAAGCATACATCACTGCACAGTGGCCCACACAGTTAAGTGGCTATGGTGGAGAGCACAATCAGACACCAAGTTACCATTTAATGCTGTTTCATATCTATTTCAATAGCGCTGGTATTTTGAAAGTAATAACTGACACCTGGTCGGATCTTGTCAAGGGCTATTTTCCTCAAAGAGGCTTTTCATAAATGTCTGACTCCTACTTGAATCACAATTGCATATTTTGTTTTGTCTGCATCAAGTGGTTGATGTAGAACACCAACAGCCATGGTCTCCTTTGAAAAGTTTGCTCACTCTAGAGGTGAAGTGCGGACCCACCACATCCTTCTCCATCTCTGCTGATCTTGTTTTCATCAAGGATGGACAGAATTCAATACCTCTACTAGACCAAGGACTGTGTGTTCTCTGTACTAGAGCATTGTAGATTTTTTTGGAGCCAACCAAAGCTGCTGTTCAAGTATGGAGTTTTTATTTTATTTTATTTTACACACATTGATTGGCACCTTACAGCTCCCACTTCAAACTATTTTTACAAGAGGTGACTGTGAGGCACAATATTTTATTTGCACTTTATAGAGCTGCTATTCATGATATATAGCTCAGCTATCATTACTAGGATTTTAGCTAGTAATAGACACAGGGATTCAAATTACAACATAAATACAGACTGCAAAAAAATGATTCTTAGTAATACATAACATAGGTTTGTATTTTATATCTAAAGGTTGTAATACCTGTGGATATTGGTTGTGAAACAGTTAGACATCATGAGCTTTATTGATTACAAACTGGTTGTCCACTCTAGAAATTTCATCATTTCTGTTCATTGTAGCGAGAAACACAAATGGAACAATATCAAGATATTTCACAACCACAGTCTTGCCGTTAGGCAGAAATGTGTGCAATGAATAAAAAGTAGCTCCTCACACTAGGATGCAAGTCTTTGCAGTATTGCATGATTTAAGTAATGGGATTCAATTTCATCATATTTTTTTCTTTTTTTGGATGCATGCAGTTGTTGATCTGTGCAGCCATCTAATGTTAGTATGTGTCTGATTGTTTTTCAGTGCGAAAATGGTTGTAATGCATGCACTTCATTCTCAAATGGAACCAAAAATCAAGCAATATATTGCAAACGGCTGTGCATCTCAAGCCATTTAGCAAAGCACATTTAGTTTCACAAACTATGTTATGATCCTCTTAGGATTGTGAAATGTTTATTATTAGCTAAATGTTCATAATATTTTCAGAGAGCTTTGCTCAAGGCCCTTTGTTATCATGCGCTTAATTATTATTTTGTCATTTGCTCCCCCAATGTTCATACCTAATCTATTAATTACAATCTTCATTAGCATTTTAATGAGAATAGGGCCAATAATTAAATCAGCCTATTTAAAGCTATAATTAAATGACCCCTGTCTCTGCTTTGATGGCTAAAAGTAAGTAGTGTCATGCCTGTGATGGAGAATGAGAGAAAGATAAATCAAAGCTAGCCATTTTAGTCAGGGATCTGATGACTGAAACATATTTCAGAGGTCACTGTTTATTTTACAGTTCTCTGATGGCTACATTTAAGGAGTGGGATTACAGAGGCTGCGTAATTACAAGATCACAGCTGAATATTTATATGATTTAACCTATGTGCTACATATGCTTTCTGCATTTTTGCTTTATATAATAGCTAGCAGCTTGAAGCTTGATATTGGTGGGAGGCTGTCTACCTTGCATTATTTTTTCTTAAAGAATATCTACACAGAACGGCTCCAGTAACTGTGCAATGGAGCCTCACTGACTGCACTCTTAACTGTTGCTCTGTGAGCATCGCTGATCTCAACCCTGCAGCTCACAGTCAGGCAGGGAGGCACGTGAGGCCATAATGAGAAAAGACAAGCTCTCTCTAATAGCTTTTTCTCAAAAAAAAAAAAAATGACTCTGACCTCCGCTGCTCTTCGGCTGATGGGAGACTTGGAGCTGTCCACTCTCCGCCCAGCATGCTGGAGTAAGGGCTGACCCGGGACCAGCGGCTCAGGGCCGGCCCGGGGCGGCAATAATAGCCAGGTTAGTGCTCTCCACTGGCCATTAATGGCAGCGCAGTGTAAACAGCATATGGGAGTGGGACTAGATGATGGGGTCGTGCTCTCTCGCAACTTGGGCATATAAACATGCATCGAGTGAATGTGCTTCTAAGGGGGCCCTGATTGAAACAGCCTTTCTTCTCTTCAGAGAATTTACCTTTGACAATGAGACAGCGTTTATTTAAAAAAAAAAAAAAAAAAAACCCCTTTTCAAAAAAGGGGCCCCAACCCAACACTGCTTCTCAAACAGTGTGCCAGTACCAATTTGAGTTCTCTTTTGCAACTTATCATGCTTAAACAGACAAAAACACACAAAATTATGTCAAAATACCCATTTTTGGCGAGTATCCTCATAAGCCCTGCCTTAAATTAATTAAAAAGTCTTAAATTAAAATAAAGAGAGAGAAAATCGCATGTGTTTTAGATCCATGCCATTTGCATCAGGTACTCTTGACTGAATAACTAATAATCTATATTTAACTTATACAGTGAATAATATGCAGTTATTTTACATTTGATTACTCAATTTCTGTAGTAATTCTTATCTGAATACTACTGTTAAACCTACCTGAAAATCTTAAAGCATTGTTTATTTCATTTATATCTTTGTTTTATTGTATTTATTTGTGCTATCACTTGTATCACACTGTCTCTCAGATAGCATGCCTGGGTTGTGCCGATAGAAGGTAGTATCGTGTATCGACGATAGCCAGAGATATCGCTGATGGCTGATGCCTTTGATATCAAGTCAATAATTGTCTCGTTTTCCCATTAATGTATTGAATTATTATTATTAATATTATTAGGCTTGTATTATTATCAAATTAAATATTAGGACCTACAATTCTACTGAACTGCATCCCACACCAAAATTGAATTGCAAGGTGATCATTCACTATTCAGATTCATTCAACTCAACTTGCTCTGACAGATTCAGTGAGTTCAGTAATTAAAATAATCATCTGATTTTAACTGATACAATGTGATTTTGTGAGTCTTTCTGAGCAATTAATTAAGCTCATGTTGCACTTTGTGTTATAGAATAGAAAGCCAGTTCTATGTCTTTTTATCACATCGTATTCATTCAAATTGCAAGCTTGTGATTCAGCTGTAGTTTCAGTGCCAGAATAGCAATGCATTAATGATAGTTAGAGTGTTATACAGGCAGAATAACAGTATTACAGTGCGGTGACACATTCTCTGGTATGAAAACAGACGCATGTAATTAATGATCTACAGTTTGATTTGTCACACAGCAACAGTGATAGACTGGCAGTTTCTGTCTCACATGCTACCACAGCTTGATTTCTTTGACTGTCACTGGCAGCTGTAAATCATTCAGTCTTATACAGGTACACGCACACACACTCATGTTAAGCAGTTTATGCTGAGCAATCCAATTAACATTCATAATGCACCTGGAGACAAAAAACCTGCTCTGCAGATAAGCCCAGAATGATCATTTATTTATAGGGGCTTGTTTACACAAATCGGGGATACGCTCAGTCTTAGCCAGGTTTGGTTGATTCATTGCCTCGACCTCTCCGGTTCAGGTGAGGGTGAGCAGCGCATTAGCCCGCTAGTCATGAGGATATTATTGCACCTGTGGCTGCACAGTTTCATTTTATGCACCCGTGGGCAATTTGTGCCCACCTCCCAACACCCTCTTTGTGTTCATCACATTTATGCTGCTGTTTTCCCTCTATGCGAGCAGGTCATTGTAAATGAGGATTGCACTAGTCGCGGCCCACAGCTCTCGGCTCTGGCGAGGGAAGAGAACACATGCTGCCTGGTGCAATGGGGTTATTACTGTAGTCTGTTTGTTCTCTCATTGCTCTTGCTTTCCTTGCCACACTCGGTCTTTCTCTTTATTTCTCTCTTTCTCTCGTAGCGTTATTGTGTGCTACATCGTTGTTTGGATGATGCCTAATGTGGTTCGGGATCCCTCCTGTAGATTTCATCCTTGCTGCTTTCTCGTTCCTCAGCTCATGAAGTTGTAGGGAAGGGAAAGCATTCCGCGTGACCCCGGCATGATTGCATTTGCAATCTCATACGCAGTAGCGTCTCCCATTGTCTTCTTCCAGCTCCCCTATTGGGATGGTTTATAACAGGATAGGCTCCCAGGTTCTGCAAGGGTTAGTAGAAAATCACAAGCCGCAGAACCAAGCCACTTTGACATTCAAGATGCCCTCTGCCTTTCAAGGTCAAGTTGACTTACTCTGTTCAGTAACAGGAGGAAAAAGTCAAGCTGTGCTTGAAAGCAAATGTAGACGCAGATTTTTGCTATTTTACCCCCTGTACATTTCCTAGTTTATTCTTGTCAGCAAGTAATTCACTTTGTAGTTGATGACTGATGATTTATACGGGTGAAACCAGTTACATCAGAAACGTCACTGTGTGACTGCAGGCAGCAATATAACTGTAAAAGCCATCAGCCTAATGTTACATACTATAAACGTATATATATGTATATAAGAAAAACAGTGAAGAAATAGAAAAATAAAGGAGATGAATCATCCAAAAATGGGGGGGAAAACCTCCCAATAATAGACGAATCATCCAAAAATGCGTTACTAACTGCCTAGTGAATTATTGGGAGGTTTTCCCCCCCATTTTTGGATGATTCATCTCCTTTATTTTTCTATTTCTTCACTGTTTTTCTTAGGCAAAGAATTATCCTTTTCGATCGAGAAGTAGCTTTGGATGCTTAGAAACCTTTTGTAACCCAGGTTCCACAGCTGACTCAGCCTATATTTATCTAAATGGCATGAGCCAAAAACTGTAGGCTAGCTCTCAGTAAAACTGCTTTAGAAATTAAAAGTAATGGCTGTCACTATTAGAGGTGTGCATCTTCACTTCCCTCAAAATTTGATTCAGTTACGATTTGGAGGTTAACGATTCGATTATAAAATTATTCTCGATGCACCAATTATTTTATTGATAATTACTATATTAATAATCACAGTATAGTTATTTTGTTATTTTATCATTGTTATTAAAATAATAACAAAGATGCAAACAAACAGTAGAACAAATACAATATAAAACAGGCACAAATTAAATTAACAGTGCTTTACTTTTGCATTTGCAATCTATTTATCAGAAGCATTCAGATAAGAAATAAAACAGAAATTGAATAATCAAATGAAAAAAGAAAAAAAATCATGCATAGACTTTAGTGTATTAATTACAATACATTTCTTATTATTATGGCCAAGTTATTTAGTCAAGAGCAGTGAGTGATTCCTTCTTTTATTTTGTTGTTTGATTAACATTAATGTCACAGCAGCAGGCTTATAGATTAAGACCTAATGCATGGATCTAATGTAATGTTATATATCAGACCCCCCTCTTCCCCAAACTGTTTATGTTCACTTAAGACCCGTGAATACTCACCAAAACAGATATTTTAAAATAATTTCATTCAAGTGCAATACGCCGCTAAAGAGAGCTGAATTCAGGATCGCATGCTGTCTGAGAGAGGCGTCTTTCTGTTCTGTTCCTTCAGCTCTCTGTCAGTCATCGTGAGTAATGCTTTGAGATCTTTTTCGTGGCTTATTCCGCTTTATAATTCTGTTTAACATCAAGCTCGTCCTGCACTTGATTTTCACATTCATGCATGTTCTTTTTGTAAAAACTGAAACATCAGACAGAAGTGCTTTGCTTCCTAAGGACATAACTTTTTTTTTTTTAAATAAGAGTAGTCTACTTTATTTACAATAAAACAGCGCATTAATATGTAGCCTTTTATTACAGATGCATCGATGCAAAATCGTTCACATCTGCATTGCGATACATCATAAAAACGATTATATTCCAAAGCTCTAGTCATTGTCGCTGACCGTACTGAGTGCTTAAAATAACGAATGTTGTGTAATAGCTATCCCCTCACAATCTTTTGTGTGTAAAAAAAACAAACAAAAAAAAAAAACCTTTAAGTGGATTCAAATATTGGCCATATAATAATAACACCAGTGACTTTTCATCAGAATTCCATACAGGGATTAACCTTTCTATTAATTATTTAGCAAAGTTCTGTGGTGATTTCCCCAAAGAATCTTGTTTTGTTGTTGTTGTTTTTCTGCACACACACACACACACACACACACACACACATACACACACACACACACACACAAGCAAGCCATGGAGCCAAGCAGATGCAGGAGTAATTAAAATCATCATGTGGTGTTAAGTGCCAAATCAGAGAGACAATGGGTTTGACTCTGTGACATCTGTGTTTACTACAGGCCTCACACGTGTGTCCTCTACAATGTCTCAATTCAGAACTGCCCTCTAAGTATATGCGTCCACTGGCAATAAGTGAGCGGGTGTTTCCACTTCATTCTCTACTAGAACTAGGTGCCAGGTTTGAGCGAGAGGTTGTGGGACTGACAGCGGAGCGGCTCACATGGTGTGGGTCAAAAATTTCTGAAATGCTGATGAAAACAAGTGAAAAAATGTGCCACACACAGCAGTGCCACATCACAGTGAAGTGAAAGTTGTGACATCTGTCACGATTTATGAGCTTAGGTTTTTGGTAGATTCAGTGCTTAAGGCGAGACACGGCAGGCAAAAACATCGGGTTTTTTTTACTGGTCAATTTTGAGATTTTTTTATATTTGTCTTCAATAGCATGTCTTCTTTCAGACTGTGGTGAAAAAAAGTCCAAAATACACATTTAGGTCTTTATTTTACTACACTTTGTCTGTTTGCGTCAGTAGATTTCGCATAAATTCAACAAAAGTTGTCGTTGCAAATCATCCCGCCGATCCGCGATCTCTGTCTGCTCTGTCATCACAGGCACCGCTGGATAGCTCTCTCTTCACTGTACAATGCTGTCGGATCCAAATATGGTCATTTCCTTTTTATCAGCAACCAATCGTGAAAGTAAAAGGGCTGAATGCGCAATTTCATTGGCTGATGATAAATCTTTAAAGCCCGTTTTTCTCAAAATGACCTTTCTCTCACACTCCAAATTCGAAATCTCCACTTCAGTAGCACCTATATACACCAAATTTCCAGTCTTGTACCTAGTTATATAATGAAGACATTTACCGAGGGATTTGTAAATATATTATTCCTAGCCTGATATACATAACATTTTATTCCAAAAAACATGGCGAAAATCATTTTTTTAAGGCTATTGACAGTATATTCTGATTTACAGGATAACAAAAGTAGATATCCATAAATCCCTCTGTAATTCTTTCCCATCTAATATGTGAACACAATGAAAAAATTATTTTTAACCTGGCTTTATCCAATACTCAGATTTTCGTTTTTTTAAATATATACAAATTAGTGCATATTTAATTAGATATTGCCTAATTTGCATATTTAAACATTAAATTACAGAAAACTTGTAATACATTTTTTTCTCATCTTAATGTAGGTAATCAACTGGGAAAGTTTCATGGTGAAATCTGCTAATTAAAATTTTTACCCTATTCACCTGTAGTGTCTCGCCTTAAATTGCATTACGTTGTTGCTATATTTAAATCAGATTTCAAATGCAGTTTGTTTGTTTTAAGTGTAGCTAGACTGTTAAAAAATACTGACATTGAACTTTTATTCAGCAAGTATGCACTAAACTGATCAAAGGTGACACTATTAATGCCGTTATGCAGAGCACATGTTTCCATTCAACTTTTTCATTGTTTTTCTGTATAAAACATGCGCTAGACGGAATTATTTAAACACTGCATTTGGATCTTTTGCAGCGTCTCGTGCATGACATATAAAAAAAGAAGGGGGGGGGTGGGGGGGCCAGCTGGCTGAGCTTTGATTTTGTTCTGTTTGGCACGTCTCTAGAGCTTGCTCTTTTTTGTTTGTCTGTTTTTGTTTTTTTGTTCCACTGACCTGTGTCTCATGTTTTTCACTGCAAAAACACATTCCGTGTGAATGGCCCTTTCCCTTTTTTATTTAGTGTTTCTCTTCCGGTGAACATATAGGGTAATAGTTGCTCTCTTTGCAACTTTGCGCACTTTATGTATTCACCAGCTCAATAACTTGTCTTTCTGATTCACTTGAAAGCATCCCTGTATGTAGCGTGAAAGAGGATCATGAGATCTTCAGAATGTAGATATTTTGCTTACCTTATGTTGCATGCCTAACATGGCTGCTAAAGGCTGCTGTTTCAATTTAGATAGACCCAGGACTAGCTGCTCATAACTAGAGTATATTCTCATTGCTATGACTGTGTTAAAACACAGATAGTCCAATCTAGTCATGGCCAGATGTCCCTGAATCTGCCCTAAAGAACCAAGACTATATTAGTGCCACCACCCACATCCCATGATTCCATCTGCTTTACTTATTTGGGACTTTAGGGAGAAAGTGTGTCCAGCTGCTGCAGCAGGCTGTGTTTAAGTAGCAGCATGATTGTGTGTGCTTTACCTAATCTGCTCCATTAGTTTAAATAATGCAGGAACGCTAATGAGCCAGCCAGAGAGAGGGGGAGCGTAAGAGAGGGAGGGTTATTGCAATCCATGTCTAATTAGTCCTGCTCCTTAACAACTGAACTCAAATCAACCAGGGCAGTTAGAACATGAGGGATTCAGTTTTCTGGCTTGCTTTAGGAAGGCCACTGATTTATGAAAACATTACCAGAGCCACTCAAGGGCCTGAAACAATAGCTACTCTCTGTCACACAGACAAAGTGATCCAGTTGTGTCTGTAGAAAGAAGGTCTCAAGAATTTTTGTTGTTGTTTTCAATTGTTCAATCGTTGGCTGACAATATCTTCTAGCTTCCTGTCACCATAGAGATCAACCTAACGGGCAAATGAATATTTCACCCAAAAATGAATATTCTATCATAATTTACTCCCAGGGTCTAAAATTAACACTCACCAAGCGCCAAAGGCAACGGTGTGAAACGGTGTCACTCGCCAGTTGGCCGGTGACATTTTTATGAACAATGCATGAACGTGAACAAACGTGAATGACGCTTGGGACAGTTGACGGGCCAGCGCTGCATTGTCATGAAAGTTTAAGCCTTGAAAATTTAAATATAATGTAAATAGACTTCTTTGACTCTCTTTGAAGGGGCGTCTATCAGCTGATATATTAGGGATCCGTGTGTATCTGTGTAAGCCTTGGTGAAGAGTGTCTATTTACAACATGTTTTTGAAGCGTTGATCATTGTAGCCAATCACAGACACATATGTTGAGCGCGTGAACACCGTGGCCAATCAGAGTTTTTTAAGAATCCGGTCAGCAGGGAAATGCTGGTATAGGCCCTTTTTATTATTTTTTTATTTATTTTTTTCAGTAGCCTACCGCTTGGTACCGAAACTGGTACTTTTGACAACACTAACTGACTGTTTACTTGTCTTTAATAATGGTTTAAATTTATATTAGTTATGCTAGTAGTTTTAGCTGTGGTACCGAAATTGGAATAAAGAATTGTGATTTTTCACTGGCATCTAAAATTTTGGTGTCATTACTGCCTGTTTTTTATGGCCGGTACATTTTCTTAAATCACCGGCCATTGATGGTGTGGCAACAAGTTAGTTTTAGGCCATCAAAACCTGTATGACTTTTTTATTTGTATTACTTGTTTGATGAACAGAATGAGTTAGTTATAACAGAATGTCTAAGCTGCTCTTTCCAGTTCAGTGAAAGTGAAAAATGACTACTGTTGGTAAAACTAAACTAAAACTAAGATTTTTTAGTAAATGACAAATTGTTCATTTGTTTTGTCCTTTTTGGTCCCCATCCACTTTTATTCCATGAAAAAGAGCAGTGAGAACATTCTTCGGAACGTCTTGTTTTGTTGACGAAAAGACGAAAGTCATATGGGGTTGGAACAACATGATGGTGAGAATTGTCATTAGATTCATGTGCAACATCAGAACTAGAGCCAAGCTGTCACCTTTTCATACTTACTTGTGCTGGCACACTGTTGGTAGGATACTTGTGATATTTCAATTTGATTCACATCCAGAAGTGGGGGAATATATCCTTTAATAATGTTGCAGTTTACCAAATATTATCCGTGAACTGATATGTCACTACATATCTACACACTACACTGCACACTACACTAGTTGCTTTGTGTGCAACTAGACTTCTGTAGGCGAGTGCATGTGTGTGTGTTGCTCTCCTCACACTCTGATTCCTCTCATCCCTCCCTGTTCTATTTGGACAAGTTTAACCACTTCAATCATGCAAAAGGTGATAATGAGTGAGTGCACACTCCGGCACGGCAGACCACTGTGTGCAGATGGCTGCTCAAATGAAGTCAGTAAACCATCCTGACAAGCACAAACGTTGCCCATGCAAATAAAACACTGAAGGAAGTTATAGTCCCTTGCTCTCAAATTGAAAATCTCTCTTTTTGCTCTTTACAGCTCTCTTTATTTTTTTAATCTTCCTTTTATCCAGACTTCCCATCCTGTAGAAATAGCTGGCTGATTTGGGGAGTCTGTTGACCTCAGCCAGAGCAGCAGGAGCGGGCATATGTAATGAAGGGGGCAAAGTCCTCATGAAACCGCCACATCCTTGAGATGGCGCTTCTTGGATCCTCTTCTTGGCGGCCTCTTGGGGACACCGTTTTGATTTCTTTCAGGTTCTTCCGTTTTTCGTTGAATGTTGTGCATGACTTGCTCTAGATCATATTTGACACAGGGAGAATTGAAGAGTATGTACAAAAACACATGCATGCATAAACGTGCCTGTTGAAATGATACTTTAGTGCTCTCTGAAGAGCTCTCATTTCCTGTTGAAGAGGCTGTGCTGCTGTTTATTAATTACTCTGAGTGGTCATTGCAGTGTGGTTGTGACCTGCACGTTCATGGAGGAGGCTAGTAATTATGCTGCCTCTAGGAGGTAGATTAAATGTAATATTATTCTCCATGCATCTCTGGCTCACAGCACATTGTTCACACCTCCATTAGCATTGGGCAAAAGGTGGAAATGACTATGCTACAGGTGTAATGCGCTTCGACCGACCCCCTTATTTGCACAAGTGAAAGGGCAGAATTGAAGGCAACATTATAAATAATTGTGTGAGAGGATGACCTGGACTTGCATTCGCCCTAATAAGTCTGAAGGTGGAACATTGCAGCACATAAGATTCATCATGGGAGGACAGATGTAGATCTGATCTGAATTACTGAGTGACTTTGAGCCTGTGTGTTGTCTGAAAAGTATTTTGTTGCCATTCAGAGTGGCATTGATTGATGTCTTGGTTTGCACTGTTTTCATAGTACATCAATCGATCCTCTGCCCTCTTCTTTGTTTCTGGCCTCTGCATATTCAGTGTTATATTTATTTCATTTGTACCACTGTATGTTATACTTGTACATGCTGTTTAAGCTTTACACGCACATAAAAAATTTGAGAGGAGCTTTTTGCAAAAATGTTGAATATAATATTATTATATATATATATATATATATATATATATATATATATATATATATATATATATATATATATATATATATATATGAAAAAGGATTATTTAAACAGGAAGGTCCAATTGAGATATCTCTTCTACCAGGGAGTCCTGGTCAAGATGGGCAGTGAGAGACAAAAATTCAAATAAAAATACAAAAAAAAAAAATTATATATATAATATATACACACATAGACGGACAATAAACAAACACAAAATAGGCTACCAAAATCAACAATGAAAACAATGCCAATCATAAGCAGCTATTAAAGGTGAACTAAGTAACTTTTTTACCTTAAAGGAACACTCCACCGTTTTTTGAAATAGGGCTTATTCACCTTCTTTCCTACATTTAGATAGGTGGGCAAATGCATTTTTGTCTCAGTGCATGCATTGTTTTAGTTTGACAGGGTCGGCGCTAGCTTAGCTTAGCTTAGCATAATGAATGGAATCCTTTGTTGCCAGCTAGCATGTCCTGAGTAAAAGTGATATAAAAAATGTAAAAAACCCACCTAATTACTTCTTGTGGCCTGCGTATTCACAACAAGTACAAATAGCGATGCAGATTAACACTAGGCGATATCCTAGGCAGATACTTGTTGTGAATACGCAGGCCACAAGAAGTAATTAGGTGGGTTTTTTACATTTTTTATATCACTTTTACTCAGGACATGCTAGCTGGCAACAAAGGATTCCATTCATTGTGCTAAGCTAAGCTAGCGCCGACCCTGTCAAACTAAAACAATGCATGCACTGAGAAAAAATGCATTTGCCCACCTATCTAAATGTAGGAAAAAAAAGTGAATAAGCCCTATTTCAAAAAACGGTGGAGTATTCCTTTAACCGAACAGCTTCGGAGTCATTGGAATAGTTATATGACTTTTTTTCAGGTTGAATGGTGGTCGTCTCGCACCGCCGAAGCGCCTGTGAGCCGAAAAACCACCTTGCAGCCCGCCGGCCTCAGCATCAGGAAGTATCGCGTGATATCAGGTCTCGCGATGTAATGATTTGCTTTACGGCAAAAAAAATCTGCTAAAATTCTGTCATTATTACGCTCCCACCACGCTGTTCGAACCCGAATGAAGAAGACGTTTTAAAATGTCTCATCTGCTTTGATGTCCCTGATCTACTACTAGCCTCTGGTATCTGAGAGTCACCAACGAGTTTTTCGACAGTGTTGTCAAATATATATTCCGAAGCTGTAGGGGGAGCTCTATAGAGAAACCTGCGAGCAAAAAGCGAGAATACAGCGAAGAAATTCCCGAAACTGCATAGCCCTGCTTTAACAATATATTTACATATTTATACAAATAGCCATTTTATATAAATATTAATTATTTTTTGCATTGATATATTTACACCTTATTCAACAACTGTCATTGTTCAATTATTGATTAAAGGTTTTTAAATGTCTGATGAACAGTATGGTTGTAAAGAGAGCGATCTCATAGGTTTGCGCTGCATCTTCCCTGTGTTTGTACACTGTCTACACTACCTAAATTTTTTAAAATAATTGTTCCTTTAATAATCAACAAGGCTCTCTATAGTGGAAGCACTCATTATGGGGAGAGCAGTGTAATGTGTAATAAATTAACATATGCAAAAGTAATTTTGTAAATTAACCTTTAACCTATAATAATAATACATGCTATGCTGTTCATTATTTCATACCTGATGCATTAACTGCTAATACATATATATATATATATATATAATATTATAAAAAAAAAATTTTTTAATTCTAAGTATTAGCAAAATATCATACGTGTGAATTGATTGGTTGAATTATGTTTATAATGTCCGTTACACCAAAGCCAGTTACATCAAAGTTTTTCTGGTCTTTTATCTTATGTATACGGATGATACTAACTAATATTAGTATAATATGTACAGTAATTATTCGCTATTCACACACACACACACACACACACACATATATATATATATATAATGAAATTATTAATTTTAATGAAAAAAATGCTTCAGTGGGGGTACTTAAGCAGTCTTTCAGCATATCAGTGGCTTGTGGGTAAATGGTAATACTCTTCACTAAGAAGTAAGCGGATCTGTTCTTTTAGCCGTTTAAGCTAATCATTATTGCTGGCCCTGATCCGTTCAAGCTTCATCGTGCATTTAGTTAATTTGAGAATGCTCTATGGCATCTGACACCTTTTTTTTTTTTTCTTTAGACCGTACCAGCTTCCACCTAACTTGAGGAGAAAGTTGAATCTTCTTGCTGATCGATTAGCTCACACAAATCCTGCATCAATATAAATGAAACGGCAAAACTGGTCTGCAATAGGCTTAACAGGGCAACCTTTGCTGCCACCCCTCTTCCCCATTAAATCCCAGGATTGCAGTACTGAGGTTTTGGTGTCTGCCACGAGACCAAATAACTCTCACCTCGAGGTTACTAAGGCAATTAATGTTGTCTGTGCTCAAAGGGCTTTCAGTCGGCTACCAACAGCATAGGATTAATTAGACCTGTGTTATGGAGCAGTCCTGTTAAACAGTCCTGTTTCCATGGAATTGTTTCCACGTTCACATGCTGCTATATTTTTTTAAAGGACTGCTAATGAAGACTGATGTGCTTGGTGGTGATGATTCATTTCTAATGTTTACCTGCAGGTAATATTGCCAAACGGTTTGCTCTGTCAATGCGCCTGTTTTAATTAACCTAGCGCCAGTCATCTATAGTTTCTCACTTCTTAGGGAACAACACAGCTAGAATAGAGATGCGATGGAGTAGAGCGTTGAAGAGAACTCTGAAATCAATGGAACTCTGCAGGGCTCAACATTAAATAATAGTTCAACCAAAAAAAAAAAATTCATTCTGTCATTGTTTTTTTGCTATTCCAGCCCAGTATTATTTCCTTTCTTCTGTGAAACTCGAAACTCACAAGGAGATCTTAGGCAGCTTTTCCATGCAATGAAAGTGAATGTGATTTTATAAATGCCAAAGTCAAAATATGACAAGAAAAGTATCAATTGTTCATATGAATAACGAGCAATTTTATGTCTTCTGAAGACATATACTGTACAATAGTATGTTTTTGAAAAACGTCTGTTATGCTCACCATGGCTGCAGTTCAAAAATACAGTATTGTGAAATATTAATACAAATAAAATATATTTTAAATATTTATAGTTTTTTTATATATACATTTTAAAATGTATTTTATTCCTTTAACGGCAAAGCTGAATTGCCAGTCTTCAGTGTCACATGATTATTTAGAAACCATTTTGATATGCTGATTGGTTGCTCAAGAAACATTTATTTTTATTATCAATGTTGAACTTTTATTTTTATTTTATTTTTTTTACTTAATTTTAAATATTCTTCACAAAACAACTTATATAAGAAAAAATAATGGGAAATTATAGAGCAATAATAACTGTATGACACTATAAATTCATCCACTGCTGGCAAATCAAATATAAAATATTACAGATGTTTTTCAAACTGATGTTAACGACTATCGCAGGTCAGTTTTGCATTTTTGTCTGAACATATCTGTTAACAAGTAAGAAAACATTACAAGGTGGTGATGTATACTATTTAAATAATCAGAATATGTAACAGCATTGTTCAACAGTCCAAAAGTTTGCGAGGAATAAAACAACACATGACCATCAAGCATAATATGTAGTGACAATGCAGCAGTGGCCAAGTGATTATTCTGTCAACTGGCCTAAATATCTGTCAGACGGCCGACAGCCATTGAGCAATCCTTATTGTTGAGCTCCGCTTTGTTCCAAACTGTTATACAGTACACCCGTACTGTAATAAAACAATGAATCAGGCAGCAAGAAGAGAAGCGTGTGTCTCACTGAACTCTTGCCCAAATTATCATAAAGACTCTTCTCAGGAGCCCATCTGCCTGGGCAGCCAGCTCTCAAACCAGAGATTCATTACTCCCGCTTTACAGTGGGTTAATCGTTCAGGAAATATCTGTGAAGCGTCTCGCTTTGACTCAATTAATCGCAGAGCCAGCTCTGTCAAGCAGATTCTCATGATGCTCTAATCAGCCTTTGATCTGCATTTCTCTGACACTGTCTCTATCTCTCTCTTTCAGCGTAAACAGACTGCACAAGGTGTTAAGTAGCCAGTTTGACAAGTTTGTGGCTCAGATACATCTTTTTACACATTTATTGAATGATGCGGGGTGGTGGAATCATAAAAAAAATATGGGCCATTCATCCAAAGAATGCTTTTTTGGTTTGTGTTTTCACATTTTTATGTAAATGTACATAGTATGTTGTGTCTGTGCATGTCAGTTGCACGTGAATCTTGTACAGCCGAGTGTAGAGGATGCACTTTAGAGTCAGTTACCCCCTCTAGTGGCCAGAGGGGCACAGTGCAGATGCCACAGGGCCTGGTCAGAACTAAGACCCTCATTGAACTGAGAGCATTGTCCAGTGTCAGGAAAAGCAAATAGTGCATAGAGTATACTAGTTACGCTTGCCTAAATCCTGCAGCGAGTCAATATTGTTTTGTTTGTTATTATTATGGAGTGCATTATATTCTTGAATATAGGGTATGGATGCAAGTTTTATGCAGTATAAAAGTGTATAACAATACAACGCAATTTTTTATTATTAACTTTGACCATGACCCTTACAAAATCACTCTGAATTTGAAGATGTTCTTCATCTTGTGTGTGTCCTTTGCACATACACATTGCTCAGTGAATATAAATGGACTTAAAACATTTCTTGAATTTTCGCCCATGCTAATGTTTGTCATTACTGGAGCTTTTTGACCTCAGACTCATGCTGCCTGGGAGGATATTCATTCTGCACAGATCATTAACTTTGTAATCAGGCCATGTTATTTTATCACACCACGTTGCAGCCTCTGCACTGTGTGGAGGTTGATGGGGTTCAGTGTCTATTAGAAAAATGTCTATTATGTGTTCTCTTATTGGCTTTTATTGTTTAAACCAGTGTTTTCCAACCTTTTTTGTCTTATTTATCCTCGGCCTCATCAGTAAGGCTCAAGTACATCATTATTGAGACCAAACCAACATGCGTCCCTTGTAATTAACTCATAATAGATTCCTGGATATCATTTAGAATTAGTATACAATATAATGGTATTATTAAAATGACCATTGCAGGGACTCAAAACAGTTCAAAACAGGTCAAAACAGACTAACCTAGTTGCTTCCTCTCAAAATGTTGCAATAATCTGAGAATCTGTCATTTTAGAATGATATTTAGTTACCCAAAACATAGACTTTTTTTTTTTTCCATTTCTTTAAGAAGCATGAGTTAGGCTGTTTTTTTTAAAAAAAAAGATTTAGGGTTTAAAAAAAAAAAAAAAAAAAAAAGTGTATATAATTAGTATATAAATATATATATATACACACACACACACACACACACACACACACACACACATATATATATATAATGGCAATACATTTTTTTTAATTAACAGCTCAACACATGCTTCTTCTTTTTTTCTTTATTTAATTCTTTAAATAATTTGCCAATTTGATTTGAAATTTGACATTTTTGTTTTAAAAGACTCTTGGTTAAAAATTACTAGCTTAAGCCATTTTGTGGATGATTTGGAATAACTGGAAGAAGAAGAGTGTCATCCATGTGCTATTTACTAAGATATTCTGATAAGCTGCATGAACTAGATATACATATAAAGCATTTTTTATGCTTTGTTTTTAAGTTCTAGTATGTTGAATTTTAATTTGCTGAATTTTTTTTTTGTTGATTTTTTTTGGTGCAATGCAAGATTAGATAAATTAGATCAAATAACTAGTGAATTGCATTTAGCTTTTCTGCTTCATTAATCAATTTAGTTAAATTCATTAGTAAAATAGGCTCTTACATTTCCAGGAACTCTCAGAACATTAAATTTTATGCTTTAATGATAATTAACATAGCATAGACAAAGCTAGGTTTTCCAGCTTTTATTCATCAAGGCAAATTTTTTTTCTTCTAATGAAAATACCTAATTTTACTGAATAAAAAAAAAAAAATACTATATTCTTTTTCGTCCATTGCCCTCTCCTTGAAATGCTTTTGCTCTTATACACATTCTGGCTTGGCTTTAAACAATCCTATTTCAGTAGGACCTCTCTGCTTGTGCCCCTGGGAAGGGGGAAGGCACCGATAATGGTGTCCATAGATGCAGCTCGGTCTTTGACAGGGTTGGCTTGGAGTGTCCCGGGTCCCCCGTGGGGAAGACCATAAAGCAAGTGTCCGGTATCTGCCTGACACCTGAGCTGAGACTTCCAATGAATTCTACTTAAGGCATTCATTCTCAGTTGCTTCATTACCCCTCAGCCTTCTGTGTTAGCTGGCATGACAGTAGTGCACAGAGGCCGGACATGCTGGACTTATCTCGGGTGCTGAGAACGATGTGTGTGTGTTTGCAGTCTGTCAAATAGACACACTTATACAGATACAGTTTAGTATTATATACAGGAATGGCCTATTTACACTAAGCCACATAAATATGTCTTTGCGAAACAAATACAATGTACTATTCGATATATGCAAATAAACCGATTGGATTGCAATCTCTCTCTCTCTTTTGTCTTTTAGCTCTTACCTGACACACACTCTCTCTGCCACCTGATGTGCTCACTGTGTGTGTAGTCAGAGGTCACTCTCTAGCTACAGGCATGCCTTTAGCCTCATTGCAGGCTGCTAATGAGTTTCTGTACTGACAGAGAGACTGGCATCAGCAGATATAGCTGTTATCCAACTACTGTATATTCGTAAAACATAACTGTCATTGTTTGAGCATGGTTATACAGAGACATTCCTTATGTAGATGGAACATTCTGTATAACACCAAAGACAAGGGATTGAATCAGCATTTCAATAGCCCTTAATGTCACCATAGCGTTTGTGGTGATTGCCTCTCTTTCTCTCTCTCTCTCTCTCTCTCTGTTGTGTGTGTGTGTGTGTGTGTGTGTGTGTGTGTGTGTGTGTTTTTTCTTTTTGCCCCAATCACAGAGTAATTGTAGACCAGAGAAAGTGCCGTTCAGTGTTCATCAAATGCAGGACACTCAAAAATGACTGGAATGATTGAGAGAGATGGAAACATGCATAATGCATATGGAATCACTTGGGTGGTCAGTTAGTGCAGTTTTACATATTAAGATAGAACATTTTAAAGTTTGGAGATCTCTGTACTAGCAGTCATGTTAATGGTACTCCATTACATATCTAATAGTCGGCGCAACAGTTATCAGCTATTCATGGTTTTATGCAATACCATTCTAAAGTTTGGGATCGGTAATATATATTTTTTTAAAGAAATTAATCATTTTATTGGACAAGCATGCATACAATTGATTTGAAATGTCAGTAAAAACACATAATTGCAAAAAAAAACGCTTGGCAAACAGACTAAAGCTATTTTCTCTAATCTTTGAAATACAATTGTCCTGTATTTGTAATATACAAATACTTTGTAACAATTCTGAACTGTAAAAAGCCTTCACGTGCTTATAGTGTAAACTCATAATTGTCTGAGAGCCACGACTTGTACCACGTGGTCGCTGTACCACCTGACCACTGCCAATTTACGGTGTGTTCAACATGAAAGTGATCGTGTATGATATAGAAATACCCCAAGAGCGATTTGAAACCATACAGAGCTTTGTTTATTTATATATATATACAGTATATAACTCATCAAATTATAAATTGTTTCTAGAATGTTTCAAGAGGTCTCTGAACTCTCTCATGCTGATAGGAAGCCTTCAGTGAATGGCAACTGCATTCTATTACCAAACTGACTTCCTTCATTTTTTTAGGAGACACATCCACATTTTAAATTCATGTTTAAGTGCTGTGAAATCAATTTGTGTCACTTCATACAGTGCAATATACCCCTTCTGTGTGTGTTGTGTGTTATCTAGTTGCTGTCTTTCCTCTAGATCTGCTCCCATTAGTTTTGTGTTCTGGTGTGACCCAAATGCTGCACTTTACACTCGGCTAAAAATAAAATCCATTTCAAAGTCACTGTCACATTTGATTTAATGTATGAATCCCAGTTGAACTTTACTAAACTGTGAAAAGACTTTCCAGTGTTATGAAAGTCAGTATTTTTGTTCCCGAAACACTTCGATATCTTAAACTTAATTAGATATAAATTTGACTTAGGTGATGGGGGAAATCTCAGAAATTTTAAATCTTTTTTTTACACTTTGATGGTGATGTCAAAAGACCCGTGTTCAGTCTGGGAGTTACATACCTCGAGGTGTGAATTGATGAGAAACTGCCGCCACAACGATGTTACGACAGCATTATAAGTAGCTGATAGATGGTGTTAGAGACCTTCCTACCCTGTACAGGAGGGACTGTTCCCATGCGATAAAGATGAACAGGTTATCTTCACTGTCCAAAATATGTACATTTAACACCGAAGTACCTCCCTGTTCATCTTTACCCTGCAATAGAACACCGATGTAACCATCTATTGGCTATAGTTCTCCATTATACGGCTGGCCTTGACACTGATGTCTGTGGCTAACAGCAGTATTTACTGTATTCCCAATCCATCATAAGACAGAAATGGGCAAGCGTTGCAATGATGTTCGTAATTTCCAGCGCTCTCACAATGATCAAACCCATTGAATGGCCCATTCCATCACACAATACATATAGCCATACACACCAACCACCAGCTTTTTTTATTTCATCACTTATAATGGACTCGTGAGCTGGATAAAGAGAGCGAGAAAGAGAGAAAAGATCATTTTGCCAGACCTGAAGCGCAACGCAGGCTCGAGGCTGCCCAAATTCAATAAAGAAACAATCAAGCACGGTAACACGGCATAATGGCTTTTTAAAAAAGATAAATGTTTAGTAAATGACTCTTTTATGTCCAGGAGGGAAGGGAGAGAATGGCTTTCTGCATTAGGTGAAGAAATGCAGCCTCCTGACCCAGCTGATGCTTTCTGATTACAAGCCAAATTGCAGGAGAACCCCCTTTGTCTCACAGGTAGCCAGGGCCATTCTTTACCCTCCTCCTCATTTCCTGTGTTTGGAAGAGAGAGGGAGTGAGGCTGAAAGAAAGGTAGGAGATGCAAGATAAAATGTGCGTCTGCATGTGTGTGGGTCTTGCGGAAGCACCATTTGCAGTCTCGCTGAGGTGTATTTACTCCCTTATCATACTGCCAGCATCATGACTGCCATTAGAGCAGTTTGATGTGGAGGAACCAGGGCCAGATATTGTGCTAGACAGCACTGAAGAATAGATAATGCTCCTTCACCACCTAGATATAGCATATGATGACTCTGATCTTCATGTAAAACACATACAGGTGTGAGAGTAAACACAACCACCCTCGAGCTGTTAGCTTTCTCAACGGCACAGAGATCCACATTTGAGCCGATATAGTTTGTTTGGCTGTGTGTTTGCATTAGTCTGTTTGTGTTATCCACGCCTGTGTCATAAATCACAATCTCTTCTCTTCGCCTAGTCCTCCACAATGAAATATTCATCGTCCAGTTTAGCAGAGACACCACTTTTCAGTTCCGTCATCTGGAGCCCAGGTTATTAGTACACACTCCTCTCTATATTAATAATGAATGAAGTATTTTCTATAAATCAGCGCAGAAGACTGTGCGGTGTGGAGTCGTAATTGCTGGAGGATTAGCATTTGTGTTTGTTACACACCGATTTAAGCTTTCAGAAGAAAAGGTCTGTGTGGTTTGCTTTAGTGTGGGTCTATGAGTCTGAAGTTTTTGTTGAGTTAGCATGCTGGCTGTTTAGAGAATGATTCAGAAAACATTCTTAATCTGTTGACACATGCAGTATGTGGACCTGTGTGCCCGGTGCTTTATGGATGGCATCCAGACTGGCATCTGGTCTAAACAGATTGTTCTTCAGTTGGAGGCACAACTAAAAGATTTACTCAGCAATACATATGCAACTTTTATAAATCAAACAAAGTTTATTTCAGCATGTTCAGGTGTTTCCCTGTTACATGAATGGTTTTTTTCAGCAAGATGTAGCTACTCGTTCATGTTGAATTGATCTATGAATTAATTACAGCGCTTGCAAGGTGGGACTGTATTGATATTCCTCACACATTCTGGTTTAGGGTTTGTACTAAACTCCTAACCCTAAATCAACTTGTTTAAATTACAGACTCAAGCTTTGTTTTGTAGTTGAGGTATCCTGATCCCCAGGATTGCACAGATGTTTTTTTATTTATTTTAAGTTTTTAAGTTTCACCATTTTTAAGATCACCTAAAACTTGAACGCTATGCTCTTGCCGCCTTGCAAGCCCTGGTATTTCAGGAAATGCAAACCTAGTTAATTAAATGTCAGATTGGTTAATTCGTTCATTCATTCATTCATTTATTTTTCTTTCTTTTCTTCTTTCACACTCAGAAGCTGAGAAAAACGTCTTCCTCGTACAGAATGCTAAGGGGTGGAAAAGAAGAAAAATTTACCCTTTTAGCTTATCTGACTGCCAGCTTAATACTGGTTGATTTTATAGAACAGTTTGCAGTTCAGTGGTTTATAAGCAGGTAGCAATTACTGGCTAGTTTGCCAGTTAAGACAAATAAAGTATAATGTAAATTTAATCAAACAATGAGCAGTAAATTGAGTCAAGTTTGAAGCATCGCAATTCCAGTCAGACCCATAGTATCCTGCTTCTCTGTGGACATAGACAGCAGAAGTTCTTTAAACACTGATTACACTGAGCAGATATAGCCTAGAACAAACACGACTCCCACAGGATGGGCTCATCACATCCTTACACAGCGCGGCCAGTTATCTCAAGGGTAATCAAGAACAAGAAAGACGTGTCCACACATCATCCCTCTCATCTGGTGCATTGTCAGACAGAACACGGCTAGGGTCTAGCCATCATTACAGCACAGCGTTGTGACAACCCATTTTATTACCCTACACTGATCATTTCAGCTTAGCGAGTAAATGATCCTCCTGCAGATTTTCCCGAAAAGACAAAATTATTTTATTTAGCGATTTGCATTGGCCTCTCAGTCCTTGTTCTTTCTGCAGTTCTTTGTCACTGTGTTACTGGGTGTAATTAGAGAAAAGGGCATCCAAATTCATAAACCTCTCTTTCCTAGAGGCAAAGCAAAGGTTACACTTTGTTGGGGGTATTTGATTCTAGATGAGAAAAGTGGCACAAAAGAGTCTGCAATCTGACATGAATTACTCTGCAATCTGGGCCGATGCGGGGGGTGTCAATCACGGGCAGGTGTGCAGTAATTCTCCAGCTGAATCACACACCCACAAGCTCCTCAGCTGAGTTTGTTGTTCTGAAACTAAACTGAAGGCTTCCTGTCAGCATGAGAGAGTTCAGAGACCTCTTGAAACATTCTGGAAACAATTAAAAATTTGATGAGTTATATACTGTATATATATATATATATATATATATATAAAATAAACAAAGCTTTGTATGCTTTAAAATCGCTCTTGGGGTATTTCTATATCATATACGATCACTCTGCGCAGCGCCGTTTCATGTTGAACACACCTTAAATTGGCAGTGGTCAGGTGGTACAGTGACCACGTGGTACAAGTCGTGGCTCTCAGATAATTATGAGTTTACACTATAAGCACGTGAAGGCTTTTTACAGTTCAGAATCGTTACTGTAATTATGACATGTCGTGAATGCACCTATAAGACAAACAAGTGTACTCTTTGCATTTAAATAAATTAAATAAGTTTGCTTGTAAATGTGTCCTCGTATCCCTTTATTTATATATCTTTGGTTCTGCCAGTCCCTTGTGCACAACTTGGTTCAGTTTATAACTGCTCTCACCAGAAATTGAAGTAAAAATTTTCAGTCTGTTGTTAAGTATAGATTCTCTTGGAGAACCAAAGATATTCTATTCTCAAGGAGTAGCCCGGCCCTTTGTACTGCTCTATAATTGGCATACCACTGTCCCCAACATAAGTTTCTGTCTTGAAAGTTAAGAGGAGCTAGACTACTTTTCCCTGCAGTGGTTCTTCTGTTTGTTATCTACCCACTGGGTCAGAACTGAGCTCTGCCTCCTCTGGCATTCGGTCATTCACCTACAGCTCTGAGCTGTGCCTGAGCCAGCTCCCTACAGCCTGATCCACGGATGAGGTGGAAGGGGCGAGTCCTCATTGTTAACCCAAAGTTTGAGTGAGAGCTCTGGCGGAAGGGGTGATTCACTCTTCCCCCTGGTGGGTCTTCAAAACTAAGGAAGCTCCAGTGCGGGTTATGTGCCAAGCAAGGCATGAAGAAGCTTCGGAAAGGGGTCTGTTTGAGTTAGGGCAGCTTTGGTCTCAGCAGAATTCAGAGTGGAGTTCCTAGCGCCTCTCCGGTCCCTTAGCAGTCCAGCTCGAGCTGTCAACCTGCTCCCTGTGCTGGAGATCTCTGGAGATAGTCCTTCACCTCGCCAAAGAACTCCCCCTTCCCCCCTTCCTGTCACCTTTCTCCTCATCAGTGCTTTCTTTCTCTCTTTCGCTCACCTGCTCTGCTGTGTCTGAGACATTGCTTAACCTTCACCTTAGTTTCTTACGGCTGGCTGGCTTCTTGCCTCCCTGCTGCGTCCCCAATGAGACCTAATTCATTTTTGTCTCACTGTTTTCTGTCACAAAAGCACAGTTTAAAATCCAGTAAGAAGAACATTTGCTATTAGAGAACCTTTTCCCATGATCATGGTGACACTTTACGCAAGAGATCAGATGACACTTTCTTTTTCTTTCAGATGTTCTGCAGGCAGGAACTTGCTGTTTAGTCTTGAATTTGCTATGGAACACTTTTTTCAGTTATCATCAGTTCATATTTAATGCTTCACAGTGTTGGACATGCGGACATGTCTCCTGTTTTTGCAGTGATTGTGCACACTAGTTCTTTTAGTGAAACTTTTATTGTTTAGCATTTTTATAATTTAATACACAATTTCACATTATACATTTAATTCACATCATAACATTTTGAGTCAAAAGTTAAATTGAAAAAAATGTGCAATAATTTTAGTGTTGCAAAGATCATTGTATTCTTCAATGGAAATGGAAATCTGACCTGTGTACAAATGGGTTAATATGGTCAGGAGTTATTTAAGATACACAGTGTTACACCTATTATGCTTGATGAGCTGACAATGGGTTAAGTCATGTGGAACCCTTAACTGTCTGTTTATGCTTTGATCTCTCACATCTCTTTCTTGTGATATATGTTTAACGTAAAAAGTTAAAATACTATAATCTCTCTCTCTCTCTCTCTCTCTCTCTCTCTCTCTCTCTCTCTCTCTCTATCGCGAGAGC